>QAOC01040355.1:44751-325167 GCA_003255005.1 Begonia fuchsioides | reverse complement strand
ATCCTTCAAGCTGATAAGGATGTAGTGTACCTTCATTTACCAGTTTCACAACACTAAACTCAGGGATTTATGATGATCAAACTAAAAAAGCAAATTAATGTTATTAACAAAAATTATCCCATATTAAACTGATGTACCTCTAAGAAAATCAGGACTATGTTCATATTGCTGAAAATCTTTCTGCAGCTTTTTTGTTTCAATAACATCTTTAAAGCTGCCTCTTTGCTTACTAGAAGACAGTTTGCGGGAATTGGACTGTAATTTGTTGAATTTATCTATTTCTGGTTGAAATGCAGAAATGTCTGAATCAAATTCCCAATAGCATTCATCATAAGAAAGTTCTTTCCACTTCACAAGATATTCCTTATCATTTTCGTCTCCCCTGTAATATTACAATGCGCATCCCTCCAAAAATCAGCTTCTATCCAACATTTAAGCAATACATTATAAGAAAACAAGAGTGGTCTTTAATATTTATGAGATACATGAGGAAAAAAATGAAAAAGAGGATCCATGCATCAGTTGAAGAAAATTGGACTTCAACACGAAAAACTAAGGTAAAATAAGGAACAAACATGTTATTCTTAATTTATTTATTTAAATAGCTAAATACAAAGATATTAAAAGAAATCTATAAGAGGGGCATAAGCAACCAAGAAAAATGAAGACAGTGTACTTTCTCGAGGATTGCCCTTCCAAATTTTAAGGCCGTTAATGAAAATCAAACACAATTGTTTGTTAGATAGACCTGCTAGCAAGTATCCGATCTACAGTAGTCCACTCAGGTCGAATTGCCACAAATTCATCTTCTGCATTGTTGTTAGATGCCGTTTGACGATTAAAATTGTTCAATCTAGTCTTCAGACGAGGATGTGTCTTGAACGCTTTAATGAATTCTTTTTCCGGAATCCTGATCAACAATAGCATAATTGAAAAAACCAGGTATGAAAAGGAATTGGTAGAAGGCAGACCAATAATCTTAAAAAAAAATAAATGAAAAATCCTAGATAACATAACCAAAATGTTTAAACTATGAAAATACCACCGTTAAATAACTCATTACACTCCAAGGAAAAAGTTCAAATATTTACGCTGCACGTGAAAAATTAGTTAACAAAAAAATCACCATGAGCAATGCAGATAAGATAATCCCTTCCATTTTACGAGATATTGTTTCACAAAAATTTGCTTCATTCCAAGCTTTGATGCATCACTATCACCAGCTAAAGTAGGACGCATTTCACAATCTAGTATTTTCTCTATGTCATTTAAAGGGCTGATCTGCAAACATAAAACTTTCATTGTTAGGTATCACAGACTCAATATTTTTCAGTAAAAGCATAAATATTCCACATCGAGTATCATACACATTCAGGGCACCTCCAGTTGTCAGGAAGAGGAGTTTTCATAGGAGGAAGAACACACTTAGGATGGTAAGAATACGTGCATGTTTGGCAGCTGTGAAGACTCCCACTTTCTCCACAGGCTTGGCAAGAATCTTCTTTCTATGAAAATAAAATAGTAAAATACCAATCATGTATTGCAGATATAAATATACAAATCAAAATGAAACCCCTTCGCATTAGACAATAATGAGAATTTGGAAAAAAATATCATTCAAAAGAAAGTTCTATTATATTCCACATCAAATATTCATGTTCACTTGCTTGTTATCCAACTATTTCTTAATCACCGGAACAAAGCCAATACTGTAGTTTAAAACGTATCAAAAACAGAAATCTAGATCCCCCTTTCAAAGCTAGATAGTTAGTAATTCAATAACCATAGGATAACAAAATTCAGATATCAACTAACTCATAACCATTACTGGAAAAGCTTAATCCAAATCAAAGAAAAAGCTTGCAAATTAGAAAACAAACTGCGTCACTCCTCTCCAGTCTTTCCAAGTTCTCTGCGTTAGTTCTAGGTTTGCCAAGTTTCTCATCAATATCATCATCTGATTCATCAAGATTGTAAATTGGCCTTCGTTCTGATCTAACCCGGAGTCTCTCAACCAGACTACTCATATTCTGTATGAAAAACAAACTAGATTAGGAATAATCAGTAAATCACATTACAGATAATTTCACTATTAGCCTACAAGCTGAAACTGTATGCCATACAAACAATTGGTCATATCAGCTTTGAAGGAGGCTTGTGGACCAGGATAAGTCATTTTTATTACCATATATCGAACTAAAAAGAGAATGGAACTCAATAACTCAGGATTGGCGATGTCAATAAAGTAGAAAGTCGAGTATGCATCCACTGTTATTGATATCAATCAGAGAAGTAAATTTCCGAAATAAATTCCAAATTATTAACTAAAGGAACTCTCGAGTCAAATTGTAGGTATACGGCCAGCGTGCAACAGAAAAGAAAATCCGCGCCATAAAAAGAGGGAGGACAAGGAAATGGTCCAAAGCTCTAGCCAAACGGCACTGAATCTAATTCCAAGGAGAAAGCACAGATTGAAGCCCAACTGCACTAAACTACTCTACTAACGACGAATTCACAGGAAGAAAGCATCCAGACCTCTTAAAATCTTATAATCCATAGCTTAAGACAATTCATCCCTCCAAAGCCTAGAACGAAAAAGAAAGCAATGGGGGCACATAGAGGAGAAAGAGAATTTAATAGACCATTTATGATCGCCGGTAAAAAGTAATAAACTACTAGAATCTCAGACCAGTAGACGAGCAACACCATTCACGCCACAAAGAAAGCACGCAGTAAAGTACTCACCGGAGACCGCAGATCGAAACTTGCCGGAACGTAGAACCGGAGTTTGGAGCGGGTTAGAAATTAGAAAGACGGAGCATAAAATGCCGGAGAAGGAAAGAGGAATGTATTTATCTTGCCCGTTACAGTACCTGATCTGATCATCAGAGGGCGGTGTATGATAAAGAACCCTGTGGGCGCACCCTATTATTCACTCTAATAGTATAATGTTACCGTTAGCAAATATACCGTGCATAGTTACAAAGGATAGTAATAATTAGGAAAATATGAGATTTATTTCTTAACGTACAGTATCAACTTATCTTCCAAGTATACTACTTTCATTACATTACTCTAATAGTTTATGATTAATGTTACATTACTCTCTCATTACATTTGCTTAGAGAATAATTTTAAAGTTTATTTATTATTATCATTTTTTATCGTACACGCTGACATATCGTATCATCACTTAAACAATAAATTTATTATAAAATAACATAGTACAATGATAAGTTTATCTTCATTTGAGTATGCATTGATACATTACACATAAATGGTATAGGTTTATTTATAATCCATAAATTTCTAATAATTAACTAGTAATGTTATATTTAGTATGGTAATAATCAATGAATAATGCTTTCATAATAATATAAACTTCTTACTCTATTGACCAACAATAATTAATATATAACGTTGGATTTGTTTTTTACCATGCGTAAATAGTCGGAGTAGAGATGTCAACTTGTTCGATTTTACTAGCAAACCCAGATTAAATGCATGAACCGAAATATAATATGAACCCAAGCCATAATTGGCCAGTATTTGTTTCAGTTTCATTATGTGATTATAGTGTATGACCAAATCCTTGGGCATTACAATGCATGCTCATTTTCTTTCATAAGTTGTAATTTAAATCAAAAATATTGTTTAGACCAAGATAATTTAATCATGAAATTACACATTAAATTTACTAAAGCTATTAAAGTTTTAAAGATGGTCACATCAGCAAGCTTTCATAGCTCAGTTGGCTAGAGCACCCGTTTAGTAAGCGGGAGGTCTTGAGTTCAATTCTCAATGAAAGCAACAATTTTATTTTACAAATTTTGGAAGGGGCATTCATTGAGCAAATATGGAAGCCATACAAGCCCCATCGCTTCTTCTTCATCGTTTTCTTCTTTTTCTGCTTGCTGAACTGAAACGTGTTGGTGATTTTACTGGATTTGTAAGATTTTGTTTTAGTCTGAGGCTGATTCCAGAACATCCATAAACAGGCTCAGCTACCCAATTCCTTGAATGTTATGTACTTAAAGAGTAGTATATTCTTACACATTCTCTTCGATGTGTAACCACGATTATTAGTCATGCTTTTCCGTAAGCAAACAAGTTGAAATAGATATAAATCTCAATGGTGGTCCATAACTTTCCCTTAAAAGTTGTAACCCTATTTGTAGACATGCAAATTGAATATTTAAAAGATTTTGTAAGACATGTGAGATCGTTGTAGAAGCCTTTAAAAGCGTGGTTTCTTTTTTTCTAAAAAAAATCAATCTTTTCAGATTTCTTGTTTATCGATCGCCATTGTTATCTGAGCATCCCTTGTTATTGAGAATTCCTCTTTAAAATCTGAGAGAATATTATGAAATTTGATCGTTTAATACAAACAAACATGCCCTGCGAAGAAGCATCAGTCAGGAGGAGGTCTGTAGCCATGGCCAGATTGATGCAACCTTTTCTGATATAGATGAATAAAATACCCTTTAGTTTATGCCTCGAGAAGGAAGGGTATAACCTAGAATTATCTAGAGGATTGGCGCTTAATCACGCGTTAATCCATGCTTAGTTAGTAAAGGAGAATGCCTTAGGTCGGTCCCCTCCACTAAGCTTTTGTTTGGTTTGATGGGAATAATTTCAAAGATCACCCTCTTCTTTTCATGCCTTTCCTCTCTCTCTCTCTCTCTCTCGTGAACATAAGCTGAATACATTATACAGCGACAATAGGGTGCAATTATTATTCACAGTGACATAGACATTGCCCGTACCTTCAAAATTTTATTTTACGTTGATAAAATTGAACATAAATTATGTTTAATTGGAGAAGAAATGGGATCGAATGTACCAGTATTTTGGTCAAGAACACATGAAGAAAGCCACAGAAAAACAGTAGAAAAATGGCAAAACCTGGGGGATTTATCATTTTCTATGTACCCTTTTGTCCGGTGTCTGACCTTTTATACTAAGAAAATCTTAACAGTGAGACTAATGATGCAACTCCAATAATCAGAAACCTCGTCCAATCAATGTTTGCCACGTGGATCAGAATACTAGAAACATCTCCTCCAACACCAGGTTTGATTACCATGGAAATGGGAACTGCTTCCTCCGTTGATGACGCCCTCAATCTGTTTCCTATTTCCAAAGATATAATAATATGTTGGCAGACAAGCGGACGAATACCCACCCTTCATCATAATCATCGGACGTTTGGGAATAAAGCTTCAGAATAAGTCAAATCCACGGTCAATAATCAATCAGGGCGATTCCCATGAGTTCATAAACCTCGATCAATTTGAGCCAGCCAACCACAATCTCTCTCTCTCTCTCTCTCTCTCTCTCTCAAGGGTCCCTGGATCTGTTCAGAGTGATTGATATGATTATAAAAAACAAACAATCCCGTTCGGCTCTCGAAGACGTGTTTGCGATCTCATCGTTTTCGTGTCATTTTTCATGGATTTCTCTCTTTTTCAGCCTGCTTTTCTCTTTCTCGGCGGTGGCAATCGGTGGTGTACCGTTGAATTACTCAGATACGTGTCAGCGTTCAGGCTCTTGACCATGGCGGTTAGAAATGGCGTGGTGAACGCAGAGACGCAGGACCAAAGAGGGTTTTCTCTTTCTGCTTCTTTTCTAAAACAAACCCTAAATGGTTTTTAGAGAGAAAAACGATTCGTGATTGCTATTACAGATGAGTGTAGATCCTAGATTTTATTTTCATGTGTTATGCATTTCCTGAAATGGGTGTTTTTCTCAGATCTGACAGATCTTTCTCTCTTTTGAGTTTTTTTTTTTCTTTCATAGATTTGACGAGTCCTTCTATTAATCTTCTCCTTAAGCTGTTCTATCTGTGGACGTAGAAATTGACAGAAGAGAGTGAGCACACAGGGGCAATTAGTATAAGTTTATGCTATTGCTTTTGCGTGCTCATTTCTCTTTCTGTCACCTTCCACTCCCCAGCATGATCTCCATTTTTGCCCTCTCTAGACCTTCTGCGTTTGTTTTCTGTCACTTGGAGAAGAAGGTAGTGCAAACCCTTGTCTCGTTATTCTATTTTTAACCGTTTTAGATCGGAAAATTCATGAACCATTACATTGCACATGAACAGTTTATCTTAAATTAGTGTTTTATAATCTTAAAAAAGCGTGGCTTTTGATTGTGTTTCATTTAGCGGATTTAGCGGTTAGAGGATGAATAAAAAACTGGGTGCATAGCGGGGGACCATCGACATTGATAGTAAGGGTTTTATCTCTCCTGTATTTCCCGTGCTTCCCTTCGTTTTCTTTACCCTAGTTACTGTCTTAGATATGCTTTTATTGTGTTTTATATCCTACCGCATGCAGTTTTATCTTCATAATTCATTCATATTGGAGATTTTTCTAACCTGAATCGACCCGGAATTTGATTTCTATACATTAACTTGCAAATAGGTATGTTCTGATGCCTCAATCCTCGTCAAAATAGGACCTTAATGTTTTCTTTATGAGAAACATCAGCTTTGGTTTTATTAATGTTTTACATCCTGTGGGATTGATTATTTGTTCTCATGAATTTGTTTTGAATTTTTATCGTGGATCATGCGTGATAAGTGAATTTTGAAGCATGGAAGATGATATTACAAAAGAAACGGGAAGTCTTTGGTCTTAGAGAATTACTTCAGTTTTAGCAGCCTCTTTTTCTTTCTAGGTCTGTGGATTGAATGACTTAATTTTGCTCTCTCTCTCTTATTGATGGTAAATATGGATTGTCAGCTCATTTGTCAAACAAGGGTGTCACCCCTTGTGCGGCCCTTTTCGTTTCTAAGCTTGAGATTCCATAAATTACAGGTAATGTTCAATGTTTCCTCGATCCTGATCATATTGTCAGTTTGGTTCAAACACTGCGCTGCTATTATCAACACTTCATTTTGCATGACCAAATTGTTTTATTTGATTTGAAATGCTCGTAGTGTAAAAAGAAAATTGTTGAAACTGATCTCGAGTCTAACTTGGTTACCTCTTCTTTTCGTGCTGAAATAAAAGTCTGATCGGATGTTTTGAATCAGGTTTACGAGGAGAAGAGCCAAGATGATAGAAATTGAAGCTGATAGTTTTGAATAAATAGCAAAAGTCTTGTAATAGTTGCTAGCCAAGCTGCAGCCGGGGAACGAAGTCACGTAGAGAGAGAAAGATGGTATATAAAGCTTCCGAGTATTTATTCTTTCAATTTCTGCCCATGTCTGCTCGGAAAAGACACGTTCTGGTGTTTTCTCGAGGCTCGAAAATGGGCGTAAAAGAAGGGAAGAGTAGGAAGAGAGCATGAGATACTATGCTTGTTATTTGATTTGATTCTGGTTGAAAATAAGGATTCATGTTGAGAGTAGCACTAACATCGCTCCTCTTTGACGTATATGATCGTTCAAGATTATGAATGACTATAAATTTATGCTTTGCAATGTCTTTTGATGTTGTGTTCTTGGTACATTAATGTGTTCTTCGAATATGTTTTGACGAGAAAATCTTTTAATTTATAGTTCAAAATACGTTACTCTTCTTAGGGTGAGAACATTTAGTTAGACTCGACTCAAATTTTCTCTCCCAAAACGATATGCGATTGTGTATGTATTATTGAAATGACGTGTTTAGCAGATTTAATAATCTTTACCTTCGTGATTGTTCGTTGAATCATCTTTTTCCAGGATTGTTCTTTTTCAAGACTGTTCGTCACAACACAATGCCAACAAGAACACACCTAAAGTCTCACTAGAAAAGTATCTCAAAATCCAAGTAATGCTAGAAAAAACAAAAATTTAGTTTACAACTCAGAATGCATGGTGGTTAACAGGATACAAAGTTTTACTTACAGTTCTCAAATAACACGTTTGGACCTTTACTCTAATATATTGGCTGGTGTTTATCTTCACGAGGCTTTTCGTCACAAGACAGCATCAACAGAAGCATACCTAGTTTCATTAAAAGAGCATCTCAGAATCCAAGTAATGCCCCGAAAAGAAAATTGGACAAATCTTGGACTCACTATTCTCGTACAGAACCCAATATCCGATAGCTGTCTGGTCAAGTATGAGAAAGCCAAGTCCTCGGCTGCAGCGTCGAACGAAGGAGAGATGGTGACGTGTCAGACTTACTGCCTCCAAAATCATTCTGCTTCCAATATGCTGCCCCCAATTATCCCAAAACCCTGGCTATCAGAACAGATCTCTCTCTCTGGACATTTCCCTATAATATAATTCATTTTTAATTAATATTAATTATTTTAGTAATCATATTAAATTATTAGTGTATGCATCGTGAACTACTTATTTATTCCTGGGTTATACCTAAATTGAAGCTACACGAACATTCATTATGTGTACAATTTATTAAAGAGTGGATCTTGGACCAAACCATTTTATGACACGGTCAAGTAAGTTGGGTGCACCTAAATGTCGAGTCATAAGCAACGATGTCGAGAAGAAAATAAACTATATTGATATATATTATCTTTGTAACATTTCGATGTGTCAATATTTCGTACGTTGATATCTGGATGCAATGTCCGTTAAAGTATCAGTTAAACGTTAAAACATGTCACTCGTTAAACACAGTCTGATAAATTATTGATTTTAGAAGTTACGTCCCATCCCAACCAGAAATGTTCCTTTAATTTCAGCGTGTCATTTTGCTCATTGGAACCTTTAATTTGACGTGACAATTATGACGTAGCTACAACACATAGTTAACTTACTAATCCAACGTTAATACAGTTTAACAGTGACTCCAAAGATATTCATGGACACTTTGGGGGCTAAGAAAATGACACTAATCTCATAATTCTATTTCTCTTTTCGATCCCAAACTAATAATTCGTCCAAATGTAACCGTCTAAAATTAGGGTATTGAGTCGATAATTCGTTACAATTATGTGACAGGTGTAGTAAATCTAAAATCGCAACAACTTGGACGTATTATGGAGCTTAATTTGGCAAGTTATGATATTTAATCACAAAAGCTTCTCTCTTTTGCTTAAAGGAACCAAAAAATATAATTATGCAAAATGATAAAAATGTTCAAAACAATAATGTAAAAAAAACGACAAAAAGGGATGGTCGTCTGATTAATACCCGTATTATTTTATTGGTTGATTAATTGGTAAGACGACACCTCACATTTCTGATCGTTGACCGTACACGTGCTGCCTTTGACTATGACTCTGCTGTGTACTCTCAGGGCGACACATTATTTTCTGAGATCCGACGTCTCTGATTGGTCCACGTTAATGGTGCGCTGGCCCCACCGACGTCAGCTCTCCCGGCCTTTTCTCCTTCCATGCCTTTTTTCCACGCGCCTGCTCGACACACGATCTCAGACTGAGAGTATAAAATATTTTTATTTTGTATTTATTAAGAAGTATTTTTGTATTTAAGTTATTTTTGGGATGGTAAGTTATTTGTTGTGACGCGTCGCCTTCCCATTGGTGCGGCCCACTATAAATTCTTCCGTTTTGGAAGCACCATTTCCATTCTATGTGCTGCAATTGGTAAAACAAGGAGCTACTCCAGTGGATGCTTAGATCACACGACAGTTTGAGTTTTCTTCTTCAGATCTATTTCTGTTCGCAAATCGAGTCATTTCTTGCGATTACCAACTCGGGTCTCCGTCGATCCCACCAAATCTTTCGTTCTTTCTTCCACTCGACGCCGGAGAGTGCTCGGAAAATAACGAAAATCGAGTTGCAGAGGCTGTAGAAAGCTTGCGAAGCCTGCTTCAATGGATGACAGGAATCTGCTGTTTGGGAAGTACGAGATTGGGAGGCTATTAGGTAAAGGAACTTTCGCCAAGGTCTATTATGGAAAGCACCCGAGCTCCGGCGAGAGTGTGGCGATCAAAGTGATAAGTAAAGATCAAGTGAAGATGAAAGGAATGATGGAGCAAATTACCAGGGAAATCTCCGTTATGCGCTTGGTTCGCCACCCTAATATGGTCGAGCTTAAGGAGGTAATGGCGACGAAGACGAAGATCTTCGTTATCATGGAGTATGTCCGGGGCGGCGAGCTTTTCGCCAAGGTTGCCAAAGGAAAGCTTAAAGAAGATAAAGCGAGGAAGTATTTTCAGCAGTTGATCAGCGCCGTCGATTTCTGCCATAGCAGGGGAGTCTCTCATCGTGATTTGAAGCCGGAGAATCTGCTCTTGGACGAGAATGAGGACCTGAAAATTTCAGATTTCGGCCTTTCGGCCTTGCCGGAGCATCTCCGGCACGATGGTCTTCTTCACACGCAGTGCGGTACTCCGGCGTACGTGGCGCCGGAGATTCTGAGGAAAAAAGGCTACGACGGCGGTAAAGCTGATATATGGTCTTGCGGTGTTATTCTCTACGTTCTTCTCGCTGGATTTCTCCCGTTCCGGTCAGAGAATCTTACGAAGATGTACACAAAGGTTTTCAAGGCGGAGTTCGAATGTCCGCCGTGGTTTTCGACGGAGGCGAAGCGATTAGTCTCTAAACTGCTCGTCGTCGATCCTGACAAACGAATAACGATCCCGGCGATCATGGGCGTCCCCTGGTTCCGGCGAGGGTTATCGAAACCATTCGCCGTTCAACCGCTTGAACTACCGGAAAACAAACCGGAGGAAATGCCCGCCGGCGAGAGCCCAAAAATCTCAACTCCTAAGTTCTTCAACGCCTTCGAAATCGTCTCTTCCATGTCGACTGGATTCGATTTGTCGAACCTGTTCGAGAACAAGAAAAAGGCAGGGTCGATGTTCACGTCGAGATTTCCGGCGGCGGCTATCGTAACGAAGATCGAGGCCATGGCAAAAGAGCTCGACTTTAAAGTCTCAACGTCAAAGGATTTCAAACTGAACTTGCAGGGACCGTCGGAGGGACGGAAAGGAAAGCTCTCCGTGACGGCGGAAGTGTCGGAGGCGGCGCCGGAGGTGGCCATCGTAGAATTTTCGAAAACTTCCGGCGACTCTTTGGAATACACAAGGTTTTGTGAAAAAGAGGTTCGACCGGCGTTAAAAGACATAGTATGGAGCTGGCAAGGTGATTGCGTCGGCAAAAGTGAAAAGGCGTAGAGGACGACTTCCGCCATTAAAATGCTTTTACGGAGCTTCTTGTTGTTTTGTGAATAGCAGACAGGCTTTCATGTAATTTTTCATGAATACTTAATTAAATGACCATTAATCAGGTAATCAATGTCAATTGTATTTTGTCATATTGAAACTGTCGATTTATAACATAACATAAGCTGAAAGAAATTGGAGTCTGATTGAGAAAATACACTCCTTTTGGCCAGTACTGAAACTTGATCTTCCTTTGATTTTCATTCACTGTCTAGAAATGGGTATTTACAATTGCTAAAAAATGGGCAGAACAAATCAATCTGCTATGAAAAAAGTAAAAAGAAATAGGAATTAAAATGAATATCTTACAGGTGATTCTATGAAGAAATTATGCACCATTTGAGCAGTTCTTCAAAGCTGAAAACTCTATCTCTGATGAAACTCGTTTATCGGCATCTGTATCGAGTCTTCGGACTCGTTCCTCGAAAAACTGGTCTTAAGCTTCTCCATTTCTGTCTCCTTTTGCATTTTCTTCTTTTCAAATTCAAGCTGCTTGCAGTTTTCCTCATGCGCTCGCTCAAAAGTTTTGACAAAGCTATACAAGGTAGATACTACTGCAGAACAAAATAGATTGAGTTCATTGACAGACAAGTCACAGAAGCCAAAAGTTTCATTTTTCCCAATGCATTAGCCGGGCATAAACATGTCCTAATATGAAAGATTCAATCCATGGCGTAAAGGTGCAAAAAAGAACGCAAGAAAAACATGTTAAATTTCTCTCCGCACAGGATTACACAAAGATAATTTGTCTAGTTCAGAACTAAAATACCTTGTTCAAATGGACAACGGGATGGATCCTCTCCAAAATATAACGCTAATGCATCTGCTTTTCTACCCTGAAATACTTTGAATTTTAGAAGGTGCAGTACTCTCATTGTCGTAAAACCGACAAGTGCACAAAAGACGAAACATACCACATTAGAATAAAGTGAGGTAAGAGTCCTCACTTCAGCCTCAGCATGAGAAAGGAAGTTCTTTAAAGCCTAAACAATGACGGGTATTAGACACGAAATTAGAAATCCAAAACACGAAGTAGATTCACTAGAAAAACGAACATACAAATGAGGCAGCATAAAATTGAAGAACATGGCACATTCAAAATCAAGGTGCTAATTCTTTGATGGTAAGTTAATTTATTCAATTATCATTTTAAGCTCTTTGGGGAGTCTAAGCTTAACACAAAGGAAGACGCCGAACTAGAACCGGCTATTTGGTCTTTCCCTAAGTCCCCCATCAACCTTCCTATTTTTTCTCTATTATATATCTCATTTTTCATTGCAATAATCAGTTGTGGGAGTTTGTCTATCTAATAAGATCAAATGGTCCTATAAGGGCATCACGCCTCATATCACAGTCTTTTTCTCCTAAATCTAAACTACTCAAAATACATGGTCAGTAAAGGATGAAATCTACACTGTTCCAATGTTAAGAAATGAATTGCCTTTTCCATTAAAAATGAGATAAGTTCAGGTTCAGAAGCGTTGCATGCAGCTTAAGTAGAGGACGACAGATGCTTGAGGGAATTATGGAAGGAGGAAGCTTTCGACCAATTGATAATAAAAGAAGCTTGGGGAATAGAAATGAGAAAGACCAATTTTTTTTTATCATTTATCTGCATAGGGTAGTTTTCTTATAGACGAGTCTTTAATAGTTTTCTGCAGGCCAAATGCGACAAAAACTTGGCTACAAAGCCACAAAAGTTATCAATGTGGTTTAAAAACTAGACCCAAAAAATTATGATTTATGTGTAGAGAACAGAGACTATATAACACACCTTGCAAAAATACTCGGAGACGGGTCCGTCGTTCTCTGCTGAAGTCAATTCCTGAATAACCTTCTCAAGCCCCTTGCTTATGGCTTGCATTTCTTCAGCCAAGTATTTCAATTGTATCTTCAAAATAATCCAACCCACAAGCTCAGGAACCATAAGAACAAGTATGATTAGTTAGACACAGAAGGCATAAAAGAAGAGCATACCTTTGTTGAAGCCTCCAAACTCACAAGGTCATTTGAAAAATCTGAAAGTTCTGGTAGCTTTTCAGAAAGCACCTTTTTGAGAAGGTTATAATATTATCAGATAACTGTGTATTTTCGACAAAAAGACATTTGCTATTCAAAACAAAGAAGAACAACAAAATGGTTCGGTTTCAAGAATGAGTTTCATAACAAAAATCACTCTTTCTTCACATTAGGAGTGTTAAATAATAAAAGAGGCAATCTACGTTAAGATGGAACCATCCAATTATCTCCTCGTTGAGAGAGAAGAAATCAAAAGAAGAAATACACCTTGCACAGATAATGCACGAGAGTCATCTTGCTGTTACGAGATCGTGTATCAGCAAGCTTAAGAAGACTATCAAGCCGAAATCCAATAGCAGATCCTGCACCAAGTATTTTAAGAATTAATGAAAGAAATTTAGCACATTGGCTATTACTATGCAAAAATTTACATAAAAAAACAAAGCATTAAACCATCAAACTTGTTTCATTTCCGATAAAGTTCAACTGTTAAGCTCCTCATTAATATGTTATTCAAATTCTTTAAATCATAACAAAGAATTTCTAGGTGAAAAGAATGAATTTTTTTTATATATGTACAAAGTCTATTATAGAGAGTCACCTCTTGCAGTTCCCTGGTTTAAAGCATTACCCAAAGAAAGAATGGTCTGCATCACTCTTCTCAACTTGAGAGAACCCCTGATCTGGTCATTTACCCTTAAGATAAGGGATTGAAATGTGCAATGGGAAGAATAGTGCAAGGAAAGTGAATCAGAAGAAAAATTTACTTGCCTCTTCAGATACAGAATTGACAATATTCAGACCACGTCTAAGATCACACACCTAGAACAAGATCATAATTCACAACCGATTTGATATCTCACAACCAACACAGAAGAAAGAATCTGATATGCATAGTGATTAAATAGATAATATGCATACCTGCAACTGGAACTGGATCTTAAAAGAAAAAACTCGTAGCTTTGACTCTACCCGTGGCACTTTCATCAATTCTACAAAGAACTACAGAGAAGCCACAAAAATTAAGCTTATGGACAGGAAGAAAAGATTGTCGTATCAAATTAATATTGCAAATCATATAGGGATCACCATTTTATTTTTCATAATTATGTATTGACTGAAAACGGAATCAAGAAATCAACTCTTACACTGCTGCAACTAGCACAATATCTGTTAATCCACGGCCATTTTGAAATGCAAACCAACTACATTATAGCTTTATTTAAACCAAATAATGACAACATTATTTGAATAATCAGAAAGCAACTCACAATTTCACATTTTCCCAAGTTTTCTTTATCTCCAGTGTACCCCTGTAGAAAATGACAAAGTTATTATCAGACAAAAACATTGAAAAATAGAGACTCATGGTATAGATCATATATCAAAAAATGGTTGGCTGACGTTACAGATTATTATATTTCTAAAATAATGGAGTGGAATTACACAAAGAAAACATACCTTGAGAAGTTCCATCTCTTCTTTCGTTGGACAAAATTTTATGAGGTTCTCAACCTGATCCACACTCAAAGCTGACTCTTCCAAGGCAAGAACTGATCCCTGACAAACAAAGTCAATCGTTGTATAACTTTAAGATGAGAGATGAGAAATTGCACTCATTTGATTAAAAAAATCAGAATACCAGTAATAAAGATCGAGTCTAATTAGTTGCATTCCAATTTCTATCAAACTGTTAGTATGTAATTAAAAAAACCACAAACTCAGCAGTGTAGATTACCATCAAATCAGGCAAAGGAATTTTGACCTTTGAGAGCATGATCTCACAGTTATAGGCTCTCCTCAGTTCAATCTGTCCAAAACAAAGTAAATTCAATAAGAAAGCCCTAAATCATATGACGGTATGATTGGCACAGGCTTAATACTAAATGGAGTGGTTCAACGATGGTGAAAAAGCCAACTCAAAACAAGCTGTATAATGGATTGCAAAGATAAGATTTGTAAGTCAACAAAAACTCCGCCTTGAAATTTGGTTTGACATGCAATCTAGAAAATTTTATGAATCTCTGAACTACATAAAAGCATGTTTTTCAAGCATCAACTATGTTATAAGAAAGCCATCCAATCTAACATTAGTGACGGGGTAGCACAAGACTTGATACCAGTTGAACTTTGTCTGATTTAGCTCTAGACCCACGTTGTTTTGACTTTCCACCATTGTTTCCATGATCAGAGTTTGGCACAGTAGCCGAGAAAAGACTCTCTAGTTCTGACATATCAATCTCTGGTGCCCTGTCAAATAATATTGATAATGAAAAGAATAATTAAAACGATTTTTTTAAACAAATATATTAAAACTAGAACTAATTAAGAAACAAAAGTATGACACACTTGGTAGCTTCACTAGCCTTCTGAGCCTCTGCCCATAAACTTCCTTGCATAGCCCTTGTCAACTTTAACCAATGATATGGCTTGAGATTGGCCCTCTTATATGGGGTCTGACTTTTTGGACTCACACGGCATGAGCCCCGGCCCTTTGCACTGAAAGACATGCTCGACGGTGGTCCAGGGATTGCAGGTATGGCTTTGGAAGTTCCAGAAATAGATTGCATAGGAGGAGCTTTCACCGTTGCATTGCCTGGAGGAGCAGGAGGAGGTGGTACAGGCGGGGCAAAAACATTAGTATTTTCTGAAGAGCTCTTTGAGGCAAAACCAGAAAGTGGAGGAGGTGGTGGTGGTACAGCTGAAGGTAAAGGAGAAACAGCCGAGACAGATCCAGAATGTGGAGGTGGGGGAGGAGAAGGAGCAGGCTTAACTGCAACTTCTTTTGTTTCCAGCTGAGAAGAAGAAAGATTGGAAACTGAAATTGGAATTGCTGTGGGTGGAGGAGGAGGTGAAGGAATGGCCATCGACTTGTTAACAGCAGATGATAGCAATTTTTCAGAGGAAGGTGCAGGAGGAGGAGGAGGAGGAAATGAGTTTTTAACATAACAAGGTTGGGATGTTTCTGAAATAACTGAGGAAGTACGAGGAAGAGAAGTTGGTAATAATTCAAAGGCATTGGTTGATTGCAATCTGTCGGAGAATGAAGGGGGAGGGGGAGGAGGTGGAGGAATTGGAGTGGAATTCTGTGAAAGAGACTGAGATGGAGAAGAAAAAGAAACACTTGGAGATTGATTTTCACCAAATGATGTTTTTTGACATGGTTGAGGTAGTGATGCAAGTGTTTGATCTGACCTGGGTTGTTGCTGCATTGAATGACATGGAGTGGAAGAAGACTCTTCTGCAAGTGTTGTAGAACTTATCAATGGTGAAGATAAAATGTGCAGATTTCCAGGTTCAAGTTCAGTGATATTCAAAACACCATGTGCTGAAGTTGCAGAGGGTAGTGAAGATTCTGCCAATGGTTGTGCTAACTCATTAACATCAAGAACAGACAGATCCTGGATTTGATCTACATTTGAATCACAAGATGAAACTGGTACAGCTTGCTGGCAAGAATTCAGCAAAACTGAGGATCTGATATTGTCTCCACCTGTTTCTTCAGATATGTCTGGCAATTGTGATTCCAAATTAGGTTCTTGAAGAACATTTGAAGATTTGAGTCGCTGGAGTAAATTTACTGTCTCGTCTGTTCTTGAATTAAGCCAATCTATACTGCTGAACATTTCATGAACTTTAGCAAATGCTTCGATAGGAATAGGAAGTTCTTCCTTTTCTCCAATAATTGGAAACTCCATTGATATGGGAGAAGTAGCAAGGTTCAGCTCTGAGAAAATAACCTTCACCCAAATAGATACAATGATATACCTTTAATCATGCATATGTAGGAAAAAAAAATAATGTTAGGTTTGCTTTCTTAGCATATCTTCTTATAATACAAGTTAACGTATCAAACAGTGATTTCTTTAGTATTGCATTTTTAATATATAATAATTAAAATAATTATTTAAAATATTATTGCATTCATTATAGATCAACACATCGACGTATATAATAAGAATATTGTTAAAAGGTAAATTTAACATTAACCTTTAAATCCACGAAGAGATATAAAATTCAGCATACCTCGATTCTAAAATCCTTAGGAAACTGATCCTTGATGCTCCAAGAAGTATCGATCTCATTCCGTCCGAGCATCAAAATGTTTGATCTTATGAAGGCGGTGTTAAACATAACACGAAATATCATCTCCTCGCGTTCCAAATCCTCGTCCAAATTTATACATTCGAGAACAATGTCTCCTTGGATGTGGCAATGAAAATCGATTTTGGCTAGCTCAAAGTCAGCCTGCAAAATCCATCAAAGTCATAAAAAATTCACCCATCTGATGTTCTTTTGAATGCATAATTAATCAAAGTCGATCCTGATATAAAAATCATGAATCAACTCTTTTAGATAAACCATTACCGGTGTAATCTCTTTACGAGAAAAAAGACAAAGACAATGGTAAATAGCAATTTACATCCTCAACTATGTGAGTAGTTGAAAAGGATACTTTGAACTTTGTAAGTCATCAATGAACACTTTGAACTTTATTATAATTACAACAAATATTTTTTTATCACATTTTTGCTAGTTGTAACTCATTTAACTTCATTTGAGTTTGGAGAATTGAAATCTAAGAAAGAACAAACGGAAGTGCATGAAGCATTGAACAAGAGTTCAAAGTCACCTGTTTAAAATACCGAACGAGTTTGCTTTTTTTTGGTGTTGAAAACAAAGCTTTTGGAGTCCTATCACAAGCCATAACCGGATCCTGCCCATAAATTCTAAAAATCGGCCTAAAACCACCATCTCCATCCAAATTCGGTATAAATCGTATAATAATGCAGTCCAAAGTAAGCGCCCGATCGGACGGTGGCCATTCTGCGGACATATTTCTTCTCGACACATATTGCAGATACCTCAACTGAGAAGGCATTGGATTAACACGTGTCATCAACTGTAAAAGCTCTTTAGCCCCCTGCCTATAAACCATGTCAAGAGTTTTTTGTTCCCCACTATAAAGCTTCCTATATATCAAGAGTGAGGCCAGCACAAAGGCCAAAACAGGCCACCCTCCACGGTCACAATGCATCAAAAGCACTTTCGCTCGACCTCAAGAAATGATGGATCATTTCCATGGACAGAAGAGGGCAACCTTCGTAGTGTCGAGGATAGTCCATTACGATCATGTTGTGCTCGGCTAGAATGTTTGCTAGTTGACTTTGATTCTCGCCTTCCCGGAAGTTGAACACCATGAATGAAGCATCAGGGAGATGCTCTCGGAGTTGAGCCACCGTGGCTCCTATATAGGCTTTATATTCTTCTTCTTCCAAAACATCAGTTGAATAGCAGCAATTGAAAACTACATATGCAGGAAGAACGATAACATATCTAGTTTATAGAACAGGAAATCAAGTTTATATAAAAAGAAAATCTAGGCTTCAGCAGAAATCGAATTTCTTCCTTGTTTACAATTCGTGGGATGTGGAATTTCAATCACAATACGGGGATTAAGCCTATTATCTTCTCAATCTCAGATAAAGAAAAAGGAAAGCGTACCGTAGACCCTTTCAGAGATCTCCGATAGACCGTCCGGTGGATTCCGATAAAATAGTTTGCGTAATAATGCCATTTTCCACTTGGATCATGAACATTAAAGGTCGCGATTCCGATGAACAAATTTAAATTTCCAAACCGGTTGAATGCAGGGTGCCCGGAGCAGATTATTATTTCGCCGGCAAAAAGTCGAACAATCTATACGCCGCCGCAAAACGTCGCCGGAGGACTTGGCTTTCAAGCAATTAGATGTTGCGAGGGAAGGGAAAAAGCTTAATGATAATGGCCATGGCGATTCATCGGTCTCCTCAGCTGATTATCCACCAGTACCTGAGTTTTATCCAACAACCCAATGATCTGATTCTATTCCTAGCCTGTCCTACGTGTTTAAGAGAAGACGTGGCTGCCTGAAACTCACCCCGGCTCCAATCTCCTGCCACGTGTCTTCGGATTACCAGAATTACGTTTCCCGCGCCTTAGAGGGGACAGGTTCTGTTGCGTCGTGTCCAAGCACTAAAACTAGAATCGAGAACCAAACCAAGAAAAAACCAAGCCAGCGTCAAAAAACCGAACCATATAACTCGATCACGTATGATATGTCGGCGATATCATGCCATGCACGTCTTTTATGCATGCCAAGAGGGCTGTTTTATTGTATTTTTTTACCTTATTTCTCTCAACCCATGATGTTCGAATTAATGATTTCAACACGAGAAGCATAACTCGTAATATTGTCCCCACCATAAATTCAAAAATATCTATCTACGTATTCAAAATATTTATTATTTAATTATTTATGTAATTCTTAATTTTCCACCAAATATCAAATTTGACTTTCTTTTTAAACTTATACCATTTATTTGAGTTGTTGAAATAAATGATTATCCTTGACCTATTTCGAGGTATTGATGGTGATTCTTAGATATTATCTAGCATTTTGGAGATTCAAGAGTTGTTTCCTACCAACACTTCTTGTTCCAGCCATTGGTGGACACTTTCTCTAATAACATTCGTCTTTATATGTAAGTGTACATACGAGTTGGTCCGACTCGATTCTATCCTGAAATAAAATTTAAATTGGAATTTAAGGTTCTCGATTTTTAGAACCAGCATCATAACTAACGGTTCAAGTTCCGTTCAAGTTTTAACCCGATTTTATTTTATATGTAAAATTTTGTTATTAAATTTGGGTCGAATTTCAAGTAATTGGACAGATTTCTAACAAAATTTAAGATTATATCAGATTTTATTAGAGCTTAGGTCGAGTTTTACTCAATTTTAGAACTTTTTTGACATACAATCTCTGTTCTTGTTTTATAGTTTTTTATTCCTAAAAACAGGTACATGCTCATAAATCACGTTTTATAAAAGTTAGAATCAACACCAGATTAATACCGACAGTTCTGATCTAGTTTATGACTAATCTTATTTTGCTCAGTCTTACTTATACGAGAGTTCGACAATTTTCTTTGCTAGTCTTGGCTGGTCGACCCTTTCAATAACTTGATATTATTCGATTTTTTGCTGTCCACGCTAGGGCGGGTTTGGTTGACACGTTCATAAACTTATATTAATCTCCATTTTACAAAATAAGTGACAAATAATTTAAAATCTATGTTGATTTGCTAAACGGGAAGAGAGAGAAAATATTGGCGCCACAAATTGAAGAGCTGGGCAGCCAATTTATTTCCATCGAATTCTCTCTGCCCTGACCTAATCCCCCTTTCCATATCAAGCTCTTCCTTAAACTCACTAGCCTCCTCCCCCTGCTCAATCCATTTCCGCCATCTTCACCAGCCACACTGTGTTTCAGGTGAAATTTTTTCCATGGCCTGGGTTGGAGAGCTGTACAGAAATGGCTCCGACGGCAGACACCGCTTCTCGCCTCGCAGGATCATCGGTCGGTGGATGGGATCCTTGAGGCGAAATAAGGAGAGGAAAGTGGAGAAAGATGGTTTTAGTGCGGAAGTGGTGAGAGATTCTGGCAATGGATCAATATGTGATAGGTGTGCGATGAAGGGGCCGAATAATGGAAATTCACTGGTTTCTGTACCGGGCGGTGAAGGATCTGGTGAGACGCATTATTCTCGCTATTTTACTTTTATTTGTTTTTCTTCTTTTTGATGGAAGAATATCTTCATGTATTGGATTGCTTGAATAAAAAGTCCGATTGCGTAACGGCTATCTGCTACTAAGAGCTAGAACCACAGTCCTTGTTGCTTCACTGAAACGAAATACTTATAAACGTTTAGTCTTCCTATACCGCATCTTAAAATGTATCAATTATCGTTTATGAATATTCGCTTATTAATTCGGAGACAGAAAACTGGTTTTTTTTTTCTGTCTGAACTATTTTTAGAGAACATTGATGTCTCAGCTAGGTGAAGAGAGATTTTTTTTATTTGAGCTTATTCATCGAACATCACGTCTAATGTTCCCAGGTCTGAATATGAAAGATGCATCTTTCAACGTGGGAGTTGGGTGCAGTTTGCTATATCTTTTGGCTGCTAGTAAATCAGAATTTTCTAAGATGGTAGGATTGCGGTCAGAAATGGAAATGATGCTTAAAAATGCCAAGGAAGAGTGGCAGGCTAAAGATGGCGGCCTTAGGCCGCATCAGATTGACATAGATCTTTCTCATTCCCATTCTTCTCATGATGCCCAAGACGAACCTTGTAGTATCAGCCAGGGTTCTGTTCAACGAAGAAAACCATTCCAGGTTTCTTCAGATTTACTAACCAATGAACCAAATTACTCAATGACGTCTGATACTAATGATGAAGAAGACGACATTGATGAACTGGCTGCAGAATTCGAGACCGAATTAGAAAGACTCCAGAACCACTTGGATAGTGAAGATTTGCAGAAGAGCATAAAGCTGCAAATAATCCAAAATCATCCAAAGCAGCAAAAAATGGAGGTACACGAGATTATGATAAAAAAACTTGGTTTTTTGAATTTTTATAATTAAATCTCGTGATAAGATTCAAGACCCTTTCAATTTTTTTTACTCCTGTCTTTTTCTGTGCCCATTGCTTTGACAAGTAACATTCTTGTAGGGCATTCATCATTGCTCTTATAGTGATTCTCTTCACCAATATATTTAAGATTATTTTCCGGAGTGAATTTTAGAGAAACTGATAGGGTACAAAAGAAAAGAAAAATTTAGATCATATTATTCTATGATTTACATTATGAACTGCAATCTGAGAATTGATGCAACACTTCTCGTGAACTCGAATTCAATGCTGCAGTTTCAAGCTCTCGTATTACTTGAATTTACATTTAAAACTTACAAATCCTGCACCCATGGTAATGTATTACAGGCTGCTGTCAAAGAATCTCTCTCTACCAGAAGCATCAGTGCGAGCTCTGGAGAAGTAATTAACCCAATGGAGGAAGAGGGCGGGGGTCGAAGTGGAGCCTCTCCGAGGGAGCTGGAAAGAAGATTGCACGAGCTCCTTGAACAAAAACAGCTAGAGCGAATAGAAGAGCTTGAAGCTGCTCTAGAATGCGCCAAACAGGAAATTAAAGAAAAGGATATCGAGATCTCTTGGTGGGAAGACACTGCAAAACTTCTTTCCCATCACGTTCCAGAGGCTTTGAGACTCTTATTGACATCCCAGAATGCTTAATCTCGAGTGTCAACTCTTCAAAGATAAAAAAGAATGTTGAATTTTGGGTTGATTCAGCAGGGGATGTTTGTCACTCCCACGAAAAGGTACAGCAAGAGAAAGACATGGTAGAACTTGAAAATCGAAGTGGTAATTGAGCCTGTATTAGAAGAACAATTTTACGATTATTGTTTTTTTTTTTAATTGGTGGGGACAGGATAGAGGGAGCTTAGTTTCAGGACGTAGGTTTTTCAAGTACAAGGTTTGTATCATTATAGGTTGTCTTCATTTACAAAAGCCCTCGAGGCGAACTTGGGTAATTCCAAGATTATTATTTTTCTTAAAATTGAAAGCTAAATTGAGAATCATAAATTCAGGTTAAAATTCAGAGTTTGTTACCTTCTTATCTTGGTTTCTCGTGGAACACGTTGATGTGTCGAGATTTAATTAATATAATAAATATATTAAAAAAATATTTATATTTTAAATATTAATTATAATTTAATTAGATTATATATCAACATGTATAATATGAATACATGATGAAAAGTTAAACGTAAGAGTGGTACTGAAGTTACGAGCAAAGTTTGAGGTACATGATGGATTTCTTTTCCACTAAGTGGACTTTGCACGAATAATTTACATGCATGAGTCCACGTGCTACTACGAACGAGAACAGATCAAATTTGATTTTATTATTTTAAATTCTAAGATTAGTTTGTTAAAACGATAAATTAACTGAAATTATAGGAGCAATAGGGTAAAACTTCCCATCCATTAATTACAATAAAAATAATTAAGATGATTTTTAACTCTGATTAATTATTAAAAAGATCTAGGAACAGATTGACACGTGTGATAATCCCGAGTAAATAGTAAACCGGGGTTCCATGTGGAGAAAAAACCCTAATCCCGGGATCGGTGTTAGGCTGGCGCCATAAATGTAAACTAAAGCCGTACTGTCGGAGAAGATTTGAGATTCCGTCTTCTGTTTCTCTCGCTGCGCGTGTTTTTGTCAGAGTAACCATGTCGGACGAGGAGCATAACTTCGAGTCCAAGGCCGACGCTGGAGCCTCCAAGACCTATCCTCAACAGGCTGGAACTATTCGCAAGAACGGTTACATCGTCATCAAGGGCCGTCCCTGCAAGGTTCAATCCCTCTTTGTTTTCGTTGAATTTGGAAGTTGGTTGTAATTGATTCGTATTCTTTGGTCATACTTTAAGGTCGTTTATTTCAATCGGAGCAGTATGTTCCAGATCTTGTGTGATGTAATTTGATTCGGTGCATGGCTGTATGTGGAGTAATTCTATAGAATTTTGCTCGGAAAGGAAAATTGATCATGTGGATAATTTTATTGTCTCATTCATGTTTCGTGGTGGAAAAGTGGAAAATTGTGATTGAATTATGTAACCATTAGACTGTAATTTGATTGTTTCTATTGAAAAGAAATGCTTGAATCCATCTCGTTATTTAGTAATTGAATGTAGAACTCACTTTTGAGTTAGAGGTTTCATTTTTATTTATATCGTTATGTCTTTCTCCGTTAAAACATAGTATGTTGCACGATTATGGACAACTTTCGGTCGAACTCTTCAGTTGCCATGAGCTTTCAACCCATGAATATCAGTGATTTCTCTGTCAAATTTAGCGATTTATATATTTTTTTGGTTCTGTTGTTGCTTATAACAGGTTGTCGAGGTTTCTACTTCCAAGACAGGGAAGCACGGACATGCAAAATGCCACTTTGTGGCTATTGATATATTTACTGCCAAGAAACTTGAGGATATCGTCCCATCGTCCCACAACTGTGATGTGAGATTGTTTTCTCATGAAAGCAATGTAAATTGCTATATGCTGATTGGCTGAAATTACTTTTCCCTTTCCTTAAATTTTCAGGTTCCTCATGTTACTCGTACAGACTATCAGCTGATTGACATATCTGAAGATGGATTTGTGAGTATTCTACTTAGATTAAGAAATCTGGATATTCAGTCATTAGATTCAAAGTTATGCAAGCTCTGATGCATTTCGAAAACCTGATGAGTTATTCCTGATTGGTTTGCAGTTGAGTCTTTTGACTGATTCAGGTAGCACAAAAGATGATTTGAGGCTTCCTACTGATGATGCCCTGCTCACTCAGGCAAGCAACATTGACTCTTATCTTCTGCATTTGAGTGTTATCCCTCTTGCTCAAAATCAATCGAAATTTTTCTATCGAGAGATTTGGAAAATAAAATAAAAAAACTGAAAACCTTTTAGAATAAATTTATTTCATTTTGATAAAAAATTGTCAATATGTTTCTCACTTTGTCTATCACTGTAGTGAAAGGAGACGATAATTTTGAATCTAATGATTTATATGCAGTTGCCAAATCAGAATCTGTGGAATGATAAATAAAGATTCCATTCCGCCTCACACTGGTTAACACATGCATATTTGTGATTTTTTCAGATTAAGGATGGGTTTGCTGAGGGGAAGGATCTTGTGCTGACAGTCATGTCATCAATGGGAGAAGAACAAATATGTGCCCTCAAGGACATTGGTCCCAAGAACTAAGGAATTTCGACGAGGGGCCGGCCCCACTTCCTTCCCGGTCATGTATTTCAACATCAAACATTGAACTCAAGTTCTCGTGGATCCACCCGGCCTGCAGAATCTTGCTCGAGTATGCCAAGTCTATTGTTATTTGTTTATCAAACGTTTTATCTTGTCTCTTATGCGACATCGGATAATTTCCAAGATTGCCTCTTCTCTTACTTTGAAAAATGCTCTTCGTAGTTAATGAGCAATTTAAGATTGTTTGTTGAATGCATTGTCTCAGTCTCATGTCAGTTATACTGTTGTAGTGAAAATTTGACTAATAATTTATTGATGGATGAAAATTATAAACCAAGTTCATATTTGAAGCTTGAGATTCAATAATAAACAGTGGAGCAAAAACAGAGTGCTGTTTCAATGTGCCCATTGGCCATTCTCTCTGGTCTGTCAAGGTACAGAGGAACATGTCTGTCGAAGCTGCATGTTGTTTCTTCATCTACCAAATAATCAATATTTTTTCTCTATAGCTGCTAAAATGGAGATTCCTTGGTTATCCAAAAATTCAAACTTTTCAGTATTGTCCTCGGCTCCATCGTAATTTGAAACTTCTTTTAGTCTCACATAAACGGCTCCCGAATGGAAGTGGGCAGTTCTAACTCGGGAGCAAACTTGTCAGGCCGTGAGAAGCAAGCGTCGACCATGTCTCCGCTCACTTCTTCCAAACTTGGAGGGTTCCACTGCACAGCAAGGGCAAGATAACAATAGGTTAGAATATGAACTTCATGACTGTTTTTTTATTGGCAAGCCAAAATAAACAATAACAGCCGTGATCTTATGAACTTCCAAAAATAAAAATGATGAAAGCCATGGCGTTTCTGGACCAGTAGAAAACTTTGCTTTTGATGATCTATTTAGAAGAAAAAGGAAATATCCGAGTCATGCTCTGCATCTATGGCGTTTAAAAAGTCATCTAAATGCATCTTTTACCCGTATCCCGTGTTTACTGAACTCAAAAGAAGAGAACATGTAGGGATAGGATCATGAAGCAAAGCAGAATTATTCGAGATACCTTTGGAGCAAAATCCCTGTCAACTAGCCGAGCTCGAACACCCTATGAATGCATAAAAAAGGGTTAGTGAACTGAGTAGATTTAAGAGAAGTTATGATTAAGAATGGGGAACTCATACCTCAATGAAGTCACTAGAAACCTGTTTAGAGATTACATTTAGAGATATTCGGTATTCTCGCTCAAGACATTGATCAAGAGTTTCAAACCGACCTTCACGAATCTGTATAAAGAGGTCAAATTTAAAGACAAAAGAAAGACTGAAGAAGAGCAAAATGAGCATACAAATTGTAGTTACTTACGGATTTCAACGTAACTTTCAAGCTCAATGGGGACGCTTCTCTTATTTTTTTCAGTGCTGTACTACACCATTCATCATGATTCTCGGCTGCCTCCTTTTCCTATGCCGTTTAGAGATGGTAAAATGGTAATTTCGAGAAAAATCTAATACATTCAAAGTATTCAATTTGGATAAAGAAAAAGAAGACCAAAAGAGAGGGATAATACAGGGAACATCTTATGCTTACCAGGGCATAAGAAATTTCTTCAACTGTTTCGTGGCAGAAAAATTTATCAATTTTGTCAATCCTGTGCAGGAAGAGCAGAAAAAAAAAAGAATGAGAAAAAAAATGCCCTCACAGGAATCGTATGTGACTAAAGATTTTGCTAACTTTACAGTAAAATCTGACATTTAACCCCAGTTAAGAGTTCTTAATCATGCCAAGATTATTAATCCCATATTTCCAAATGTACGTCTCTTTATTTATGTATAAAACTAATGGAACTGTGATAGAACAATACTTAGTAAGTACACTTGTCCTATCCGGATAGACAAGATCACCATATTGGGCAAGGGATGATTCTATGACAGATGCATCATCAGTTATCAATTTAGCAAGACGTTCTTCAATCAACCCAAGTCGCTGAAAGCAAAGAAAGTTTGTCAAAACCTAATGAAAAAGAGTGATGATGTTCAGAGAAGTAACAACCACAGAAAAGATACCGCTTTCAGCGCATAGTGTGTTGCTAGGCCACAAGCAATCATTTCTACACCATTGAGTTTATCTCCTGTTAGAGCCAAGTACTCCCCTGCAAGAGTAACATGCATGGCACACTAGAGAATCTATCAAGAGGTTAAAGAAGATGGACCGTACAAATTCTAGAGTTACCATTTTCTCCAGTATAGAATAATTAATAAATATTATGTTTCTCTACTAATCACATGAATACAAATACTAAAATACCAGCAATGAACACCACCCAGTGTAAAGTAAAACATACCTAAATATCCAGGTAGTCGAGAAAGATAGAAGGAAGCGCCTGCATCAGGATGAAATCCAATTTGAGCCTCTGGGTTAGACAAAACCTGCAATTAATGAGTTAATGAGAAGTAGTTAACAGAGGTGTTATTGAAGAAAGGTCAATTATCTTGAAAAAACAAATGGATAAACTATTGTCATGGACTGTATTTAGTCTTGTTGTTATTATTTAGTTTCCATTTCTATTCGAAGGAACATTACCAAAAACGTTAAGCACCACGTCCAACTAGGACAATTGGAGTAGAAACAAGACCATATAACACTTCTGGTACTTGAAGTCTTCAATAAAAATGTTAATAAAAAGGTTAATCACTCGGCAGTGGAACAAGTATCTAGCCCAAATATATAGGATTATGGTAATCAGAAAACATTCCAGAAAAATAGCTTCTATAAAGAAAACTTAAGAATTTTACTAACTAAGCTGCCCGATGTTTAATAGATAAAGAAAACTTTTCAGAGATTAATCAAGCAAAACGACAATCAACTTTTAACCGATCAAGCAGAAAGACTGACTTTAAATTTGTGTCTTAATTCCAAAAAAAAAAAGAAATCTGTGAGGAGTCATACAGTTTTATCAGTCGCTACACGAAACATTCCAGGAAGAGAAATACCAGCCCCACTTCCCATCACGATACCATCCAAGAAAGCCACTAAAACAAAAAAAAAGTGACTAAGTGATCATCAATTCCCATGTTCACATAATAGGAGGGAAAACATAGATTTAGAAGTAACTAGTTATACAAGGGAATGATAGCAACCAAGAACTCAATTTACATAGCATGCCCTGTTTTGGCTCATTGAGAATTACTAAATGAATGTATTTTATACCAATGTCTTTAAACATTAGTAGTGCACAGAAACTAAGGAAATTATTGGTAATTTGTCAATAAAAATGTCTCTTCTTTTATACATTTGGTGTCTAAGAAACGTGAGCTCCCATAAACTTTACATTATTGAACCATGTCTTTCCATACATATACAAATGTCCCAACATGAGTTTCATTATTAAACTTGGTAAAGTTAGATGAGCAAATAAAAATACTTACATGTGGTTTCACATAAGTTCCTTGAAGATACACAAACTTGTACAACACCTCAAAAAAAGATTTACAATCTTCGACATTCCCTGCACAAAAATACTAATCAAGGTTATTCTGATTCACATGCAAGGTAGCCATCATGGAGATAATAAATGACCACGTACTTTGAGCATGTATATTTATCAATAGCACAATTCACCTCTTCAACGGGAAGAAAAGCACATTTTTCTAGTTGTGATTGCACAATTATAATGCTTGCTCGATAATTATATAGCATTATAAAATTTAAAGGCTTCACCTTCATTTAGCATATGATAAAGTTTAACGACATCTGCCCCAGAACAAAAAGCCCTGCCACTACCCTTCAAAGATTATGCAAAGAAGTTTAAATAGTGAACTAAATCCGTTCAAGATAATGAAATACGTAGAATCTTCATGAGTTCAAAGAAGTGAAACAAGCTAGCACCTTCATCAAGACAAACCCAATATCGGGATTATCCTCCCACGACTCATAGAGTCTCTTCAGCCGTCCAGCCTAAAAAAATGAAACGTTTTGCATATTGAAATGCTGATTGCATATGTTCCCAAAGTAGAAAATAAAAAAATGACGCAAACACAATGCGCCAAGAGTTATATAATAATGAGAATAACTAACCATGGAAGTAGTCAAGGCATTTAGAGCATCAGGCCTATTAAGAATGGCAGCTCTTGATTTAGGTCTTCCTTCCACTTGAACCTAGATAAAAAAACACTCGTAAAAAAATTAACCAAATAGACGCCAAAATTTCAATACAACTAAAGGGATTAAAACATGAGACAAAAATGTCAGCGAATGAAACAAAAGTGATCACGATCCAAAGCTTCATCATGAAACGAACTACTTCCAGCGTCTCAAGAATGATTAAAAACGAGTAATGAACCTGGTCTTGAAGGTCATCATTGTTCGCGGCGAAGTTGGGAAGAGCAGAGAAGGCTCTGTGATCGGAAGCAGAAGTGAATTTCTGGAGCAAACAGCTCCGCCGTGAGAAGTAAGGTCGGAAATTCCGCATCCTCTGATCACTCCGACTCCGAGCCGCGCGAGGACAGTGGCTTCAGTGACGAGGGCCGTCTTTGCTTCGCTGAAGCTCTGAAAAAGACGGAGGAGCCAATGGCTTTCTAGTGGAATCGTATCCACCGTTGGATTCGGTGACTACGAGGCAATCGAGCGGTCAGTCGGAGGCCTTAACTCAGACATGGGCTGTAAATAGTAATGCGTTCTGGGCTAATGGGCTTCCACTTCGCTACCTGACAATAATCTGTTAAAAAATAATTAAAATTTATAAGTTATAAGAGAATAAATAAGATTAAAATACTATGCTCAAATTGAATCACCAAAATTCAAAATTGGCAAAACAAGCCCTAATGGACGTCAGCAGCGAGTCATGACATAATTAATTAAAAAATATTTAATATAATTAAAAAAAAACAAATATTAATATAATTAATTATTAAAACGAATAAACGGAAGTGTTCAAAAACATTAAATTACTATCATTGGTGAAATAAATTAATTATTTCATACAAGAAAGCCTCAATAGTTTACTAGCTTCGACAAATAATGAACATCACTTATCAGAAAATTTAAGCTCTTCTTGGGCGTCTTGAAACGGAATAGCATATGGAGAATTCCAGTCTGCATCGAAAACTCGCTGAAGCTGATCAACAATGCCAGGGCTGTCCGTCCCGAAACTGACCCCGGAAGTAGTGTAGAAATAATCCCACACGAGATTACTCGTGCCGATGTTAGCTCTACAATCGCTGACCGCATATTTTCCATGCTGGACTCTCGAATAGCTTGGATACATGTTCTCTGTTCTCGTTCCATTCCAAAGAACGGCTGGTCCGGTTGAGTTGTATCCTGGTACCTTGTAGAACTTGATCTCGATTTTTCCGGAACAGGCATTGTATTTTGAAGATGTGCAGAGGATGTTCGAGAGGAGGAGCGACTTTAGATATGGACCCGTGTTTTCGATGTTATGCGGCCAATACGAGACTAACAGCTTCACGGTGGCATTTTTGGAGAAGACAACCTATTTCAAGCATTTTGAAAGTATGAGAAGAAACTCATATGGTCGTTTGTACCCTTAAATTCTAGCCTCCAACTACTTTAACCAGGTTTTTAAAATTGCCGCCACGGCCGTATTTTGAGTTGATAGCAAAATATTAACTGTATCAACCCTAAAAGATGTATTTTTGATCTTACCCAACTTAAGAATATTAAAGAATTGACTTTATAGAACGAGAAGCAAGCAATTTCTAGCTGTTTAGCTCTTAGAGATGAACACTTCTAGTTGATTTTTGTCAGGATATGTAAACTACTGGTTTTATTTATTTTTCTAACAAGGGAACAATAATTACTCAGGGGTTTATCTTAATTCTTGAGAATATGTAAATATTAAGAATATTTGCAAGTGTATAGAAAGTAATGACATGTTAACTAATATGCTAAGTAATGTTGTCAGGAAACAAGGAGCATAAAAATTTAAAAATCCGAAGGAGGCAATTCGGGAAGGTACCTCTGAAATTGCAGAAGAAAGGGATGACCAATAAACAGTCCCCTTTGAAAATTCAGATTGGCCAAGCCAGTCCATCGTACTAATTCTAACAGTTCCTCCACTCCCTACAGATTTAATCGTCTCCACCCAGCCTTGTTCATCGGCCTGGTGCTTGTCAAATAATAGCTGAAACAAAGATGAGCTCAAATTAGCAATAAAACATAATAGTTGAAGATTATAATAACACGTCAGTTTAGAGAGTCATCTTTTCCACCTAAGTGAACATACTGCAACTACTATTGATCTAAACTCTCAAAATAGCAAATAACTTTGCTTAAAAAGACCAAATCAAATTTCATCTTCTATTCTCAATCAATTTCAAATTCATCATAATAAAAGAGGTTTTATACCATAATTTTTTGCAAATATTTATAAAAAAATTTCATAGTTTCCACGGACAATAACCCAGTACACATTCAATCCTTCATGTTGGAAGAAAATGAAGTAGTTTAAGTCATAAAATAAGAGTAACCTATAATTACCTCAGGAGGAGAAAAAGACAAATAGGATTGAGTTGGCAATGTTGAATTATTGTTACTGGCAGTCTCAATCGACATTTCAAACATTTCCGGATCAGATATGAACGGATATCCTGACACGTGACGAGTTTTCATATATGATGGAATAGGTGACTTGTGATAGATAATTCTTCAAAGTTAACACATTTATGAATCTAGAACAAAACACTTCTGAACAAGTGAAATAAATGCATAAAGTACTGAGGTACGTGAGCATCCGTGTAAATGTAAGATATTCATCCATGGACGGGCAAATTATATTTTATATTGGCATTTTACATTTAGATGGACTTGAATTTGGAGGACAATTGAATCGACAAAAGCACTTCCATACTTTTTTTTCCAAGAAAGCCAAACCAAGAACCCGGCCACCTTTGAGAAGATTGCAGAAGATTTTTTTTTGTCTGAGTTACATAAAATTTCATTTCATTTAAAACTCTCAATAGCACAAGGAATTTCAAAAGCTAAAAGCAAGGAACTTCAAGAAAAAAGTTGATCAAATACAGAACCAGAATAACAAGGAACTTCAAGGAAATTTTTTTTGTCTGGTTGTCGTCAGGTCAATACAGAACCAGAAAAAAAGTTGTCAGAGAAATTTAACAGAATAATAACCTCCCCTTTCCAGAGAATTTCAAGAAACAACCGGTTATAGTCTTATAGGATATGATTTGGCATACCTACAACGCGATTTTCGTTCAATGAAATGAGACCAGCAAGGAACTTTCCGATGAATCTGCCATTGTTGATCAAATATTGTTCTGGTATAAGCTGAAGCATTAAGAAATGCAAGTTTCCACAAGTTGTCAAAATACGTCTCAACTTCTTCTGCAACATTTGGACAGTCAACAAGATATATTCCGAGCTCCTTCACCTAAAACGATTAAATGATTAGGATCTGAGTATGAAACCATAATCCACAAATCACGTGATGAGGTATACAAGCATATAGAGAATGAGAAGTATTTTTCCCTAAATTGCTTGTCAATAACCTAATAGATATGAACAGCTCAAGGTCTACCATGATGAAGATAAAACTTGTCATATTCCGTGCATAAGATCTTTCTTTTAGAAATTACCTGGGTAAGAGATTTCCAGTCCTGGTTTGCAGACCCAATATAGACATCTTTATGATCAGATATCCAAACTTTAGCATGGACTATGCCCGAGCCAAACCAATCACCAAGCAATAAAGTTACATTCTTCACATTGGGACTGCCCGAAGCAAGGTCGGTTGGCTCTTTGTCAAATGTGGGAAACACGCCTGAATGTGAAAGTAACCTAGCAGACACCAGATGATAGGAATGCTCGAGTGTATGAAAAAAAGAAAGAAATTTAAAATATCCGCATCAGATATGACATCCAAAAAGGCAAATTTTCATAAGTACATTTCAAAGTACCCTAAAGCCAAAGAATCTAACAGACCACTAAGATTTCCGACTATTTTGCAATCCACAACACAACAGAAACATGTTTTCACAGTCTATATCTTCCAATATTAGAACTGCAATCCTTCCACAGCTCTTCAGACGTTCAAGCATCAAGTGAATTAATTAACAATTTCGATTTTAGGAACCTGTTGTACCTAACATTAACGTCACGATCAGCTGCATTTTCAATGGCCTTGTAAACATTATGCCCTTGATAGGCACCGAAGCGTAACAAATCTTCACTTGAGTATCCGTAATCCCCAGAGCGAGAATCGTTGGGTGTAGCCAATAACTGCCAATACTGTGCGATTACGTCCAGTTTCTTCGTCGAGTTTCCCGCCAACCACACGAACACGTCTCCTATAAGCCAAATAAAAACTTCAACAAAAAGTCTTATAACAGATCAATATCCCTCGTTCCAATTACGTTGGGACGTCGGCGTCTCACATAAAGTATTATCAGCACCAAAACTGGAATTATTTAACGCTATGCGACACACGTTGGCTGAAATTCCTCAGATACTACCGTTTTCCGAAACATTGAATTGGAAATTGAAATGGTCATAGAATTACCAGTAGAAAGAACGCCGGAGACGCGGGATAGCTGCGGCATATCGGTAGGAAGAGACTGGACGAGCCAGGCCTTGCATTGGCGCCGGTGATGATGAGAGGACGCCGGCAGTGAAAGATTGACCAGCAGAAGAATAACAGGGCAGAGAGCGCGCACCAAGCTCGCGTTCATCTTCATTTTGTTCATCAAAAGCTCAGGCAAGAGCTCCTAAAATAGCAAGTCCGGACAGATCAGATACGAGTTGGGAACGACAGTCCAGTCGTCGAAAAGGGTGGAAATTTTGAGAGCTTTCCCAGCCGTTGATTACAAGGAAAGCCCCTTTATTACCCCAAATTTCCTTAAATTATTTTCTCCAAAATGAATAGTGTTGGTAGGATATTGTATTTTAATAAAAATAAACAATATTAAATTATTTATAATGTATCTTGATTAAGAGTCAATTGGGCCTTGATAGAGAGTAATTTGGGCCGATAATTTGTGTAATAATTAATTATTTATGATTATTTTCTTAATTAAGAAGGTAAAATGAAGTTTTTCAGGCCATGGGACGCTTGTCGCAGCATGATCCTACGCTTTAACCCGATCATTAGTAATACAAATAAAACAATTTAATATTGACATCGTCCTTGTTTCGAACACATACCTGTCGGTCAATGGTGAGACGCAGCTAACACGTGGTGCAAAAGCAAAAACACATACTCTTTCAAAGATGCAACTCTAGAAGCTATTAAAGAACACAATCGACCCCCCTTCTGGCTTCCATCCCAGAATTCAGATCCCAAATAATTTCTAACGACGGACAGATGGGCGGCGGCGAGGAGTGGAGGAGAAACGTGGACACGCACAAAATGAGCCCGGAGGACGTAAAAGCAGCCGGAGTAGAAGGATCAAGGAGGCCGCCAGGCCACAATCCAGGGTCAGTTCTACATCAGAGGAGAAATCTCCCCTACTCCACAACCACCATGGCCGTAGCTGGCTTCCTCTTAGTCGGAGGCATAGGATACTTGACCTTGTATGCCAAGAAGAAGCCCGAGGCCTCGGCAGCGGACGTTGCTCGAGTTGCCACCAACTCGGCCTTGCCTCAAGACACTAAACCCAGAAAGTGAGTCTCAGGTCACGCTGCTCTGCTTGTATTGTATTCATTTCTTCTATGTAACCTTTCGGAGCTTGTGGGAGCTCATCAAGGCTCATCTAGAGCCTCGCAGTTCATAATAAAAATTTACCTGCAAGCTACGTATATCCATATCTATTTACCCAAAGTTAGTGACATAAATTCTAGCATATATGAGACAAGAAAGCATGAACGTCGATTGAATCATTGAAAAGTGAGGCATTTGAACGTAAAACAAACTACTAAACAGAATTATGCGGCGTCACAACTCAAGATTTTGAGTAGAAAATAATACATATGAAACCACGATTAAGCATAGACACCACTTGAAATACAAAATCTTGCACGGGTGGTCTTGCAAATTCTAAAAAATGGGCCAGAAAAGAGAGGTCTAATCAATTTTCACGGATGAGTAGATGAGCCTCGTGAACCAAAAGCAAGCGTAGAATCCAATGGTACCCGTCAGCACAAAGAATGAATACGAAATGATGAGCATGTATCCGAAATATAACATCCCAGAAACCAGCTTCGTGATTTCAAGCTTAGTAAAGAAGTAGAAAGTAGAATAGAGGAAGAGATAGAAAGCAGACGAGCCTGATGTGAGGTATGATCTCCACCACCAAAGATAGTCCTCGCTGCATAATTGGAAGTAGCATAGCACAATAGTAATTTCCGCACAGGTGACGAGAAGGATGATGAAAACCAAGAAGAGAAACCCAAATATGTAGTAGAACTGATTCAGCCAAATCGAGGTGAGAATGAAGAAAAGTTCAATAAAAACCGCTCCGAACGGGAGAATACCTCCGATAAGAATCGAAAATGCTGGGTTCATGTACCAAGCCTGTTCTGGAATCTGCCTGGGGATTTTGTTTGTTTTTACAGGAGCCTCGATTGCAGGCTTCTTAAAGCCAACATAGCTACCCACAAAAACAAGTGGGACTGAGATGCCAAACCACAAGAATACCAGAGCAAACATTGTTCCAAATGGCACAGCTCCAGATGATTTTTGTCCCCATATCAGAGCGTTTAAACAGAAGAAAATGGCGAACACAACAGCTGGAAACATGCAGGCAGTTTTGAGTGCAATTTTTTTCCACTCTGTACCTTTGAACATTTTGTACAGACGGGCAGATGCGTAACCTGCAAAAAGACCCATGAATACCCAAAGCAAAAGCATGGCTGTCATAAGTCCACCCCTGTTTGATGGGGAGAGGAATCCAAGAATGGCAAAGACCATAGTCACAACCATCACTATAAAGAACTGAACTCCCGTACCCACATGGACACAGAACAAATCAGGATTAGTAGGGGGCCTGAAAACATCCCCATGTACAAGTTTCCATCCTGTTTCTTCTTGAGCTTCTTCTTGAGTCTCCAACTCATTGTACTTCGAAATATCACGGTAAAGAGTTCTCAGCATTATCATAGCCACCATACCAGAGAGGAAGAGCACAATCATTAAAGAATTGACAATTGAGAACCAATGAATTTGGTCATCGCTCATCAGAAGATAGGCATCCCATCTAGACGCCCATTTCACTGGGCTTTCCTGAAAAAAATAGAGATGGAAAGGCATATTACACTACTACGTAGTAAGGTGTCAGTAAATGAACAAATGTAGATGCAAACTGAAAGAAGCGATTGCATGATAGAGATATCAGAGAAGAAATAACATAAAAAATCATAAGAACATTAAAACATTTACATGGCAGTAGTATGAACACAATAATTAGAAGTGAAACTCTCAAACCAAAGATCAGGATGGTTCTTCCTCGAGTAAAATGACAGGACATAATAAAAGTGAAAAAGTGTTTTGTATGCACTAATATACCTGAAATTCAACATCATAAGTGAATATAATTTCACTATTCTCTTCGACTTCCAGAGGAGAGTTTGAATTAACAACTGGTTGTTTTGCATGTGGATCACAGGTTGTGAGACGAGTTTTTTCACCATTCCACGACCCATCATACCCATGCTTTACACTGCCAATCCGCATTTAAGTAATGTAATCACTAGGAAAACAAGGAAAAGAGTTGACCTGTTTAAATTATACAGTAGAGCAGTTGAAATGACAAGAAAGCCCACCTGAAGGGTTTAACTTCGAATCCCACAATTCTGGCAGAATCTGTTTGTAAATCATTATGATACTTGACAGTAAATGCTAAATGATTGTGGATAAAATGCCTTTCTTCCTTATTCTGTACAAGAAAAACTAGTTTTAAAATTCAAGAGATGAAACAATTTCCTCAAAGAAATAGAAATCCCACCGCATTAATTTGGCTTTTGAGCCCAATGTGATAGCCCAGCTGATAAACAGGAGGTGGCTCCTGATCTTGCCTTTGAATAGGAACAACGAGAGGAAGATTGTCTAGGATTCTGCCATGCACCATGCACGAAAAATAAATTTTAACCATCGGGGATAATAAAAAAGAAAAATAAGAAAAGATCTGGACCATACAAGTTAACTCGATACTCATCACTAATCTTTTCTTTAAACTCCTTTGCTTCTTTAGCACTAACTTTCTCAATCCGGCATAAAATCTTGCACATCTGAGGCTCCCCCATCTTGAACTGATAGTTTACACTCACTCAATCAGTTAACAAAAGGTCGATTGAGTCGCACATAATCAATTTTCTGAAGTGAGATACAACTTACCACATATGGAGAGTTCTCAATACGATCACCGCGAAGAACTTCTCCAAGATTCTCTGCACTATCAACAATATTTCCTGGGCGGCAAAATGGAAGTGAATAATATGCATAGGGAAGTTGAGTCTTTACGGAGGTCAATTTGTTCACTTTCACTTTTAGTTCAGCTCCCTGAAAACAAAATATTCCAGTCACCAAGAGTTGATGCCAACAAGCTACTATTTATGTAAACTCGTCAATATCCCACACAACAGACTTGCTATTCAATATGCATACATTTAAAATTGAAAACAAATATTATACTTACTCAGAAGAAAAAATTATATGATTTGCACAGATTTCAAATGAAAATTTCACAAAAATCATGTAGTGCCGTCAAAACTTTGACAGATCGAATAAATTGTTTTTAGATATAAAATAGCCGTCCTAAGAAAGTAACCAATATCCTCTCTCACAAATGACGCGTCTTAGAAATAATTGAGACATCACATAACAAATAAAATTCGGTACATAAGAGTATCCATCGCTTTTTAACTATTCAACCATAGCTAACCAAATAGATCCAATAACTGACACCAAGATCCCCAGAAACAACACAGATCAAGCATAAAATGGCGTTCTCGTATTCAATCCAACACACAACCACACAGATAAAAAAGTTATAAATCTCAACCACACATCGGCGTAAATAACCTAACCTTCTGAAAATCCTCGGGAGCAACACCTGGGAGGTAGAAGCAGTGAACGGCGTGGATCAGAAGCAGAAAAGAGACAGAGATTGCGAGGGGGGAGAGCGTAAGAGATCTCCGAAACGCCATGGCGTTGGAGGACTTCGACAGATCTGGGAGAAGACCGAAATGGAAGAATTGGTTTCCCAAAGCTTATAAAGAAGGCAACGGGGCTAGAATACTAGACCAAGTAAAATCCGCCCCTTGAACCGAGCCTCCTTCAGAGCACCATCTATTGATTTCAATCTCTCACCGACCTCACGATTGTTGACACGTACTCACCTCACACCCAATCGGACGGTCTTCAAGCAGAACCCGTCACATAAGCGCAGGATCCCGATCCGAAACCATTTGCTGCATATCTCGCAGATGAGTATATTTGTCACTGGTACGTAGGGGTGTGGCTCGTGGATTCAAGTTAGTTTTTGACGGTAAATAGATCTGATCCAATGAGTTTGAGTTTTTATAAAATTATATTTGATCTCAGTCTAATTGTATATATGATCTGATTTAACTTTGACTTAAAATTTTAGGTTGATTTCGGTTCGAGTTATATTCGCTTTTGTAAAATTTAAATACACGAGTTGTCAACATAAACCAACTAACACTTAATTATTTTTTTACAAAGTTTAGATTTTAGAGATTATCTGATGGTCAGTTCCTGTAAAATTATATTCAAACTCAATCTGATTATATGTTTGATTTAATCCAAATTTTTAAGTTGATTTCGATTTGAACTCACATTTATTTTTTTAAATTAAAAATTAATTTTATTCAAATAATCGGTTTGTATTGAGTGGACAATTCGGTCCGATCCGATTATCACCCCTACTTATTTGTATTTCAGGTGACAAATATTAGAAACACGTGAAAAAGATTATTCTTCGTAGCAAGAAGGAATAGTTCGAAAAAGAGAAAGGATAAAAATTAGTAATTTTGCGACCTTAAACGCTAACAACGTTGATAAAAAGACTCATTTCATGGCAGTGTAGTCCCACTTGATGCCTTAGCTTGAGCTGCACAAATTCCCCCTCATTTTTTTGTTCTCATGACTCGAGAATCGCTTGTCGTAATTGAGGACGTACAAACGTTTATTTCGTTACAAAAAAAAAACGTTTTTGTTTTGTTAGTATCCTTATGGTTAGGATTTAAAAAAATAAATTGGATACCTTTTCTTTAAATAGTGAACAAAAAATAAATATTTTAAATAGTTATAGAAGATTAAAATAGTATTGAACAAATTGATAATAAAATAAATCAAAAGAAATAAGCAAAGCGAATTTAATATAGAGTAAAAACAAATTTTGAGATTCAGTTTCAGAAAATAGGCAAAATTAGGCCTGAGTTTTCGGAAAACAAAATTTAGGCTCGTAAAAATGTAAGAATTCTTGCCTCATGCGTATGAGTGATTTTTCAACAATGGTACGATTTACTATAATTTATTTAATACATAAACAAATAAATTTTGTAACAATTACGAACATCAATGAAAAATCACGAAACTTTGTGTAATACTGTCTTCCAGTGCTATAAATGTGTGATAGAAATTTCAAGAATTTTTATAACCGTTTTTTGTTTATGTATTAAATAAACTATAATAAAGCGTACAATTGTAAAAAAAATTTAAAAACTTCAAGAGTAGTATTTTTATTGTCGTAAATATGTGACAAAAATTTTAAGTTATTTTGATAAAATTTGATTAGTCAAATTAATTAAAAATAAAAAAAAATTAATTTTTTTTTTAATATTGCGTCTGTGTGAAGCATGATACGTCCGAGCGAAGCATGATCGGACGCATGAGGTAATAAATTCTTATCTCATTCGTCTGAGTGAGGGACGATAGGACGCTGAGACAAGAATTTTTGCGTCCGACGAGCCAAAATTTTGTTTTCCAAAAACTCAGGCTCGATTTTGCCTATTTTTCGAAAAGTCAGGACCAAAATTTATTTTTACTCTTTAATATAGTAATTGACAAATGATGAATAAAATAAATCAAAAACATTAAAAAGAATAAAAAATTCACACTTTTATATATAGATAGATAAATTTAGAAATAAACGTTAATTATTCATCTGTTATCAATTAATTAATAATCCAACATTTAACTATTAGAAACCAATTGGAGAGATGGTATCCACATTCTACAACCTTGAACCTGTGCGTCTTAGCAATGTGATGTGATATTGAATCTACTAAATTATCTCATAAACAGCTAAAATTTACACATAATTACCCCATTAATCGCCATAATAGACATCGGGTGTTCGTTGTAGTGTTCAATCTAGACCGGAAATGCAAGTTATGCCGGCTGATTGCTGCATTGTACCCATAGAAATAAATGACTCCAAAACCACGAAATGGTTAGAGTTTATCGTCAAATTTCACACTTAGAAATCTTCAAATGATTGCATTAATATAGATAAAAAATAAGATAAAATTATGAGAGTAAGCTAAGGTTGATAATCTCTCAAAATCTATAACAAGGTTTTGTATAACATAGATACCATGGAATCTCAAAATTGCAACCAAAATACTCTCTTGATTGCTACCAAATGATAAAAGTTACACACATATTTGAATGATTAAAAACAGCAAAGCAGTAAGAAAAAAAAAAGTACTCACTGAGGAGCAGAACCATGCCCAGATGCTATTAATTGAGGAGTCGAGACTCAATCCTTGAAGCTGCTCAAACTTTTGAGCTCATCGATGATCAATATGGCGAAGCTCAAGCATTAAATTAACTTAGACTTCAGCGGATTCAAAACTTGCAGATCAATATAGGGCTATGGCGATTATGGCAACAAACAAGCAGATCTCAAAGTTGTACCAGGGGGCATTCATTCTATGAAAATCCTCATCCTTCCATAGAAAGGTCATCGTCATTTTCGTCTTCGTCTGAAAGCTCAATCACTACGGGTCCCGGCAGACCGCCTTTATTGTTCCCAAGAAGCTCGAGTGCTGATTTTTCAAGAAATTCCTTGACGGCAGATTGGACAGATTGTTTGTCAGAATATTGGTACTTCCTCTTCTTTTGGCATTTGCTATCAAAATACTTAGAGCTCTGACTCCTGATTTCTTTCATACTCTGCTTCTGCTCTGAAAAGAAAAAAAATTCATAGCTAAAGAACACCAAGCTAAATAGTTTGGATCATAATCTGGATTCAAAGCAATAACCAAACTAACCTGCTGTAAGGTCAGGCAAAGCATGTTCAATAAAACGATTAGCAGCTTGATGGTTCAAGGTAGTAGATGGCCTGAGTGGCGCTGAAAGGACACATGAAGTGTTTATATGCAGGTATGAAAATGCAAAAAATCAACAAACCAAACAACTACTCCATTTCTCTCTTCAAAAAGCTGTAATCTTCAAGATCAGATCCTTTCAAACAGCAACACAAAGAGATTAGGAACAAAGAGAAATGCATAATGAGACAAACATGCCTGCACTCAAATCCATGAAGCGCTCCAACTTCTCTTGATACAAGCTTAATCTCTCCTACAAACATGGAGATAAAAGGTGTAGCTCAAACAACTCATCGCCAAACAGCAGAGGCAAACTACAGAGCCTTGAAATATTACCCATATAAGAAATTAAAAAAAAATCATAAATTCAAGTTTCGAAACGCTTACAAGTTCTGACATCACAGGATGCTCATCCGGGCTAATTCCACTGCATCTCAATCTCACTGCAATTCACAGAGAACCGAAAATTCCATCTCCAAAGTTAAAAATAATGAAAATATGGATAACGAAAAACAAAAAAATCAGATAAAGGCTAAGAATCTCACCAGCAAAAATGGTAGAAGTAGCTTTGGCAAGCAGTAGCAGTGCCTGGGCCCGTTGGAGAGGCTGCGTTAGAGCGAGTTCATCAGGCTCAAAGAGAGACAAAGAGGGAAGCAAGTGATTCTGAACTTCTTCGATGCTATCCAACGTTCTATTCACCGACTCCATTACCGTTTCTGGCACAACGCTGCTCTCTCCCACGCCTCCCTCCATTAAATGCCTCCTCAAAACTCTCCCTTCACAAGATTAAGATTCGAAGCAGAGAAGAGTTTCAAGTTTGGGAAGAGACGACGATCTCTTCGGTCTTCGTCTATGGGTTAGGGTTATGGTAGTTGGGCTTGGGCATGGTGGTAAACGATGACATTTCCATTGCAACGACGTCGTATTATATGTAACTTATTCTTAATTAATAATTAATAAACAAACATTCTAATGCATTTCTTTATTTCCCGGTTTTTGCCGAGAATTTGCAGATATTTCAGAAGCGAACGCTCAAGCTCTACTGAGTAGATATTGTTACGGCCATAAAGCTCTGCAATTTCAGGCCAGTCGACCACAATTTTGAGCGCCGTTTCTGTCCGGTGACTCAATCCTTCTTCAATTTATTGAGCTCGGGCGTGGTTTTTGTTTTTCCTTCGTTTGGTGTTGTTTTCGCACAAGTTGCGGTTGAATATACTCTCGGCTTTTACCTGGAGCATTATGTTGATTCTCTTGTTGCTTCTATGCCTGTGCTAATTTTTTCCTGTTCGAGTATGTGCTGCTGTGCTCTCAGTTACGGGAGCGAATTTCATGCTTTGACCAATAATGAGGCTCCTAGAAGAAGAAATACTAAACATTTCAAAAACTTTTCGAGTGAGTCTGTTTCTGTTGAGAAATGGAAGAAATACAGGAAAAATCAAAATGATATTTATGCGTTGATGGTGAAAAATCCGAAGAAAATGGCTGTTAAGAGAGGAAGGCCCAAAGTTTCTCATTCCTCTGAAGAAGTGATGAAGGAACTAAGGTCATTCTCAGACTCAGATTGTGCTCTTTCGTATTTCTATTCAGTGGCTGAATCGCCCCATGTCATACACACAACTGAAACTTTCAATTTAATGCTTGAAATCTTGATGGTGCATAATAGAGTGGGGGAAATGGCTAACATTTTTACTTTGATGCAAAGGCAAATTATAACTATGAACTTGAATACTTATTCCACAATTTTTCGGGCTTTATTTATCAAAGGTGGGCTTCGAAAAGCTGCAGTTTCTCTTGAAAGGATGGGGGAAAATGGGTTTATTTTGAATGCTTATTCATATAATGGATTAATTCACTTGCTAATCAAATCTGGGTTTAGTCTGGAGGCCTTGGAGGTTTACAGAAGAATGATATCAGAAGGAAAAAAACCTAGCCTGAAGACATATTCAGCACTCATGGTGGCAATGGGAAAGAGAAGGGATATTGAAACTGTAATGAATTTATTAAAAGAGATGGAAAGTTTGGGCTTGAGGCCAAACATTTACACATTTACTATATGTATTAGAGCCCTCGGGAGAGCTGGCCTAATCAATGAGGCATACGATATAATGAGTAGAATGGATAGGGAAGGGTGTCACCCTGACGTTGTTACTTATACAGTTCTTCTTGATGCACTGTGTAATGCAGGACGACTAGAAAATGCAAAGGAATTATTTGTAAATATGAAAGCTGGTGGTCATAAACCAGATCAAGTTACCTACATTACTCTCTTAGACAAATTTAGTGATAGTGGCGATTTGGATTCGGTGAAAGACATTTGGTATCAAATGGTAGCTGATGGTTACGTTCCTGACGTTGTAACTTTCACCATACTCATTGATGCTTTATGCAAAGCTGGGAATGTTGAGGAGGCATTTGAGAAGTTGAATGTTATGAAGAACCAAGGGATATCACCAAATCTTCATACCTACAATACGTTGATCTGTGGACTTTTGAGAGAAGCTAAAGTGGATGAGGCACTAGAACTTTTTCATAGCATGGAGTCTTTAGGTGTTGCCCCAACTGCTTATACCTATATCATATTCATAGACTACTATGGGAAATCTGGTGAAACAGACAAAGCTCTTGAAACCCTCGAGAAAATGAAAGTTAAAGGAATTGCTCCTAACATTGTTGCTTGCAATGCATCTTTATATAGTTTGATCCAAAAAGGCAGGCTGAGGGAAGCAAAAAATGTTTTTAACAGCCTAAAAAGTAGTGGTCTTGCTCCTGATTCGGTTACCTACAACATGATGATGAAGTGTTTCAGCAATTCAGGACACGTGGATGAAGCCATTGAGTTACTATCTTCAATGATAGAAAATGAGTGTGAACCTGATGTGATTGTAGTTAATTCTTTGATTGACTCACTTTTCAAGGCTGACAGAGTTGACGAGGCATGGAAAATGTTTAGCAGAATGAAGGAAATGAGGCTTATCCCTACAGTTGTGACTTACAACACACTACTTGCTGGATTACGGAAAGAAGGCGATGTTCATAAAGCAACTGAATTGTTTGAAAGTATGAGTCTACATGGGTGTTATCCGAATACAATAACTTTCAACACACTCCTGGACTGCTTTTGCAAGAATGAAGAAGTTGATTTGGCCGTCAAAGTATTTTCTAAGATGACATTAATGAATTGTAGTCCTGATGTTCTAACTTATAATACAATAATTTATGGGTTGGTCAAAGTAAACAGAGTAAATGATGCATTCTGGCTTTTCCATCAGTTGAAGAAAGTTATGTACACTGATCGTGTAACTTTATGCACTCTTCTTCCTGGTCTTGTAAAGGATGGGCGAACAAAGGACGGCGTCGACATTATGAAGAATTTCATTAATCAGGAAGGGATTCATGTAAACAGATCCTTCTGGGAAGATTTAATGGGAGGTATTTTAATTGAAGCTGAACTGGATAAAGCCATTATATTTGCTGAACTGTTGGCATATAATGTGGTTTGTCAGGATGACTCAATCTGGGTACCTTTGCTGAGAGTTTTGTGCAAGAAAAAGAAAGCTGTTGATGCTCAATATATATTTACAAAATTTACCAAGGATCTTGGGATCAAACCGACACTAGAATCCTATAATTGTTTGATTGGCGGCCTTCTAGAAGTACACAACTACCAGTTGGCTTTGGATCTATTTATGGAGATGAAGAACACTGCTTGTGCTCCGGATGTTTATACTTACAACTTGTTTCTTGATGCTCATGGGAAATCAGGGAAGCTCGATAAACTTTTTGCACTTTATGAAGAAATGCGTTACAAGGGATGCAAGCCTAACACAATAACTCAAAATATTGTGATCTCTAGTCTCGTGAAGGCCGATGATTTAGATAAGGCTATAGACTTGTTCTATGATCTTGTAAGTAGTGATTTCCATCCCACGCCATGTACATATGGCCCTCTCCTGGATGGACTTGGAAAGTCAGGACGACTGGCTGAGGCAATGAAGCTCTTCGAGGAGATGCCAGAATATGGCTGTAAGCCAAACTGCGCAATTTACAACATACTCATGAATGGATATGGGAAAACAGGAGATTTTGAAAATGTCAAGAATTTGTTCAAGAAGATGGTGAAAGATGGTATCAGACCAGATTTGAAATCCTACACCATTTTAGTGGATTGTCTCTGCTTCAGTAGGAGAATCGATGAAGCTTTGAATTACTTCGAGGAGTTAAAATTGGCTGGTCTTGATCCTGACATAGTCGTGTACAACCGTATGATAAATGGACTTGGAAGGTCGAGAAGAATGGATGAAGCTCTCTCTCTCTACGAAGAAATGCGGAATAGAGGAATCAGTCCCGATATCTATACATACAATTCGTTGTTGCTTAATCTTGGGAGTGCTGGAATGGTGGACAAAGCAGGGAAAATGTGGGAGGAGTTACGAAGAATGGGACTCGAGCCAGACGTGTTCACTTTTAATGCTCTTATTCGAGGATATAGTATGTCTGGAAAATCAAAGGATGCTTATGCAGTTTACGAGAAGATGATGGCGGGAGGTTGCAATCCCGATGTTCGTACATTTTCCCAGCTACCCAATCAATCTTGAATGCTCTTAACATGGTCGATTTTCAGGTACTCTATTCCTCTTATGAACTCTGCCTCTTATTTTTTTTGAAATCCTGCTTCAATTTTATTAATCTTAGCTGCAAGTTGATTCGACTGCTGAATGTTCATCCTTCTTGCTTGAGTTCCCATGAAACAATAAACACTAGGATTACTCCCCTTTCTAGCTTGTGCATTCTTTCACACATTAAAAAAAATATGTTGTACCCTTTATATCCCAATATTTCATCCTTTGGATGTTACCTTTTTTATGCCTCATCACTGCCATGGATGTACTATTTGAATGCGAATTATAGAAACACTGGAACCAGAGATGGATTCCCATCAAATTTGTGTCTATTTAATGCTGAAAATCTCGTGCATTCTTGAAATTTATGACGCTTACTTGTATGCGCACTAAATTTGATCCCACACAGTTACCTCCTCTTACAAATTCGAGGCACAACCCCTGACTGTTCTTTTTACCATACAAGAGATTCTGACTTGATTTTGGATTCTTTGCAACGTAGTTTCATAAGAACAAGAAAGCTACAAAACAAAAATTAGCAAACAACTAGAAAAGGACTTTAATTTGAACACTGAAGACATCATATCTGTGAAAGGAGATTCCAGCCCCATGGTCCAAAGTTTTCTATAAACAGAGCATCTAATGTTTGTCAAACCCAAAATAAGAACAAGGCAGTGATTGAAGATGGTATGGCTCAAAGTTAAACTGCCCACCATCAAGAGATCATACCTTTACCTATCTGGTTGCAGGACACCACAAGAACAGCCCCACGATTCTTCCTCAGCATTTTCAAATGCTTTCTCCCATTTCGATGAATCAACAATGATGTCTCGTCTGTTCCCTCCACGTTACACATCTTGCACCAGAAATTACGACCGAGATTTCTTTTTTTACTTACTTTTTTGAAATTTTTTACCTTCTTCATTCCGTCCTTAAATTGCTTGGTTGCATGCTTTACCCTTTTGATTCCTTTGGTAGCAATCGAGGAACCTCCCTTGGCGTTGTGTTTCATCCCCTTTACATGTGCCTCCACCGAACAGAGCGATTTTGATTCGTCTATGCTGTATCTGCAGCTCAATTCTTCAACTGCTTTATTTCCGGGTATTGTTGATTGAGTCTCAATGGAAGGATGCGTTTTCTTGTTCTTTGAATTCCTTAAGCGACGCCATTTCTGCAAACTATGTCCAATGAGTTGGAGAGAAGAAAACTATGCATACAACTTGGCCACAATATCCTAAATCTCATTCCTTGACACATGCTTAACTCTTCTCCATTATTTTATGACTAAAATGATTGTGCTACATATGGTACTAACTCTATTCACTGATGACAATGGCACTTCAGATAGCAGGAAAAAGTTCTAAGAGTACCACAAAAAATTACCTTTCCTTTCTTAGGATTTTCTGCAAGAGTAGCGCCATTAGAACATACAGGCTTCCCAGGAGGAGCATTTTGAATGTAGCCTATTTGATGAAGCTGGAGGCTCTCTGAATTGACACTATCACAGACCACTTTTTCTCCGCTTACATCGGTCGGATTCTCTTCATTCCCTTCTTTTACTTCCTTTTGATTATGGATATTAGCTTCTATCAATATTTCACTAACAGAATGGTTAGCAAAAGGCAATTTCATTGTAAAAGTTGCTTGAGGACGATTAGAAATCTGCTCACCGCCAGGAGTCACACTACCATAGCAAGGTTTTTTCCCCTCATGACTGCCTTCTAGACAGTGCTGAGATGGAATGTTTTTTGGAATTTCACTTTCTGGTAGACTGGCTCTAACCGCAGTCAATTTCCTTTCAACGTCAGCTCCTTGTAGTTTCATAATAGGATTATTCCCCCCAACATTTGCTCGAGACCATACGTTGGGGTTTGAATTCCAAGAACCCCTAATTCCACCTAACTCTCTATTGTGACTAGATGCATAGTGGCTAAATACCTCGTTTTCATACCTGGTGAAACTTCCAGTTTCTTGACGCTGCCGTGGCACTGAATTGACCGCGCTTCCATTCGCAGGGCACCCGAAGAACGGATTCCGCTGCTCGTAGCCAAACCTATGAGTCGAATATAACATATTGGAATTTATAAATGGAGTGCCTGGAGTTGATTCAATCGAATTCCCCCTCATACGTTCCCTCGTGACTCTGGCTTCATGTTCGTATCTCCAATCGATATCCGCCCGAGTTATCTCTTGGGGCGGTATACGAATATCAATCGAAGAATTTGCCCAGGTAGAGCCAGATGTTGTACCTGAAGAGCAGATTGCAGAGAAGTAGAATTAGAAAGGGGATTCACAATTGAGTAGAAAGAAAGAGTGGAAATCAAACACATATTAGGTTCCCGAAAGTACCGCCAAACTGATAGCCATTGAAACGAAGCGGAGTTGAAAAGGAGATTCCAGGGATAGAGACGCCAACATCTGAGGGCAAAAAGGGGAAAGCCATGGGAGATGCTCAGAGAGGAAGAAAATTTCAGAAACTCCAGATCGAAGATGAAAGGAGAAAAACGGACATTGAATAGAAAAGTCTCTTGAAGTTTTGCACGGCGGCCAAACCTAACATATCTGAATATATTATTACAAATTTCTAAATTAAATTATTATTAAAATGTTTTCTTTTTCCCCAATCATTACTATTTTAATTTTAAATTATTAAATACATTTTAATTACGCCAATTAAAATTCAACATAAATAATAAAAATATATATCAATAAAATAAACCTAAAATTATTCTAATCCAATTTAACTAACAAATTTTAAATTTTAATTTAAACAAAATAAATCATCGAAGAAAATTAGATCGAGAAGTACAGTTTTCACTACAGAAGACTTCGCCCGACAACACAGTCAAAGTGTAATAATAAACACATGGATTAATCCATGTAATCTCGATAGATGTTACAAAAGAAACTCCAGTAAAAAGAGGAAATCCAGTCAACCATCGTTAGCGGGTCGAGCAGCAAAGCAAGCAAGAAATTCAAGAGCTGTTTAGAAGATTTTCTTAAACTGAACAAAGATGATGGTCATGTTTAGAACAACGATGTCAACCATTGATTATAAGCTGAAAATGTGAATCTAAAACTCAAATCTTATAAAGTCATCAACGTTAGAACACAGAAATCTAACAAATACGGAATGCAAAAGGATATCAGAAGTGAATATACAGTGATTACTTCAGGATTTGCAGTTACAATCTGACTTTCAACGGGTAAAGTTTTGTTTTGCTTGAACTCTGCATCACCTGAAATAATTCGAGAGCCACCATAATATCGACACGTGATAATACTTAACCATAATGAAAGTCACAGTCCCGCGAATAAATTGTTCGAAATGAGGGCTATTTTCTCATGCAATGTTCAATAATAAATTAATTCCAAAAATATTTCCTAAATCACTATCTCCACAAACATGTCTATGGGGCACATGCTATATCATGTTGGCTTCAAAGGGAACCCTTTGAATTAGAAAAACAGCAGAATTTTCTACTGCAAGATACCGGATTCATTTTTTATACTCTGTATAAACAGAAAAATAAAAGAACACCGAAAACGTGCACGAACCAATTGCTCTTGCAAGGTTCAAACTGCCATTGACTCTGCCGGCGTGAATAAATCCACCAGCTTTTAAAATTCTTTCCTTCTCAACCTCGAGATCTGGTTTGTGATCTCGAGACATATTGTAAGCCTGAAAATGAACATAACTATGTTCCATGTCAACTATTCCAAAGTGAAATCAATCAACAACTGAAGTTGAAATTAAGCAATTTTTAAGATTTATTTCAATAGATACCACTTTTAATAACTTACCTGACCCTTCCTCGATAATACACAGCGAGAATCGCCAGCATTCGCAACCACAAGCCGGTTATTTTGGATGATCGCAACACAAGCCGTGCTGCCTGAATTTGGGCCAGTAAAATCTGAGTGTGGACCCTAATTGATGACATGAGAATTAAATCAAAAAGCTGTCAAAAATCCAAAAAAATAAAAATAAAACTATGCCGAACTCTCTCTTTACAACCACCTTAAGAAACACTAACTATAACACATTCAAAGCCCCACAACTTAATATTAACTGATTAAACGACTGGACATAATAATCTACGGAACAAATCCTATCATGAAATGGGATGTCAAATCAAATGTCATTTGCTCTAACACATTTGGTAGATAAAGATAAAGCAACAAAATATAAAATGCCTTAATGTTAAACCACGATATAAACGATTTTGGTCTTTTCTTCCGCTTTCAGCTGATTACGCACCTCCTCAGGAGCCCAATCGTCAACTTGGGCATTTATGTTGCTGTTTCGGCTTCTTGGAGACCAAATCAACCCTTCTATCATACAAGATAACTTGTTAATTTTATCACCCAAAACAGCTAATTCTCTCCAACCCCTTTGTCCTTGCATCATTTCATCCATTCTCCATGACCAAAACAACACAAGTTAAAATCAGTCAGATAAAACATATATATATTTGACGCACAAATGACTAATTGGGACAATCAGCATTTCAAGTGAATTTGTTAAAACTGTAGCATTTGATGAGCTGTTAGAGAGCACGTCTACAACACAGACACCTTAAACTTTTAATTGTAGCAATTCATCTCAAAGTATGAATGCTTTTAATTGACACCTAAAACTTTTAATTTATTAATTAATATCTTAAAGTTTAAACAACTATCAACTGACATTTTATTGTGAAATTTAATATTTATTAATTTTTTTATTATTTAATTTCAAAATTTTTTGAATAAGATGATCAGAAAAAAATTGAATCGTTAAAAGATGCATAAAAACACAAATTTAATGTTAGAGTATATGTTGATAAAACTTTGAAGTTTATGGTGTCAAATGAATATACATTCATACTTTGATGTATTAATCGATAGTGTTACAAGTTTAAGATATTATTTAAAAAAAACTCATACTTCAAGGTTAATTAGATAAAATTAAAAGTTTAAAGTGTCAACTGAAAAACACTCACAATGGTGTTCATCGTTAACTATCATAAATTAAAACACAATTAATTCACATACTTTCCACTTAAAAGTTAAAAAAAATTAAGAATCAAACTAAGTAGTAATTGGAAAGGAAGGAACCTAAGAAATGCTTTCTGAACAGAATTTCCAATATCTCCAGCGGCATAGGCTTCACTCTTCAGCACTTGTTGGTGAAGATATTTGCTACAGAATTTGGCAACTACCTTACCTAAAATGTCACATCCTTCAATTAGTAGTAAGAATAAATTCCATCCTCATACTTTCGCAAATTCATTTCATCTTTCCTTCCTCTAGTATTATCAGCAAAAAGAGATGAAAATCGACCACAATCAAAATGAAAAACTAGTAAGATACTGAAGCTTAAATACGGAAGTGTATGCGTTCACTTTTCACGCTTCAATACAAGCTTCGTTTCATAAAAAAATGGTCCATTTTTCATGCAAATGAAGGTTCACTGGAGAAATTCGTAAAACCTTTAAATGTGCGAATAAGATGACATAATAAGCCTAAAAGTCAAGATACGTGAACAAATAGGTGGAGCTATAATCTTGCTAGCTCATAAATAAGGGCCAAAAATATGAACCAAGAACAATCATTTTTCTATGTTATGAGAAAGCCTGAAGGAAAATACAAACGATACAGATTTTAAGAACACAAATGGAAAAACCTTCTTCGTAATTCTTACCTCCATGACCATCATAAACACCAAAAAATGATGTATTCTCATCCAGATCAAGATATGCAGCGTGCTGCCAAATTGAACAAGAACTTTAGCCAATAAAAATACATCACACGACCCAAGTTAAAGCCAATGTAATTTATGAAGGTACTTCATAATATTTTCCAACCCTGAAGCGATAGACTTAGAGCTTCAAATTGGTATCGAGGGCATGCGACAATATGCTCAACTTCAAATTGGTGGGTGAGCTCAATATAATTTATAAATTTTCTGGTGTTTACTCACAGCATCTTCCATTGTAGCACGCCAGCCTTGCATTGAGGATAGCCCATATTTAAGCCTTTCACTCTCACCATCTTCTGAGAACTTGTCAGTTTTGGGGCTACTAAGGTATATGCCCATTTTGATCTGAAACCACACAACTTCAAGGTTAAGCAGCAAAAGCCCACATTACATCATTAAAATCATCGAAAGAAACAGCCAGAAAAATTATTCATTGAAGCAGCTACAAAAAATTCCCCAAGTGCAAATTTGAAAGCTCATATTCAAATAATCCAAATTGAAGCATGGTCTTTACAATCAGCTAACAAAGAACTACATGTTTAACCCATATGATTCGCAGGGAAGAGGCAAAAAACACAAACTGAAACCAATATTAAATGTAAATGGAAAAAAAAGAGCTGTACATTGAAACTGCAATCTGTGGTTCGAGCAATGCAGTCGATTCAGTTGAGAGAAGGGGGCGAATTAGAAATCCCAGATGAAATCACGTCAAATTTCAGCAGCAAGAGAACGAGAAATTGGCAATGATTTCCTTAAAGTGAAACTCTTAGAGAGACTAAACTTGTGATCGCAGCCTTAGTCTCTGTGTTCATCCATTTTCTTCCTCTTTAATCTCCGATTGACCAGGTTCAGTTCCTTTCTCGATCTTCACAAATTCCCAAGGCGAAGAACAGTTGAAAAATATCTTATCAAAATTAGTAATAAATTACGCCATGACCCTCGTCTGTAGCGAAGACCCACTTCATTCAATTGAGTTCGATAGAGAGAGAGAGAGAGACGACCGTAGAGATGGCACCCAGCGTCAGCCCACCGCCACCGACGACCAAAACTTTCCCTTGCTTGGTTCTGTAATTTACGCGACAAATGGTTTAGAAGAAAACAAGGGTTGCAGGGAGGTCTTAATCTGAATATGAAACACGGATGTCGGATTACTGTCTCGTTTTCTTCCATGAAATCAAGGTCCAAACGACAGCCATATCCATTCCCATCCCACATGGCACTGACATCTGTCCTTCATTCTTAAAGTAGTAAACTTTATACAACAAAAATGGAGATCACTGCACACACTTCTCCATTTTTTTACTAGATTTAAAGCTCGGATTCAACATATATCAAAAATATTGAATTAATTAGATCAAATCCCGAGATTTCCATACCATCCTGAAGCAAGAATTCATTGCAAAGGGGAAATTCCTGAACTGATAAACAGAGTCAACCAAAAAAACATGGAAAAGAAGAGGTATACAGCTAAATAAACTCAGTTTCTTATCTGAAGATTAAAACCAACTTGAAAAACAAAACTCGATCAAAAAGTATGGGAAATCCCACAATTACTTCAACCTATATTGTCTATTTTTCAGAGAGAATGCTCTCACAAACCCCGATCTCTGCAGCTAGCCCCTCGACGATCTCTGGACCCAAGGGACTAGAATTTATGCTTCTAAGAACACCTCCGAAGATGGACGACCCGTAAAAGTTATCTTCCACCTTCATCAAAATCTGCTTCACAACTTCGAAGTTTAAACCCCTGATTACAACCAACTTTCCCAGAATCTCGCCGAAATTATTTGGAGCTTTAGGCAAATCGATGCCAATGTCATCTATCATCGAGCCATAAAGAACACACCCAGCCCCTATATCTGCAGCAGTCAATGTCTTTTTGGTGAGCAAGAATTCAAGAAGCTTCGAAATGGGGTCCACGCGTGGTGGGATCTTTTCGAGTGAGAGAGCAATGGCTTCTTTAACAAACTCTGGGTGATATGAAGGAGCGTTCAACTCCTCCACACACTGCAGGGCTTCATCAAGAATTAGAACACTGAAATATTCCTCCAATAGTGAAACTGTTTTCTTATGCAGAGCTGCAGGATTAAAGCTCATTGAGGAAACGACTGGCTTCTCAGGCGAGGATCTATTTTGAACAATTGGAGCACTATTTTGGGCAATTGGAGCAGAATGAGATGAAGAAATGACATCATTACCCTGCAGTAAGGCGCTCGATTTCCCTGCTATGATAGCACCACTTCCCTGAGGAAGAAATTTTGAGTTCAGAGTTGGTGTTTTGCTCATCAATTGAGGCTGCCCACGAACAAGAGATTGTAAAGCACCGTCGTTTCTTGGTTTAGATCGAGACCGAGGAACCTCCCAACTCTCATCATCGAACCCGGGCATACCCGGCATCCTTCTGGTCCCAGGCATTCCGGGCATTAAACCACCTGAGCCAGGTCTCCCGGGCATGATTCCCCCAGTGACAGCTGGATTATGACTGTTTCTCATCATAGCAGTTGAACCGGGACGCAATCCTAGAGTCTTTTCTGCTTCCGAATGAATTTCAGTGATTGTCTTTGCTTTCACCTGCCAAAAAACAGATTGTTAAAAATCCAAGTCTCAAATTCGATCAGTGGTACGTTTGGATATAATATAAGATATACTAGCCCTCCTTTTCAAACAATCATTCACTAAGCTACTAAAATTTAATTCAAACAATTGCAAATAACAAAGAACCAAACAAACCCATAATTAAGAGAAAAAGAGCGCATTAAGCGAAATCATCCTCCAACCACAAAAAAACACAATTTTCAAGATCTCAAATCCTGACCTCTTCACGTCTAGGAACCCAGTTGTTAGCCCGCAAATCAACAACATTACGCACCATAAATCTCAATCTAGGCTCAAGTTCGATGTTTGTAGTCAGCTCCTTCAACCTACTAAAATACATATCATTCACTCTTCGAGATTTTGGACTCTCATCCAGCTGTTTACCAATAGTGCTAAAAAATTGACATATAGCCTCAACATTCTCTTCGGCTGGACACGCTTTACCTTCAGACCCCAAAAGCTCCTACAGCACAGCGTAAATGTAATTCACCACTTGTTTAATAAAAGCATTCATTAATCAAAAAAACAAAAATACCTTAACAATGTGGTGGACAATTTTTTCAGACACCATCTTCTGTTTTAATAGTTCACCTATGAGGCGAATGTTTCCAAGTGTACGTAATTTAACAGTTCTTTCCTTATCTCTACGTTCAGCATCTAGCTTAGGATCGGCCATTTGTCTAATTTCTGCCCTTAGATTGTCAGCATTTTCAAATGCCTCTTGACAAATATCCAACAGTACTCGTTTAAAAGTGATATCCTTCCCACCAGGCTCATCAGATGGGAAAGGTGGAAGCTTGTCATTAAGATCAGAGCATAAAAGTGCATACATGGGACAAAATGTTGGTTCCAGCACAGCTTTGTCAAATATAAGTAAGATAACACCCTGCATGGCACATAAGCCTACAACTATCAGTAACAATGAAATTAGATTAACTCGCAGAAAAAAAAAACAACCAATTGAAATATAAATGTATGGCATTAACCTTACGAATATCAGGGGTTGTTATTCCAGAGTTAATCAGCTGACCTTTAAGGACATCAAACTTCTCTGGGGTCAATTTATTAAGAATACTGCACAAAAATGTGAGATAATTTTTCATGATAAATATAGTTGGTGAAATGTCAATAAAACAAAATCCCAAAATTTATTAAACACTACACAATGAAAATTTTCTAAGCATTTAATTCAGCCACACAGTAACAGTTGCAATCACCCTTTCACTGCTTTCAAAATACGTTCCTTTTCAGAGAGATTTCCTCTACGCACAGACCATGGAACTTCAGCCTTCACAAGAGCTGGCGCAGGACCTACCTGTTGGCATAAGAAAGATAAAGGATTACGTACGGGCCTTCTGTAAATGGAAGAATGCTAGTATAATATGTGCATGAAAAAAAAAAAAAAANAAAAAAAAAAAAAAAAAAAAGCAGTGCTTACTGCTTGACTTGAAATTAGTGCCCCAGCAAATTGAGTATTTAATTGATCTTGTTGACCATTAATATCTCGAAACAATAGCTCCTTATTGTCATTCCAAGATCTTTCCTCCCCAGAGGCAGCCAACTGTGCAGACCGACCATGCCAATCACGATTATCAAGATCAGAAAAACGACCTTGGGGTGGAAGTTGCAGCTGAGATGGCATTTAAAAAAAATAAATTTATATTGATTTTGAAAATAGTACAGAGAGAACACTGTAACAGTGTAACAAGGCTGTCAAACATCAACAAATGGAAAACCTGAAAATACTGAATGCACAGTAAAGTAAACTTATTCCGACAGAATGAAAAAATAAACTCACATTGTTATCTGTATTTGCACGAGCCCAAGATTGACCCTCCACCAAAAACTCGACATCAATCTCTTGTTTTATCTTCAAAATATCTTCAGAAACAGTTTTAAACTGCACAAGTCAATAATAATACCAATTATTTCATAATAATCACCATAAAAATTACCAGCAATTCAATTCTTCGATGAGGTCAAATTTAAAATATATGACATTCCTTCTCCATGCAGTATAGTGAAAACAAAGGAAATAGAGATAAGCTACAATAGTAAGAATAAGTACTACCTCTCTAAGTTGCAACAGCTGATCTCGAGTGTACATGACACGCTCCTGTCCTTCAAAACGTAAGTCTCCACTCTGATACAGACAGAACTTCAAAACGTAAGTCTCTACTCTGATACAGACAGAAAAGGAAATAAATATACAAACACTCTGCTACTTCTCCATAAATAAATTGTTCTTGCTATAACCAATCGAAAGAAAATGATATAAATCTTTCAGTTGGTACAAAACATGATCTCAACAATAACTTGAGATAGTGATTCAAGAGTTTATTTAAATACAGAAGAATATGCCCAGCCAAAACACTGAACTAGTATCACTAGATATTGACACATTATCTTCGTAAACTAAAATTGTAACTGCATAGAAAAGTAAAACTGATTTCAATTTCCATAAATATATTAAAACACAACTGAAGGAGTACGTTCCTCACATAGATAACCAATTCAGAAAAAAAATATCAAATAAATAGTCTGTTGATCATGAGGTCTTTTCTTCATCTGAAGCTTACGAGTTGATAATAACAATTTGTATGAATATTTCCAGATTCTAGCAAGTAAAATACATAAAACAAAGAGAATAAATTGAGTCAATTTAAAATTGGTAAAACAGTACCACACACAAAGAAAAGAAAATTGATTGCTTAAAAAAAGAATCGAGAAAAACAAAAAAGTTGACGCTTTCAAGTCCTTATGTAATGCAGGTTCTTTATGGGTTTAAATAATTCAAAGTAAGCCCACCTAAATCCTGCATATGATTCTTTGTCCATATTTACAGCAGGTACACGTGGTTTAGTGCCCTACCAAGAATTAGGACAGTGGAAAGAAATAACTTCTGGGAATTTGCATTAACGCCACTGTTACATATGGAAAAAAGGACTGTCGTGATTATTTAAGAGAGGGAAAGGAAAAACAGAGATGATTTTTTTGGTCGACGTTAAGGCATGCCAAGGAATGTGAACGTGAAATAATTACAGCGAGATTTAGGTCATTCGTAAACAATACTGCACATATACCACCGGACAATAATATCCCATAATGCAAAAAAAAAAAAAAAAACTTTTAACGAATGCACCACAACAATTTTACTAGGAACATCAAAAGAACTCTTCACAGATTCATCATGTGGTCAATACAGTCAATGATTCATTCAGATGGGAGGAGGGACCCAGAAAATAAAAATTCAGGCAGAAATTAGACGAAATAAGGACTCGAGAAAACAGCAGCATCTAAATCATATGGAAGATCTACATTGCAAAAGACTAGAACATCGATCATTTCCGATTCCCAGATTTGTAGAATTAGATTTCCCTAACCAGAGTGAAGCTTCATAAAATGATTACATTAAACTGTGGGACAGAAATCGCGTAAAAGAAAACACAGTCCCTGATTGTCAAGGAACTAAAAAAGCTTCATTTTTTTGGGCAAGAACTAGGGTTTTCAGAAAACCTTGAGGGAAGCTGCAGCCCCGCCATGAGAATGCAAGGTAGGAGCGCCGGAGGAAGAAGATTCAAATCGAGGTGCGAAGAATTTAGAGCCTCGAAAGCCACTACCGCCACCAGGTCTCAAACTTATCACCGAATGATCAGCCTGCATAACTCCAAGCAATAGCTTCTTAGATGGAGAGATTAAGAAGAGAAGAGCTGAAATAGAGCTCGAGGTTGGAAAGAGGGGATCTCTGTCTGAATCTCTTTGCCGCTGCAAAGAGAGAGAGAGATGAGAAAGGGATAGACGTGGGTGCCAACGAAGCCCTTTTTATCTCACCTTTTATTCTTATTTATTTATTTTATTTCCATAATTGTTTCTTGTATTTAATAAATATTTAACGATGGTTTTACGTTATTATCCATGATTTTGTCGATTGAGTTAGAATTTGACCATTTGAATTCTGAGTATGTCACGTCCCTCTATATATTTAATATTAAAATTAAAATTTATTCTTTATATATTAATATTTAAATCATAAATTTATTGTATTTTTTTTTTTTTTTAATTTTAAGCACCTCTTTGTGGTATTCGTGTTTGCTATTCCAGCTACTCAACCTTGGCCTCCTTCGATATAGCAAGATTTGCTCTCTTAAGATGGTCAATAAGTTCCTCAGTTTCAAAAGATACCAAATTTTGTATAGGAAGAGAGAGTAAGTTCACTACGGACACATATTCCAATGTTTCGCGTCGATATATCAAATTCCAAAGTCAAATGGTGGAGGGTTTGTAGGAGAGCTTATCAAATGGAAGTTTGAGAAGCTCATGGTGGACAAAAATGGTAGGATTGTGAAGAGATACCCACCAACAATGTCACCATTTCAAATTGAGGCAACACTTCTACTGAGAATCGATCCACTTCTCAGTTGAGATCCTAGACTGATCTTCTCGAAGAGATTTCCTGATGAACCGAAATCAAAAAAGGAAATGAAAAAGATAGCAGAGCGATTGCATAAGTTTGATTCATTGATACCACAATCTTCTAGACAATCGATCGAAACAACGCATCTCATAGAAAGCTAAATTACATATTGACGGCTAGAAAGCATTCCATCCAAATGAAACTTCGAGATTGTTTTTAATAAGTACGAACATACTGCGCGCGATTTTGACGACTCATTTTCCTCTTCTCCTCCTATCTCTTTCTTTTTCCCTGCTTCGATCTCCACTACCCTTTTCCCGGTCTCTATCTCTGAGTCTTTCTCGGTCTCTGTCTCCACCATAATCTCTCTCCCGGTCACTGCTCTGACTACGGTTTCGCTTTCTCGAGGAATCATGGATATCATCGCGTCTGTCTCTTCTCTCTGCAAAAAAATTGAAGATAGAAATTAAAAAATGTTGATCTTAGGACAGCACTGTGGAGTAACGTCTTCCTAACCTAAATGGATAACTTTTCATCATTACAAAACGATACCTAAGATCATAGCAACCGACTTCCTTTCACCTCCTTTATTAGTGATCTTCTGAATTACAACTGTCTTCCTTTTAAATGCACAACCGGTTTTTAATTTCCCTAGGTTTGTTCCGTTGGAGCTCTGGTTTAGTCTTTAACTTTCTTTTTAATGGCAATTATAACTAAGGCAGGATGATACCACGATAAGATACCAAGTTTAAAATATGTAAACCTCGTTTCGTTTTGGTTGGAGTGTATTAATTGAGTATGAACAGATTCTGTCGGAGAAAAATGGTATTCCAAGGCAAGTAAAAGTCCAAATGGGATAGGATAACTGGTGAAGTAATTAAGGAAAAAGAAATATCGAACATTGTCGATACCATCCTGAAGAAAAATAAATGGAGGACAAGATGAACTTACTCTTCCCAGAAGCATCTTCATTGAAATTTGATAACCCAAATTCAGATTCTAGAGTTTTACGCCGACCGGCAACTTTCCTCTCAATTTCTTCAAAACTTCTCATTCCTTGGTCTTCAAGGGATTCACGATACTCAATCAAGGCAACCTCGAGGCGTCTTAACTTTTGTCTGTCATAACACGATAAAAGATAAACATTTTAACAGAAGACAACAAAGGCTTAAACAGTTGATAAACATGGTCTACTACGCAGATAACATATAGTTCGTGTACCTATGTTCATCACTCAGTCCATTCTCATTTTGTGATGTTATGCCTGAATCAGTAGAAAATTCCACGTCATCTCTTTTACTAGGACCTTCGCTGGCATTCTCACTTCCAGAAGATGAATAACTAATCCCAAGCTGCCGGGCACTTTGCTTTTGTTCATCATCACTCCCATCATCCTCTCTAGCCCACTTTGAGGCAGGTAAAACAGGTTCGCTTTTATCTTTCTTTGAAAATGCTTTCAGTTCAGGGTGCGGAATGGATAAGGTTTGAGCTAAAGGAGCAGAGCCTTTTCCCATGGCCTGAATCTCCTCCTCTCTGAAACGGTTCCATCCAGATAAACCAACTGACTCATGATCAGCACTGGAATGGCCATGAGCATATTTAAACTCATCTTCTACCTCATATCCTCTTTGTTTTTCTGCCTCTTCAAGACTGAGTAACCTTGCAACCATTATTTCTCTACCACCAATGAGGGACAATCCATTGTGTCTACAACGTCTCTCCAACTCAGCTAATGGGAGATTCATTAGTTCTTTTGTAGCTGCCCCTTTGTTCATTGCCAATGCAGAATCTTGATTGATCTTGGCCAAACCACCTCCATCCTCAGAATTGGTCTTTTTGTCTACCTCAGGGGCATCACCACAAATAGAATGAAAAGAAATCACCCCTGAGCTTCCTGATCTTAGAAAAGTGGCTCGCAATCCGTTTACATATGCATCTGAAAATAAAAACCAATCCGACCACACTTGTAACACTTTCAGTACTCGTTCCTGCAGAATCCAGAAAAATAGAATGAAGAGATTGAGAAATTTATGGAAGAGAAGCTAGTAGTTAGACAAGTTGAGTTACATAGTTTACCTTAAGAGCCTCTGCTGTTATCCTTCCAGTAATGCTTCTATACAGATCATTAAAGCTCTCCATAATATCAGGTAATGCTGCTTCAAATTTTGTCCTATACGCAGATGCATTCTTTACAGGGGCACTACTATTATGAAGAATATCGGATACAAGCATCAGCCTCGCAACTTTAGTAGGAATAGGTGTTTCTTTAAGCGTCAAAGATTCAGTCAGAACTTCAACAACCTACCAAAAAATGACGAAAACACTGATCAGCAGAAATTAAACATATTCCATGAGAGCTCCCTCATTATCGGACAGACAGTGAATTTTCCAGTGCATATAGGATGTGCACATGGTAAGTAGAAGCAAGTACATTTGCAAAAAATAAGCTTAGCTGCACTATAACCAATAATTAGTAGCCAAGTGGAATTATAGCCGGAAGGATTTTTCTTTTTCATAAGTCGTTTCTGGTTAGGATGTAATTCTTTCCCTGACTACTTTAACTTGCAGTTTTTTATTAAAAAAATACTCGACAATAATTATTACCTCTCCAGCTGCATCTGTATTATCCAATGCAAAGCCCATAGCTTCTTTAATTTGGCTCCTCTCCAATGTCAAAGCGCGGAGCATGTCCTCAAACTCATCCCTTTGAGAGTCTGTCAGTGCTCTTTCCAGTTCCAAGCGCTGCAGAAATCACCGGAAGGAAAAAATTAGGTTACACAACAAATGCAAAAAAAAAAAAATGTAAAATTTGCTTTAGAAAGGCACATACCTTGCTTCTTCCGGCAGCATATGTGGTTCCAGATTCTTTTTCATGCTCTGGGCTTTTCGCTGCTGGCAAAGGTGGTGGGATCCATCTATATGAAAGAAAAAGTGGTGCATCAACAGTTAGTTCTATCTTCCACTACAACAGTTAGTTTTTTAAACGTCAATTGGACAAATTTTTTTTTCCATTTACGAAATAGTTTAAGCTTAAATATTGAACCCATCTATACCTCCCACTACCAGTTATCAAGATAAAAGGTTCTGTTCGCCATCTTTGGAGAGTATCACCCTGTATTCAAGCAAGTCACGTTCATCGGTAAAACAAAAATCAAGAGTTGTTGTACGATTATTTTTTATAAATAAAGAATAGTTTTTTTCATAAAATTTTTTGAGTTGTGTCAAAAAAAGTATTACAGGGAAGTGGCCGAGGTAAATGCTCAAATTAAATGAACTTGTGCAACATACTTAAGTTAATAATTAACTTAAAAGTAAGAGACATAATATTCAAAAGAAACCATGACTATAGACTCCTCTCAGGGAAAAAAATACTTTTAAGGAAATTGGACTCATATTTCTTCAATCCTGTTCTTGACTGATTTTTTTTTTTCCTTCTTGAGAAAACATACGTGATGAGAAAACTTTCACATGATATTCCATCAAAATTAATTGTACTTCTCTTTTAAAAAAACTAAATATAAGCAAACATCATTTATTTTCAGAGTGATTCTAACTTCATTGGCAACAGTAATAAGTGGTACCTGAGCAAATGAGTAAAGTCTCCAAACGTAATACGTGTGTTCTTTAGAACCAAGCTCAAACAAGAAGTTGAAAAGTGGATTCCCTCGTCCCCTCTCCATAATAGCTTGTTCAAATGAACATCCTCCATCAAGAACAAAAAGTGCCATTGTATCAATCACAAGGAGGAGATGATCATCCTCAGGTGGAACAACAATAATATCAGGTACGTTTGGAGTAAGAACCTATGCATCAAAGACAATCATTTTTAATCAACAAAATCTTGAATAAGGGATATTTAAAGAGAAGAAACAAATCAATGAAAGAGTGAAGAAGTCTAAGATCTATCAGCTGGGAGTATCAATTCAACTCTGCTCTTCTTCGTGAAATGCGTACATCAATAAGCTTTTACCAATGAACTAAATTAAGCAAAAAAAGTCCACTGGCCAGTCCCAGGAAACTTCTGAAAATGATCCATGGTTTCCCATTTTTATTACAGGCAATAGGCACCCCAATAAAATTGAGCAAATCAACATGTCAATTCAGCATAAAAAAACTTTAATGCCTAAATAATGATGAGTATCGGTTGCAGAAAAGCTAATTACAGATATAAATGTTCTCTACCTACCAGTTCAGAATTCTGGTTTGGAACTGGAGTGACAGGTGGTCCTGATGGACCAGATAAGACAACAGTAGCACCCTGTGAAGTAAAAAACACAAGCATTACCATTACACAAATTGTACAGAGTCTAACTCAATTTGTGTGGTGAAAGGGTAAGAAAGGAAAAAAATATCCTTGTAGTTATGGCAAAGAGATTATATCGAAGTGAGTTCTAGGATGCACCTCCTTACTCCTGATGGCCATTTGTCCGGGTGGGGGTGCTGGTAGAGCTTGAGATGGGAGAGCCACAGATTTGCCCCATCCAACTTTTAGCTCGTATTCATAAACAATAACCCCTAGACAAAGAATATTTCTGTTAATTTTAAATTAACAACGCAGAGAGATATTACTGCGTACATTGCCAAGATGTAAAAATTTAAAAACCACTCCAGTTCAAAATGCAAAAGTTAAACTGACTTATAATATTAGGATCCTATGCAGAAATTTTTCTTTTGGTAACATTAAAAAGGAAAATATGAACAATGACTACTGACCAGGCAATATCTAGCTAGGGCAGAAAAATTAGAATGTTATAAAACCCTCAAAGCAAGTATAGAAGTCATGTACATATAAATATGTTAATTGAAATGGATAAAGCCCAAAATATAGGTGATAAAAAAACCTAGCACCAGGTAATACTATCATGTCTAAATCAATGTGTTAATTGAAATTGATAATTCCAAATTCGTAGGTGATAACAAAACCTTGCATTTCATCTTTCGCAGCCTGACCATCAGGTCTATTCATAAAAGCAACAAAACCACAGTTTCTTTGCCTCTTCCTCTCCTCTTCAGTTCGTGGCCACATAATTTTGACACTTGCAATGGGCCCAAATCTTCCAAACGTGCGAAGGAGAAAATTTTCATCAACCTATAAAGACAGAGATAGATATAAAACCCTGTTCACACCTTTTTGGGCAGAAGGAATAGATCATTACCAAGAAAGACATTAAGGTCAAACCTTTGGTGACAGATTTCCAACATAGAGATTAGTAGTTTGTGGATCACCATCGTCAAAAGATCCAACAAATTTTCCACTAGGATCAAAGTCATCAGGCAATTCATCAAACCGACTTGATGGCTGAAAATAGTCATCAATAAGTGTTTCTTTCGTAGTTGACGCAAAACAAAGCTATAATATGTTTGTTTGTTTGTTTGGCAGAACCGTTGTGTTAGCACCACCTCAGATTTACTATAAGACGAAGTTAAAATACAAATAATCAAATGTTCAAATATTTGTTATCTCTCCCAAAATCACAAGAGATCAGCTAGCTCTCTCATTATACTATCTTCCCAAGATAATTCTTTCCTATTCTATATCTTCTTAAATAAAAACATCTAAAGAATATCAAAAGACATAATTAAATATTATCTACAAATCCCAAAAAAACAATTAGATGACACTTCTTTCGTCTTCCCTAGTTTCCTTTCATTTATTCAAGCACTTAATCATTAGTGTAAACCCTATTGATCCCTTGAACCCCTTCCACGCCCAAACCCCCTTCTTCTCTTGAACCTTTTGATTGATAAACCATTACTCTCTTACACATTCTAAGCCCCCGAAACACCATGCTAACTAGTATATCAAGGAAACTCTTTGTTTTCATAAATATGAAAACAATTAATAACAAAATTGAAATGCTTACAGCTGAACTTTCACTCTGGCGTCCCTCTCGCCAATATTCCCGATCTTGATTTCGTCTCTCCCGAATTTCTTGCTCATGCTTCAATTCCTCCATAAAATGATCTATATTTCGTGACTTCCCTTTCTCTTTTTCTTTTGGCTTGTCCTCCTACAATTTTCGCGCAAAAATTTAGCACTAAACATATTCATCCAACAGAAGGCCACTGAATAACAGATAACTTCATTACAAACTCACTTTCTTTTCTGATTCCCTTCCCTTCGATAACATTGGAGGGGGTATAAAAGATGGAACATATCTGCAGGATGAATCAAAGTACTAATTCCTAATTTACAAGTGAATAATTCTGAATATAATAAGGGATTAATGGATCAAAATAAGAATGAAATCTTACAATGAACATCCAAGCTTATCCATACTACTTGATTCACATCCCGAAGTGATTTCACATATAACTCAATCCATGGCATATACATTTACAGTTGAAGTACATATTACTTAGTCATGAAATGTGTGTAGGCCACTATAGATGAGAAAGATTGTTCACTTTACAGAAATATCGAAATTGACTAAGTGATCCACGCCAGAAGATTTCATAAAAAAAAGTCACTTCAAAAGCCTCAGCATCGACTATAAGATGTCAGTATTGATCATAAACTCAAGTGCAACTGTTTCCACTCTTTAAAAGCTTAGAGCACACTTAGTCACACAAAGTTAAATACTAGTGATGCCTGAAAAGGTATAACGGTGATTCCTACATACAAATGCTTCACTGGCCCAACCATACAAAAATAATATATCATTCTGCGCCAAAGAAAGTGAGCTCTACTTAGGGCAAAGAAATTCAATGATATTATTTGCAACTCAGCAGCATGAATGCCGCCACAAACTTGTTATTCCTCTTTTGCAACAATCACTTGCCAAGCCATTCTTGCAAAGTAAGGTATCAGAATAATACCACAAAAAGGTCGTTTAACTATTTATCCAAGAAAGCTTGAACAAAAAATAACCTTTATTTTTATGGAATTCCAAACAAATAAATGAGAAACTTCAATAAAGTAGCTAGGTGTTTCTTATTCGATAATGAGAAACATTGAGACTCTAAAGTGTGTTTAGTGACTAGTAATTATTAAAAAAGAAAAACATAATCCATCACATACAAATGTTTCAAAAAGGAGTTACACTCAATCAGAAAAGTTAAAGAGAGATAGATAAGTTGAAAACATATAATAAAACAAGTTTCACACGTTCATCAAAATTTAACAATTTGAATGGTTGATAAATATATGCAAAACTGTTCACTGGACGAATCATGCACAATTCTTTAGTTTTACATCCACATTCAGATAAAAATAAAACCATGTAAAAATTCACAAAATTCCTTTTCGCCCTTTTGTGTCTTGCAAAATAACTAAAGAAGAATAATCAAGTTTGATAAGCAATGAGTTATGTGCGTAGATATATATTCTCTGCGGAGGAAGTAGAAGGGCACCACTTTAATGAACTAAACATCCGAAAAAATAACTGATAATGATTCGTGAAGGAGTATCGCATTTAAGTAGAGAGTGCAAATGAAAATTTGGTCATGCTCTCCAAAGAATTCACATCTAGTTCTTAAACTACAGACAATAAACAGAAAATATATATTTGATGTCATAACACATTTAAGGTCTCAGGGTTTTTTCATGAGCAAACCTAAACAACATATGTTAGGCAGATGGTACCATTGCCAATGAGTTTCTACTCATTATACCTTAAAAACATGGGAATATAGCTAATCAAAAGCATTATTTACCTACTTCCCTTCTTTGGAACAGACACCTCATCTTTCGACTTTTCACCTGCCATCCGTGAATGAATAAAAAAGCCCATTCTCTTATTAATTTATTCCAAATAGTATAAAACTATTTAGTTTCCATAGAATTGAATATAAAATAGTGCATTTAAAAACGAAAATCACTACAATAAGCAAGAATACTGAATCTTCCTTGCAGCTACTAACCTTCTACATCTTTTATTCTGGCATTGGGATCAATAGTTCCTCCTCGAACAAAAGCCTTTGTCCCAGATTCTCCCTGAAATGACTCCACAAATTCCGCATATAGTCGAGCAGTTTCATCATCCGCTCTCTGTCAAATAAACCAAAGCAAAAAAAAGTAACTTTCTCGAGTTTAAATAAATAGTCAGTACCATGCCACATTATCAATTAAAAGTGGGACCTTTTTCTTTGCCTCTTCTTCCTCTCTGTGTTTCTGAAAAGGAGTCTTTTTCTTCGTAATAGAGAAAGAGCTCATTTTAAGCCTGCGAATGAAAGAAAATATCAGTCAAATAATTCAATAAAGTATTATCATTTTCCCAGCTCTGTTTCTGATAAAATGGGGGGTCTCCTAGGAAAAAGCACATAATTCAAACAAAATTTGGATCGGCAAGTTTGATCCTTCTGAAGTGTTCTGATAAACAAGAAAATTTTCGACATAAGAGAGACGGAGATTAAACACTTTGCTGCAAGCATTTAAAGAGAAACAGAGAGAGGGAGTGAAGATAAAGAATGCATACAGATAAGGAGGTCGGAGCTAGAGCCGGTAGGCGACCGATGACATCAACGGAGCGAGGACAGAGCCGAGGAGCGATGGCCGAATCTAGTTGTCGGCTGCTTACGGATTCTTCAGCGACGGACGAGATCAATGTCTTCAGCCGAATCTCGTCGATGTCGAAGAAGCTAGAAGACCGAAAGGGAAGGACTCTGAAAGGGTAAAATGATGGGCTGGCCGCGTGGATGGGATTAGCCCGTGGGTTATTGAGCCGGGTTGACCCAATCACAATTGGGTTGCCCACGATTCCGGATTTGCACCATTTCCAACTTTCAACCGTTTCAAAATTTCTAAGACCTTTACCGAATCTTTGAACCGGTGCAACCCTTCTAGAACCTTGCCCAGACTGTCCGAGTCGATTTTGCTGCCTAGTACTGGACGGTTTTGCCCACCCCAATTAGGTCGGTTTACCCACCGTAATTGGGTCGGTTTACTTCTCAATTCATTAACTTCGAGGGCTAATAGGTAATTAAAAAGATCAAACAAGTCCACTAGAAAATTAGTCTCGTGTGGATAAATTAAAATTTTAATTTTGTCAAAACATATAAATTTATCTTTTCACCCGTATTATAAAATTAATTAATAAAATATTACTAAATTTACTTTTTTAACATATTTTCTATTATACACTGATCTGTCATATTTTAATTAATTTAATTAAAACACATTTAATGCATTATACTAAGAAACTAAACATAAAATTATCTTTATAAATATATTTTGCTTTAATTTTTATTACATATCACCTATTTTTATTTTTCTAAATATTATTTTATCTAAAAAATAATTGAACTTGACATTTAAGGGTATTTATTTTATGAGAAATGCCATGCACAAAGTGAACGTTTTTATACCATGCACAAAATCCGGCGCTAGAGCCGATCTTTGATGAAAAACTTATCCGACACATTAGCCATCACGAATCCCGCAAACACCTAAATTTAACAAAAGAAACGTCATGTAGCGAGAAAACTTGGTTTGTGCAATTAATCTCATAAATTATTGAAAATTAAACTAAAATATTAATCTCATCAATCAATGTTTGATACTTTAAACTGCAGAACTATAGAATATATTTGACGGGAAAATGTGAGCATGTATTTTAAATATATTTATCGAGTAACAAATAAACGAAGAACGAGGTGATTTCTTTGTACCTGAACACATCCGAGGATATAAATTACAGAATAATGGCGGGCATGTATTAGCATATCTGCGAGCATTGCAAGCGGAATTGTCAAAGACATGCCAAGTGTCGCGACTAATGGCGAACTCCATAAGACCGAAAGAGCCCTGCAAAACAAAACCGAGCTAATCCAACTTTGCCAAAAAAAAACTAGGTAGTGCAATGGTCCAAGTCAAAATCCAACTTTGCCTACCAGAAGTAATCTGAAACAACACTCCCCAAAAAACCATTTAAGAGCACAAATTCAGTGGTCGATGCCGAATGCGGAAACTCGAAAACCGGTTCGATACCAACGGCATTGAGGGGCAAAACTACAAGACATTGTCAATTATATCGTAATCAGAATCGTCACACTGGGAGTTATACATGTCTTTTTTTCGAAAATCAAACCCGAATTGTATCGTAATTCACTACATTGAAAGTAATGAACACTCATGAACTCAAAACGCTGTTCAAAAGTAATGAAAGTTCAATCTCATAAAAACCACTAAGACTTGTCTAATGGAAATAGCATCGCATTATCGATAGAATTGATCAACCTACCGAGCCACCAAAGACCAATTAGCGTAAAGAGGCCAATGAAACCGAAGAACTTTTGCACGTCCACTTTGCGCCCTTCCGATCCAGCATATTTTTTTAGTAGAACTATACATAAACAACTAAGAACCAATTCAACAACATGTTTCTGTAATGTTCAAACAAGTTAGATCTGCAGCTTATGGCTTGAATATCATACCTGTAAATAATCCATAGAACACTGCAGATAGCAGACCGAACGTGTCGCCAAGAATAGAATGTCGTCTACTCCTACAAAATATCAAAGCCCTAATACATCAAAAACGATCCAAATCAAAAATGGAAAACTCGAGGTGAAAAGCACTTCAATCATTGTAGAACCATCTTGTGTAATGGCTCTTTTTTTTTTGAAAAATCACAAATTTATATCATTTTTACACCACAGACATGAAATCTTATTTATAAAATAAAATCATGGATTCATTTAATTAGAGAAAACTTCAAGCACAATGTGCTATCAATAAATGAACAAGTTTGACAACTAGACGAACATGTTGAGAATCGAACGATTACCAGAAAAAAAGAATAAGACGTGAGACACAAGATTTACGTAGACATATTCTTTCGGGAGAAAATCACGGGCAGAAGAATAAACATACTATGAAAATCAGAATACAACTGTTTAGTTTTGCGACTCTAACTTACATTAATTTATAGAGAAAATAAAATCAAAATTAGATTCTACCATGAGTCTACCGGTCTAGCCTAATAAAATTCAAATCACACCAAACTCTAACTGAAAAAAATATGAAAAACAGTTTTATATGAGCTAAAAATAATTGCTTATGAAAATTAGGCTCAAGATCACTGAATAATTGGAAGAAGAACAAACGCACGACACAATAACTTACTCCGACGTACTGAGGAGTTGATCTGACGTCCAAGTTTTTCCCACCGTGGTCATAGAAACTCCAGCCATGCTAATGAAAACAGCTACAACCTTTGGGATATTTATTTTATCTTGGCCAAGAAGAGCACCAAATATTAAAGTAAAAAGACCCGACATGGAAGTTAGAACAGTTGTACTAGCCACGCTGGTATTTGCAAGTGCAGAGTTTGAGAAATACTGCAGAATATTAAAAAAACAACTAAGCTTCTTATCAATAGTTAGAAATAGTAGATTGGAACAAACCAGTTCTTGAGAAAGTTTAAATGCTCAACAGTAGAAACAGCCTGACTGATCATTTCAATTCACAAAATAGGCTAGAATGACAGTAAGAAAGGCTGCCAGAAACTACATAATTTCAAGGTTTTATAAAAGTGTTAAACTCTCCCAACACAAATTAAGAAGCCACAAGAATTAGGGGTGCACGTGTTCCCGTCCGTTCTGGTCCAGATTTTTTAGAAAATATGATAAGACCAATAGATTTTAGTTTCAAATTTTAGAACCAGGACCGGACATGACCGAAACCAGATCATAAATTCTAGTCCGGTCTTGGTTTTCCTCATAAAATAAAATAACAAAAATTTAAGATCAACAAAAACTAATAATTTTCAAATCAACAAAAAATATAATACTTGATAAGTATGAAATATTAGATAAAAAAATTGGTTAATATGATTACAAAATTACTAACTACAACATGAAAAAATTTTAAAATGCATATTTACCGACATTATCCACCACATTATAAATCGTTAAATTTAAGTCCGGACTAGTAATTGAAAAAAAAAACTGAACCAATATATTTTAGTTCTAAAATTTTTTGACCAAGACTCGACATAAATAAAACGAACGGGATCAAAACATTTCAATCAGGTCATGCATGTTGGGTCAGGTCGGTTTTGCACATCCCTAACTAGAACTATACAATAGTTACATCAGGAGCAGAATAAGCCATTACTCATTGAAACAGCTGAGACTTCCTTCATACAATCAAGAGATGATAAAGCTGCGAATATGATTATTTAAGCTTCAAATTTCAGTACCTCAGTAATAAACCATAATGGAGTAAGATAAAGGCTATACTTGACAATTTCCCATGGGCTAAGCTCACTCCCTGAATCTGGCGTGTGATGCTTCTCTTCATCCTTTCTAGACAATAGAGGCAGCCCCTCTTCGCTTTTGCAGAGATCTTTATCAGTTATCAGACATGATCTCAGATCAGATTCTTTATTATGGTCTATTTGACCAATTCTAATATGCGTTTCAATCTCATTCAAAGCTGTTTTAGAAACGATGGGGTTGGTTTCAAGATTATTTTCTGAGTTTGCATTCAATAAGCCACATATCCAGTTTTTGAAGATTGATAAAGGGAGATAGAAAGTCATAAGGGAAACCCCAAGATAAGTGAGTGCGAATGGCCTTCTGTACTCACTGAAAATTCTCTGCAACAAATTAGAATTGCCCGTTAAATGTTTGTAGTGATCTAAATTTAAATCTCAAACTGAAATAAATTTTTTATCGTAGATAGATGCCTAAAACCATGGTAGATTTCTATGAAATGCAAAGTATGAACTTAAACATCGAATTGCACATAATTACAGAGCTATTTTCGCAAGCAAGTACGATGAAATCCAACTTTTTCATTCATCTTGACACTTCCTTTCAGCAATAATCGACGTCATTCATTTCCAGCTCGCCAGAACAGAAAAAAAAAATATTAAAAAAGAGACTGAAGATTTAGGGACCTGAGTGATTTCTGCGGAGGCCACCCATATCATCACAACTATGCTAATCAACCCCAATCCTCCTTTATACCTCCAACTCATTTTCTCGAATCCCCACAAAATTCCAACACACTGAAAACAGAGCCCCGAACCGAGGAATGATTTTTCTGATTTTACTCGAAAACAAATATGAACATCTCTCAAAAAGCTCGATGAAACTCCAAAAAAGGACTTCACCCGAGATTTACGAGGGCAGCACTCGTCGTCCCTAACTATAAATTGGTCAGGATCAGCTCAAAAGACGCTAGAACATCTATGATTACAGGCAATGCAGAATGCTGAGTTCAAAAGTAGGTAAACTGAGAAGAAGAAATTTGTTTTGAAAGCTGAGATTTATCCGCATGTGACAGAGAAAAAGGGTCTGACGAAACGACGATCGAAGAACGAGGCCAAGAGAGTGAGCAACGGACATGCTGACAGCTCAGTGTTGAAAGAAGCGAGGACGGGGTGATGTGGCGGACGCAGAGAAATGGCGGACCATGGATACCTCAGGGCTCAGATACATCGAAATTAATATTTATTTTAACTAATTTCAACTTAATTTAATTTAATTTTTAATTATATATCGTTACAGTCGTAATATTTTAATTTAGAAGATTGACTCTTATGGTGACCCCTTTGTCGCGGGTGTTGTTCTAAGAACACTGATGTCTACTTGAATATTAATGATGGGTCAAAATATTATTTTATTTCAATTATATGGTATTGACGTAACGGGATTTTCTTTTTAAACCATACAAATTTACTGTATATAAAACCGAAGGTCTGAAATTGATATTTCTCCAAAATATAATTATTTCAGGGTCAAATTCATCATTTGCTATATTTGCGCAACAAGAGTCGTCAACCGCCTCAACCCCAAGGTGCTCGAGCATGGGGGGTTGAATTGAACGCAGTTGCAGAGATATTTCTATGCTCCTTTTATCGAAGAAGATTTAGATTTTTAAGATTTTTGCCGCAAGGAAGTTGGAGGAAAAGGGGGAAAAGATGACTTGTATGTGCGGTGCGGCTTTGACCACGATTGATTCGATTGAGCGCAAGGGCTTGATAGCTTCAAGAGTCGGATTGTTTGGTCACGCAATTGCTTATCCTCGCGGTAATTAACTGCTTCAAGGTCGGTTAGTGCTAGGGTTTTCGGTGTTCGTGCTTCGATCGTTGATTCTCACGGAAGTTCATTCGATTTTGTTAAGCGGATGGAGCAGGCCTGGTCTATCGCTAAGGTATGTTTCATTTTCTTCTGCTTCTTTTGATTGTCTGCAACTGAATTTCGAAAGCATAGACGTTCGATTCTCATATGCATTTTACATTTTTTTACGAAGTTAGGTTTTCTATTATTCGCATATTCTAATTTATGTGGACTCTGACAACTCCCCAGGAGTTATTTAATATGGATTTTCTGGGATCTTGCACTAGTTCTACGTGGCTTTTGTGGGCGACTGTTCCTCCTCTGAACTTGCCTTTTTTTTTTGTTAATGTATGGAGCTCGAAGTTCGTTGTACTGGCCAAAGTATTTTGTACTCTGAAATAATCAATAAATCTTGGAGATAGAAACTTAGATCCAATTATGCCTCTAATAAAGATGAATTTAACAGATCTATCGTTTGAACTATTTCATTGGTCATAGCTAGCAAAGCTCATATTTTTTTGCTGCAATTTTTAATGTTCCTGCCTATTTTAGATTGAAGATTACTTTCGCAAAACGAAAAGAGGGGACATAATATCCTTCACAAGCGTTAGATAGTTAACATTTTCTCAACGAAGATTTACATTTAAAAGTAAACTGGGGCATTTGATGTGTAAGATGAACTGGGACATTCTATTTCTAACTGTTTGCTGCATTTTTTTCTGCTCATAGCAACCAAGGCCGATAATTTGCAAATCTTGCGATTCTAAGGGGCATGTCGAGTGTAAATGGTGTGCTGGTACAGGCTTCTTTATTCTTGGAGATAACATGCTCTGCAAAGTTCATTCCAGAAACTCCAGCTGCGTTATCTGTTCTGGCAAGGTACTTCTTGTATAATCTCTCCATGTTTATACTCAAATGGTTTGTTATTTAGCTAGATTTGTATTGATTCAATCCAACTATGAAAATCTTTGCATGATTCATAATTCTTCAGGGATCTATGTGCTGCACTGACTGTCAAGGGACAGGATTCGGGGCAAAATGGTTGGGGGAACCTCCTCAATCTAACTGAGTCAGCCAGGGGTTAGTTGAGAAAAGATGATTACTGTCACTTCATTATACTTTTCATTTTCTTGTACATGATTGAATGATAATTGTTGAATTTGGCATGATTCCGTGCCACAACGTACCATAAATGAACCACATTTTCTGCAGTTAGCCGAAAAATGTACTTAATAGTTGTTAACATAACTAGGTACTTCGTTCTTCTTCATCGCCACGTATTAAGTGTAAAAAGGAAAGATAAAAACCATTTTTCCATATAGAGGTTCTAACTTTGAATCCCTTTTTGGATGTGCAGGAGTTTTTGCCATATTCGAACACAATTACTTAAAAGTGCGGAATATCACGGGTGGCATATAAAGTAATTTTCTAATTGAGCCAATTGCTCTGATATTCAAGACCAATCATGCATCAAACAATCAACTCCAAGAAAGAAATGTATGCATAATTCATAGCTAGAAACAATCTGACAAGATTTTTCTGCTAGGTTCCGCTTATACAATAGCGGAAAAGAGTAATTTGTTGATGTCAGTGGCATCAGCCTCAGCCTCAAGTTGCTCATCCCCTGCACATCAATAGCAATAGCATGATTGATCAGAAAAACAGACATTTTCATATGGCCGGTGTATGTTCAAGCTCTTTGAAAACCATAAAAGTCTTTGAAAATACTCACGTAGTCTTGATCTCACTTGAGTCGACCACTCATCAATTATCTGTTGACAACAAGAAATCGAGGGGGAAAGTATTATTACTGTGAGATGGAGCTGTTAATCAAGAAAAGTGGCACTAAAGTAAGATTAGTTCAGGCTCTCGCAGGACATTAATGGGTTATCCCTACAAATCTGTAAAGCTACAGCCATGCCCTTGACATGATGGAGTATCACTCAGCAAAGAAAAATGTAAGTCATGATGCTAAGGCTGAATGCAAGGAGTTGAAAATGAAACACGAGAATTAAGACTGAAGTTGATGGATCACCTGTTTGAAGTTAGCAAATGCTGGATCATCAGAATCACTGGTAGCAGAAATGCCCGCGCCCGCTTGTAACCTCTGCAGTAATTTTTTGTTTTCAAGAAGAACTTTCTGTGCCTCGTCGATTACATCCTGCAAATGAAAGTTTACATAGCTACCACGTGAATATCGATGAACACTGGTGCAAATAAGGGGAATTTACTGTAATTTAGCTTTTTCTCAATCGGCAAGTTATTTGGATCGGTCAAAATTGTTATGAATCTGCCAGATCCTACTCCTGCACAATTTGTATGAACGTATCTTAGCATAAATCACCTGTTTGGCAGACAAAAGTTGGCGACATTGTTCTTTCATGATCGAGAGCTCTTCCTGTGTCTTCTTCAACCTAGAGACCAGCTTCATTGGATTTACCTGAGACGGCGTTCTTCAAATTTTTCAAATCAAATTGAAAAAATTAACTCAAAACATTTGTCTATTTCGATTTTCTGAGATGAAGGAAAACATGGGGGAAATAGATCAAAAGCCTCAATCGGCCATCTTCAAAGTTTTGTTCCGTGAAAAAGAAAACGAAATAGAAGATGAAAATTGTGGAGAACACGCGTTCTTACGTTGTCAGAGTAAACTTGCTGGAATTCCTTCTCGAGCTTGAATTGAACCAGAGAGAGATCACGATTCGCTTTGAGGAATAGATTCATCAACCCGTCTGTGGCTTGATGTTGTTGAGTGCGATGACTATGCCCCATTATCTCTCTCAGCGAAGTCTGTGCGAGATGAAGCAAGCAACGAGGGATTTCTGAATTCCGAGCGCCTCTCGATCAGTTCCCCGCCCGTTGATTCAAAATCTCCATTTTTGAAAGCTTATTGTGATATACCTTCAAGCCCAGGCCCAATGTAAATTCCGTTCGAAGTCGTACGGAGGGGTATTCTAATAAATATACATATTTTTAGGGACTTGAACTGAAAAAACCTGATATCTCTTTTTTGCTGCGTGCCTGCGTCTCATTTCCCGGTTTCTCAAGTGACGATTGACGAAGACGCTCTTCGAAGGCGATGTCGAGCGGCGAAGAGGGGTTTTTGGAGCAACAATTGGAGGCTCAGTTGCTAGAGCAAAGAGATTCTCTCACTGCTCTTAAAGAAGCTTTGAGTTCTGATCCATCTAATTCTGAACTCCTCGAGGTTCGCTTTTTTCCTCCCCAGGAATTTTACGCGGAAGGTTTGTTTTCTTCTCAGATTAGTGCAAGTACTTGTAGGATGATTCTTTCTCCTTTTTTGTGTTTCAGGTTTACGATGAGCTCGTTCAGGCAATCAAAGATGCCGAGGAAGGTCTTCTTCAACTTAAACGTTCAAGGCTATTACGAGAGGCTGATTCGGCTCTTGATGCTTTTAAAAGTTCTGCTGAAAATGTTAAGGAAGTTCTCGATCCAGAATATCTTGAGGATGAGAAGTTCTTTGTTGGATCGAAGTGCAGATTTCGTCACTCTGACGGACGATGGTACAATGGTCAAATTGTTGCCCTAGACGATTCTAAGTCTGCAACCATATCTTTTCTCACACCTACTTCTGAAAATATGCTGGTTAGTCATATGTTATCCTTTTGTTACATGCATTTCAAAGTTCTATGCAATCTTTTGCTGGTTAATGTGCTCCTTAATTTGTAATTTCCTGCTTCGTAATTTCTTTTTCTCTTTATTGGGTTTCATTAGATTCAACTATTGTTCGTGCCGAATGAGTTTAATTCATATAGATTGTAGGGGAAAGAAAACAAATAAAAAATGGTGCTTGTCACGACTTAGTGCTAATATTCAATGCCCGGAGTGCAGATTTGCAAGTTCTTCCTGCAGCAACGATGTCGGTTTGGTACTAGTTGCCGCTTGTCACATGGTATGTTAAATTGTCTCACATGTGGATCAATTGATCACCCACTAGTTCCTTCCTTTGTAAACTTCCTCAGAGCCCCATGTTTTTTGTTAGATGGATTATTTCAATTGAGAATTTGCCTATTGACACGTGCTGTTTGTAAGCATTGTTGAGATGTTAAAATGTCTTGGTTGTAATTGTTGTCATGACCTTGAATGTCATCTTATGAATAAATGCGAGAGATCTATCTAGTACCAACCTTTTACTGATGATTAGAACGATTTGTCAATGCTAGGTTTGTGTGCAGATTGATGGTTTCCCTTTGATGCAGCTATCAACGTACTTATGATAGACTTGTTACCAAGAAAGTGTCTGAGACCACAAGGCCTAATCTCTTTTCACCGAACCTCAGTAGTGATTTGCATTCTTGTTGATCTTAGTAATGTTGAGAGAGAGATGCCGCTTGTACATGTTTTTTTATCGAAAGACATCATTTATTAGCATTTTAGTTATGTTTTCTATGATGAAACCTGATTCATTTTTATGTACAGGAGTTGATGTTTCATTATCTTCCCTGAAAAAGTATGTGCCAACAATATGGGACCAATCACTCGTGGGTTCCAGTATATGGGCTCTATCCATCTCAGATAACAATTTTGGCATCTGGAGAGAAGCTGAACTCGAATCATGGGACGATACACATAAACTCGGACAAGTTGTTTTCAGAGTTGATGGAAGCTCAGAAAAGCTTGGTGTTGAGGCTATAGCCTTATCAATTAAGGATTGGGAGGAAAGTGATTCCAGCTCTGAGCTATCTGAATCTAGCGAGGACGAAGAAAATGGTTTAAATGGTTTGGGATTCGTGGAAAGCACTTCACAGCTGAGAGGTATCCAGAGAGACACAGTCATATTTGCGATGTGGGAAAATCACACAAGGGGCGTTGCCTCGAAGATGATGGCTAATATGGGATATCGTGAAGGGATGGGATTGGGGGCGACAGGGCAAGGTATGTTAAACCCTTTAAATGTGACGGTTCTTCCACCAAAGCAATCTCTTGATCTTGCCATCGAGGCTCAAAAAGGAACAGAGATTCAAGACAATCGAGTTAAGAAACGCAGTAGAGGTGGGAAGAGAAAACGTGAGAAGAAATTTGCAGAGCTATCCCGTAAATCCAAAGATGAAGAGGAATCAAAACCAGATGTCTTTAGCTTGATTAACAATCAGCTGGCAATGCACCACAAAGCTCTGATTGGCCAGTCTCAGTCTGTTAAGCGACAGAAAGAAAAAGGTTCAGGGGAGCTGAATAAGGTGGATAGGCGGGCTCTGGTTGCATATGAAGATGAGGTGAAAGGCTTGAAAATTCGAATAGAAAGACTCGAGGAAATGGCTAGCAGAAACAGGAAAGAGAAGGCGGTTTATGATGCTGCTATGAAGAAACTAAACGAAACTCGCAAGGCATTGGCCGAGACCGAGGCCGCTCATGCATCTGCTTCAAACACAGTCTATAGTCGAGAAAAGGAAAAAAAGTGGCTGAAGTTTTAGTATCCATAATTATTTCATTTCCTCTCCTCATTCCTGTTTAGAACTCAGAAAATTCTTAAATTTTCCTCTGATCATGAAATTGCAATTCTCTTGCTCTCTGAAAGTTGAACACTCAGATAACATTATGGAGTCAAAATAGATGGATCGAAATCAGATAGAAAAGGCTGTCATTAGGCAGAACAAACAGATTTGAGCTTAGCAAGTATACATTTGATCAATTGAGTATTTTCCGATCAAGATTTTGATTTATAATGTCCTATGAATCCTGATGAAGTTATTTGTGTTCATAGATACAACAGCTGAGCAAGTATAAGCCAAAGCAGAGCACAGTACTGCAGTTGCTAAAAGGAGGGCCCTCCATTGCCTTCCGGACACCAAAATAGCCGATGCAGCAAAAGCGAAGGCCACAACAGCAAGAGAATCATACCAAGCTTGAAAAGCTTTGACAACACTCCGACACCCTTTGCAATGAACAACATGGCGGAAGTATCGGTTGGCAAGATTTGGAGCATAGATCGTACCAATCCCGCCTTTTGCAGGTAAAGATGCCGAAAGCCCTGCAACTAATCCAGCCGGTGCATGTTCCACGACTGCAGGCTCTTTTGGCAATGAAATTGAGCCGTGCCCGAAATGGTAAGGCATCCCGTGCCCAACTTTGTCCATCCATTTTCGATATTCGGCCACCCATGTATCCGATGATCTCAAGTTAAGGTAAAGCTCCTTTGTGGGGACCTTTTCTCTCATCAAAACTTCATTTTGGGACGAGAGGAATCCCATGTCTTGCTCAAAAACCTTGGCACCATTCTGATGTAAGTACCATTTTGGGAACAGTTTGGTTAGGAACGATCTTCTTGTCGACCCAAACCTCACTATTAACATGGATTTACCCTGCCCGGTTGGTCTACAGAGAAATAGGCCTGAAAAGTAATCTACTTCCCCATTGGAAGACACAATTTCTCTGTTGTTTTGGAGAACACAGGGGGCTTCAAACCTTAAGAAGCTTGGCAATGGTTGATCTTTTGCCTTACCCCACCACCCGGCAAATCCACGGTTGGTTCGCTCGGTAACTTCGAAAGATAGTGCTTGTGCGTCTTCTCTTTTGGCGGTGAAATCTGTTCGGTCGTGGGAGATTGGTATGTGGGCGGGATCCATGAGGTTCTCTAGAAGGATAGAGTGATCGTAAGGAAGCTCGTGAGTCGTCGAAATGTCTTGAAACCTGGGTCTGGCAAAATTATCGAACCAAGGTAGTTTGGTGAGGTTTGGAGGAGTTTTTTGTGACATCCACACCCACACAACTCCTTGGGAATCTCTAACTTCGTATGTCTTTAGACATGCTGATTTTGGAATCTTGGCGTCGACCGGAAGCTGGGTGGAAAAATTCAACCAGTTCAGAAGAAACTCAGAAGAATGGTCGGAAATCGAGTGAGAGAGTAAGCTAACATGCCTGAGGAATTTTGACACAGTTACCGGCTCCTTCGAATTGCCAACCATGGTAAAGACATTCCAGCCTCCCATGGATCAGTTGGCCTTCAGATAGTTTTGCCAGTCTAAAACAAACGATTACAGGAGTTAATAATCACAAGACCAAATCAGAATCCAGGGTTATGGTTCGGGTCTCCCACCATTCAGCTCCATTTCAATTAAAACTGCAAATCATGGTTTTAGACAAATATCCAATGAACTAAATCATTCAAAATTGATTTCTTAAGAGAATAAGTACAGTGAAGATTACCGATGGGGGCATCTATCTTCATGGCACCGAAGCTCGCCGGAGCCATCGCGATAGAGCACTAGCTTCTTATCGAACACTAGAAGACCGAGTGGAGCATCGTCCGGTACGTTCTCCGCCAGGTACAGCGGATACCATTCTTCTGTCCAATTGTATTCCGCCTTGACTATCTCCGATGGCCGCTCCTCCTCCGAATCGGGACCCAGAACAACCCCGTCTCCGTCGTCCTCCCGCTCAAGCTCCGGTGAAACTCCGGCTGAAGTTGCAGCAAAACTGCACTCAGCGAACCTCTTTTCGGAACATAACGGTGAAGAAAGAGATGAAGAGAATAACAAGTTTTGCGAAAATACTGTCTTCTGTGAGTGAGATGGAGATGGAAAAAGCAGGGAGAAAGGTCGAACCAACGCCATGGATGACTGAAGCTCCAAGAAGTCGAAGTAACAATATTAGGGGATGCTAAGAAAGAACGAGAACCCATAGGTTTTAATCGTTTTCTGACCACAAATTCTTCAGGGGTTTTTCCTCGAAGCAAATGAAACGACGTCGCCTGAACCACCACACATCCGACGTGTCGTCTAACAACAGATTACAACTTCTATCTATTTTGTTCATTTCTCATAAGAGTTTTAACTTAAAAGTGGTCAAACTAGTGAGCCTGCTCGCTCACTCGGCTTGAACCCGGTAGGTGAGCTCAGCTCGATCTCAGTAATCAGGCTCGGGTGCTTGAGCGAGCGAGCCAAGCTCGCCAGCGAACCCAGATCTCCCTCCCAGTCCCAAGCAAGCGAGCCAAGCTCGCCAGCGAACCCAGATCTCCCTCCCAGTCCCGACGATTGATCAATCAAATGTATATTTGCTCGACGAGCCGGACGATCTTGGACTTGCTCGCTAGAGCTCGAATGCCAACTCTAGTTTCACTGAATCATTATAACCATTTTACTGCAACTATTGTCATTACAGAGATATACGCAGTTTATGATAAGTTAAATTACTACCCAGGACCAAAATCAGAGACAAGATCTATCTTGTCAATTCTCATCATCATACTAGGAATTCGATGGAAGAAGAACAAAATCCCAAAAAATGTATAAAAACTTCAAAAAAAAGATACCTGGATTTCAAAATTCAGGCATTAACAACCAACTGTTCAAAAGCAGTTGTGGAATCTTCTATAGTTAATTGCTCAACTGCTGATCCATCCTCTACCTCTGTGTTCTTGTTCAACCCACCATACGCTTTTCGTCGAGCTTCTCTTCGAGCAGCACGCTGCTCGAGTTTTGCCTCTCGAAAGCTCTGCTCGATATTTGCTTCGTCCTCTGGGGAGAAGAAGACAACCTCCATCTGGCCAAGCTCTTTATAAAGTGTTTCCATCTTTGTTTTCCAAAAGAGTCCCATTTCTGTGTCCATTTTCTTGTAAGGAGTTTTAAGTAAATATTCATCAATCCCACCTGCTTTGTCGATGCAACGGAGTGCGTGAGTTGTTACTTTAACTCGAATGTGACGGTCTAAAATGTAGCTGAAAAGCCGCTTCTCCTGGACATTAGGTTTCCAATTCCTCCTCGACCTATCATCCCCAACAAATGAAGAATTGTGTGAATGTTTTCATGGCATGGAATGAAGAGCAACATGCATTGTTACGCTAAATATAGAGAGACATGCATAAATTTTCTTAAAACATAAAACATAACCATATAGTCAAGCACAAGGAACCAAAACCATGTATCCTTATTGAGTAAAACTTTGAAATTTCTTGAAATGTTTGTGCTGGTGAGAATTTGTCTACAGATACGTAATTGATAGCACATAAACATCATGAGAGTACCAAATACTAAAAGGTTTGAAAAAGTAATTTCAAAATTTCAATCCAGGAGAACAGGGCATTTTGATTGAGTGGCTAAGACTTAATATCGGATTAAGCTTGATTGATCGGAACAGCATTCTAATAAAAAATCAAAACAGACGAGGAATAGCAAATATGTTAGGAACACCTGCATAATTCCTCATTGCTAATAATCAATTCTGAGAAATCTACATATTCAAACAAACCTGGCAAAATCAAAGCACTGAATCTCAAAGAGAGACTACTCATATTGAGAAACTTTTTTTTAAATTTAATACTGAAACGTTCCATACTTGTTACCACCATCTTCACTAACGCGGTTGCCGAATTGAATATGACGGCCAGCATAGAGGCCACGATGGGCCCTGCCCATCACAACTTTGCTATCAGGTATCCATTGCTTTAATGATTCCTTAACTTTGGGAGTCAAGGTGTTCTCTCCCACTTTGTTCGCGATCTTCTTCATCATTTCCCTTCCTCTAAACGCCATTTCTCCCTCTAAATACCCCTCCCCTCTCTGATTCTCTCTTGCCTGTCCATGCATTTGAGCAAAGTGAGAATAAAAAAAAAAGAGGTAAATGAAGCTATAAAAACATGTAAAAATAGGAAAATCAAAGGCATAAACACTTGTAATTTTAAGCAAACAAAAAATAAAAGAAACATCAATAGCACGTCCATTTAGCTCGCCCTTGGCATCATTGTCGAAGCCTATGTGCCCTACACATAAAACTGAACAACGACACTTTTAATTTCAGTAACAAACCAGAAACAGAACACTTGGAATACTTGCTTCGTACGTGGAAAAGACAAAAACACGTCAAACACTCGAAAAAGAGCTCTCCACTCTCAACTGAAATAGAGATGGGCTCAGACAAACAGAATTTATGGAACGTCCAGTGATGGAGAATAGACGAATCCAATTGTTAAATGTACCGTAAGATCCAACATATAAAGCGTAAATGGAACTAAAAAACCATAAAGCCAAACAACATAAAATCCTGGAAGAAATCTACAGGCACATAATCAAATAGTTAAACCAATAGGCCTAAGAAAATCAACTTCCATATTATTAGACGAGATTCACCAAAAGTTTAGTTTACAGTGTTCGAAGAGCAGGGGTAACAGAAAATCAATAATCGCCGTGAAGGAGAAAAGAGACAGTCGGTGCATACCTTCACGAGGAACGGAGAGCAGATTTACGCGTTCAATTCAGAATCTGGAAGTGCGAACGAGACTTGGAACCTTTGAGCTGGGACGGCTACGCGGCCCCGAACGACGAACAAGTTGTGAGCTTTAGGGGAAATAACCGGTTCGCCCTGGATTATTATGATCATGACCTGAACCGGTTCAGATTCTTTGTTAATAACACCAATTTTTCATATGAAAATCAGTACTTTACATACAAAACCAGCCCCGCTTAGGTGCTTCTCTGTTCTATATTTCTTGTGATGTAATAAATTATAAATATTTTTTGCATTATTTGCACTAATAATTGTTTTGAATTGAAGAAGAAAATAAACTTAATATTACACATAATTAATATATTGTGCAAATTAGGCCTTTTTTAAAAAAGAAATTAGTAGTTCTTCAACCATCGATCCACTCTATAAACTATCGAATTAATTAACGAGTAATATTTTTTATCGCACATCACAATTGTTAGGTGTCACTTTTGAGCAAGTCTCTAGAGCATAGAACCCAAAAACATTAAACTAAAATGGGGAAACAGTGTGTCTTGTACAAGTGTGTACGCGGAGTGTACGTCACCACTAATCGTGACAAAGCACCAAACTATTAGTTAATAAAAACAGCTATCAATAATGAAAAAACAACAAATGTTAATCGAGTAAAGAAACCAAACACGTCCAAAACAACAAAAAACAATCTACTCGTTGGTGCCGACGAATCAAGCGATCGAAAATAGCATCTATGCAAGGCAATTATTCAAATTTAACTATAATTAATCACGCATATAATGTTATATTACATAATGTTGTAATTGTACGTCAAAAACGATTTAATGACTCAACGGAGTGGTGGGAAATATTTAAAATACTTGTGTTTGAAAAGGAGAATTTTTCAAGTGTGAAACGAGACAAGCCTTCAAAGATTCCCCTCTTCTCCACTACCACCATCTTATGGAGATTTGGTAGACAAGTTTGCTCAATCTCTTTCGTTTTCCTTTTCAATTACAAAAAATTAAACAATATTAGGTGTTCGATAGTTCAAAAAAAATAGTTTCGATCTTAGATTTAAAGTTTGAACGATGCGAGAGAGGCAAGTTTGATTTTTGGTTGTTTAAAAAGTGTAATCGCAGAGATAGTGTAATTTTTAGTTAAAAGAACATATGAACAATTGTTCGCAATCTCCACAATTACTCGTAACGTTCGACATTTTTCGAAAATAAATGGAATCCATAACTTATAACCCAAAGTAAACTTGGGGTCTCATAGGCTAACAATAGGTGGGGAGAGGGCAAGGCCCGCACTGACATAACTCAGTTGGCTCATGAATGATAGATTGAGTACAAGAGTCTAGGTTCGACGCTACGTTGACTTAGAGAGTTGTTACTCCTAATATTGTGGTANGGTGTCACTTTTGAGCAAGTCTCTAGAGCATAGAACCCAAAACATTAAACTAAAAAGGTGAAATAGTGTGTCTTGTACAAGTGTGTACGTGGAGTGTACGTCACCACTAATCGTGACAAAGCACCAAACTATTAGTTAATAAAAACAGCTATCAATAATGAAAAAACAACAAATGTTAATCGAGTAAAGAAACCAAACACGTCCAAAACAACAAAAAACAATCTACTCGTTGGTGCCGACGAATCAAGAGGATTGAAAATAGCATCTATGCAAGGCAATTATTCATATGTAACTGTAATTAATCACGCATGTAATGTTATAATTGTACGTAGAAAATACTTAATGTTATAATTAATCGTAATTAGTTATATTACATAATGTTGTGATTGGACGTCAAAAAAGGATTTAATAAACTCAACGGAGTGGTGGGAAATATTTAAAATACTTGTGTTTGAAAAGGAGAATTTTTCAAGTGTGAAACGAGACAAGCCTTCAAAGATTCCCCTCTTCTCCACTACCACCATCTTATGGAGATTTGGTAGACAAGTTTGCTCAATCTTTTTCGTTTTCCTTTTCAATTACAAAAAATTAAACAATATTAGGCGTTCGATAATTAAAAAAAATAGTTTCGATCTTAGATTTAAAGTTTGAACGATGCGAGAGAGACAAGTTTGATTTTTGGTTGTTTAAAAAGTGTAATCGCAGAGATCGTCTAATTTTTAGTTAAAAGAACATATGAACAATCGTACGCAATCTCCACAATTACCCGAAACGTTTCACATTTTTAGAAAATAAGTGGAATCAATAAATTATAACCAAAAGTAAACTTGGGGTCTCATAGGCTAACAATAGGTGGGGAGAAGGCAAGGCCTGCACGGGCATAGCTCAGTTGACTCATGGATGGTAGATTGGGTACAAGAGCCTAGGTTCGACGCTGCGTTGTCCTAGTATGAGAGTTGTTACTCCTAATATTGGAGTAGCTCCTTAGGATATCAGATAAATGTCTTCTATCTTCGGGCCGCTGAGTCACCGTCCTCACAAGGGCATGGCAATAAAAAGAATTTTTTTTTATTAAATAAATTAATGGATAATTTATCATTTTTATAAAGAATGACAAGTTGGGATAACGTGTAGGAGATTCAAAAATGGAATTTTTTTGGGATGAAGTTGAAAATGGTAAGGGAAATAATGGCTACTTGAGTGGAATCTAGACTAGAAAGCTGTAGTGGAAGCAAGCACGAGTCGATTTCCATTCTCTTCTTACTTTTTTTTCTCAACGGTGGATGGCATTCACACTTGAAAATCCAGTAGGAAACTACGTGTCGATTTGCTCGTCGTTTACTGGTTTGTTGGGAGAGTGGAGAGGGTCGATATAAGGGCCGAGGATTGGTGGAGAAGAAGAACGTACAGTTAAGCTCCATGGCTATGGCTTCTTACAGTCTCTCCTCCGTCTTCTTCTTCTTCGTGTATTTTTCTGTGTTTTCGTCTGGTAAGGTTCGTGGGTTTGAAGGAAATGATCTCAGTTTAAAGTCTCACCAGCTCTACTATACTCGTATTCAACTCGCCTCTTTGCTGCCCTCCTCAACTTGCACTCTCTCCTCTCCAGGTCTCTCTCTCTCTCCTGTTCTTCGTCTTTCTCAGGCTGAGGAAATTCGTAGAGGTGTCTAACTCTAAACTGATCGAAATCTTACCAATACAGTGAGAAAATAACAGTTATTCCCTCAAAAAACTTACTTGCATCAGACAGTGGCAGCCATGGCTATCTGAAGAAGTTATTTTTTTTCCCACTGGGGGTTTACAGAGATGGCTGTGAATATTGACAGTGACCCACCATGTTTTGATCACGTTAGGAGGAGAAGGAGCCGAGTAGAAAAGTGTAGGTTTCATTATAGCCGAGGAAAGATGGAAGTATTTAGGGTAAGACTTAGAACTTGATGAAATCTCTGAACCTACCTTCGTTGCCCAAAGTGATGGCAGAAGGTAGCAGCCACCCACCACCGCCGCGCCGTCCGCCACTACCTTCCAAAACCTAAACGGACTCTTTCATTTTTTAAAATTTGTCTGGTTATTTAGCTTAGTAATACTTCCAAATACGGTAAATAATAAAAAAATGGAAAGATTTCAAGAACAAACTGTTCATATTTTTATCTATCAAATAGAATAGTTCTTGTGTTACCATCATGTATTATATTTTAACTTATCATTGAGTGACTATATCAATTTAAATATATTTAATAAATAAAAATAATAATCATTTATGATTTAAATTAATTCAAAACAATAAGGGTGTGGTATAATAAACTGTCTTGATGAAGACATCTTAACTTCAGCTTTCGAACCATCTTTTGATTGCTAAATTTAGGTACAAAGAAACAAAGGTCTCTCAAGGTGGTGCACAAGCATGGCCCTTGTAATCAACACCGACAACATGGATCGAGCATTCCTACCCATGACGAGATTCTACTCCAAGACCAATCTCGGGTCGATTTCATTCACTCCCGAGCTTCAAAACTCTCGGGAGATGGCGATTTAAGGACCTCCGAGGCTTCGACTCTTCCGGCTAAGTCTGGTTCTGTCGTCGGCTCAGGCAACTACATTGTGACGGTCGGTCTGGGCACTCCAAAAAAGGAGCTCTCGCTCATATTCGACACCGGCAGCGACCTGACTTGGACTCAATGCGAGCCTTGCGTCCGATCCTGCTACAAGCAACAAGAACCAATCTTCAAACCGTCTCAGTCGTCTTCCTACTCGAACATCTCCTGCTCTTCGTCTTTTTGCTCCCAGCTCGAATCTGGAACTGGTAAATTCACAAAATATACCAGTAAGTAGCTGAATCAACAACTTTATAGCAGAACTGACGAAACAATTCCTTTGAACTAATGCAGGAAATACCCCTAGTTGCTCGGCTTCAACATGCGTCTACGGCATCCAATACGGAGATCAATCTTATTCGATCGGATTTTTAGCTCAAGAAAAGCTCTCTCTAACTACAACCGATGTCTTCAATGATTTTCTCTTCGGGTGTGGTCAAAATAATCAAGGCTTGTTCGGCGGCGCCGCTGGTCTACTTGGCCTAGGCCGCGATAGAATATCCGTTGTTCAACAAACAGCGCAAAAATATGGCAAAATCTTCTCTTATTGCCTGCCATCTACCTCTAGCTTAACTGGCCATCTCACCTTTGGCAGTGAAAGTGAAACAGCTGTGAAATACACGCCATTATCTTCTGCCTCTTCGGTTTCAAGCTACTATGCACTAGACATAGTTGCCATAAGCGTCGGCGGCCGTCGATTATCGATTCCAAAGTCCGTTTTTAGAACATCTGGGTCAATCATCGACTCTGGCACAGTAATTACACGATTGCCACCTGCGGCATATAGCGCATTGAAGCTAGAATTTCAAAGAGGAATGTCGGCTTATCCGAAAGCCCAGCCACTTTCCATACTTGATACCTGCTATGACCTGACCGGTTACACCGCCATTAGAGTCCCAAAAATAAGCTTTTTCTTCAATGGTGGAGTGACTGTGGATTTAGACTTTTCCGGGATTTTTTTCGCGGTAAGTGCTTCACAAGTTTGTTTGGCTTTTGCTGGTAATAAAGATGCTTCCAATGTGGCAATCTTTGGTAATGTGCAGCAGAAGACATTGGAGGTGGTTTATGATATTGCTGGGGGGAGGGTTGGGTTTGGTCCCGGTGGATGTAAATAAGCTATGCTGAGCTAGGGTTACAAAGAATGTCATAGAAGCAGTAGAAAAGAGCAGCAAGAGATGCATCAATAATTATGAAAGATGATTAAAATTTGAAAATACTCGGAACTAAATAAACCCTTTTGCGTAAATTGGCGAAAACTGCAAAAAAGGACAAAACTTTTTCACTCGGTGTCGGTGGTCATGACGAGAGAACAGAGTCTGGATTTTCCAGATCAAACTGCCCCAATTCCAATCTTTCACCGTCGTTCTCTGCAAGAGTCTTCTTGTTCTCTACAATCCAAGATTTAGCACCGGCCGGCGTGGGCATACCCAAGAAAGTCGGATTCTGATCTCCGGCCATTATCACAGCTACCTTTTCCCCGTAAAGTTTCTCAGACACACCGGATTTAAAAAAATACTGCTCATTATGGCCTCCATCCAAGTGGCTCTGGTCACTCTCTTCGCTATCCAGTGAATCCCGGTCACTCTCCTCGTTCTCGTCTTCGTCGGAGAGCCTGAACCAGGAGCAAGCCGAGATTAAAAGTGCGAGTACTACGAGAGCGAACACCTGGACTTGATAACACAACAGAGAATTGTCAGAATTAATTCTATAAATGCTAAATACGACGTTAATCATCTTAGAAACACAGACGACTGAGGTCGTCGGAACTCACCGGAATCCATGAAATCACCTTAAAATCGTCAGAATCGGTAGTTTATTTTTATCAGTCACTCACAACATTTATTTTCTTATTTTAATTTGGTTAGTTTCTTAAATTAGAAAGGCTATTTCTATAAATAAATATTAGCTCAAGTAAATTGGTAAATAAATTTGTATTTAACAGAAATTAGTAGCCCAATGCGCTTAGATCTAATGGATTCTTGCTATTAATGTGCCTACTCTTAAAAGCCCAATTGAAGATCAGCCCAGGAAAACTAGTCTGTCCTTATAAATGGAGCGAGTCTCTTCCTCTGCACCCAAACGAATAAAACCGCGAGAGGGAGGAGCGCGAGGGAAACGATGAATCATAGCCAGCAGGCGACTGAAAGTACGAGGCACGATGATGACGCTGCTTTAATGGAGTTTCTGGCTTCTCTAATGGACTATACTCCCACTGTATTCTTTTTTTTCGTTTGAGAATCTAAAAAATCCGATGGTATTTCTATTTTCTTATGCGCTCCTTGTTTTTGTTTTTTTCAGATTCCTGACGAATTAGTGGAGCATTACTTGGCCAAAAGCGGATTTCAGTCTCCTGACGTTCGATTGTAAGTACTTTCTTTATAGAGTAGTTTTCTGTTTGTCCAAAACCCTAGCTTAAATCTGGTGGTTTGAGAGTTATTTTCTACTGTCACGAAGAATTTTCAGAAGTATACGATCATAATTATATGTAACTATAGGATGCTAATGTTACATTCTTCCGCATGAGGCCTAATGTTTTCCTCCAAGTCCTCCGCTGTNTTTTCCGTAGTTAACTTCTTAATAATTCTTTATTTTTCCTTCTGAAGTTTTAGTGTTATCAATAGATCATCTCTGATCTTGTATTTTATGCAGGCACTGTAAAGCAAGACAATCGTCCATAATAAAAGACAAAAGGGACAAACAGCAAAAGGTGCTTTGTTTATTTTTGCACCTGCTATATTATCAAAATTTTGATGGACTTATTATTTTCCTGGAACAGGACAAACGATTGATATTGACAATGGACGACCTTTCAAAGGCACTTCACGAGGTAAAACATTAAATTTTGTCCAGTATATGAAATGTAGGCTTTTAGAAGCACATTTCGTGATGTTCTTGTCACCAAGATTTCTTAGTTTATGCCCTTCTAGTGATTTTACCCAACTTCCTCGTTTAATTTCTAGTAAAAAACATATATATATTACAGATTTAAACTTATTAATATACTTGGTGAGATATTCCACGATAATTAACTTTGTTTCATATGGCTGAGCAGTATGGCGTAAATGTAAAACACCAAGAATATTTTGCTGATAGTCCTTCAACTGGGATGGATCCTGCTTCGAGGGACGAATGAACCGGATCAAACAACTTCTTTCTGATTTCTTCTGTAATACCCGTGAAGTAGTGCTACTCATGTGCTTGACACACTCTTGGGAGGTGTAGTTTGTGTGAGGTGATTAATTTAGCAATGTTGTATACTCGTCTCATCATTCTGTCTAAATATGGACACTTTGTCGTGGTTCATTTATTTTCAGATTTGGTGTTTCTTCATTGCCAGGAAAAAAAGGTCTAAAAAAAGACCGAGGTGGGGTATGGATTCAAGTTTTCTAAGGTAGTTTCGGTGGATGTTTGTGTTGTCATATGTGGTTGGAAATGAGACTTTGAGAACCCCCCAATGCTATCTACTGAAAGAATAATGGTTGGAAAAGCTGAACTCGCGCAAGGTATGGCAATGCGTGTGCGTCGGTGGGTGGTGCTTGAAGTGCATCGAGACTCGTCATTCTGCCAAGTGCCACGCCCACCTTGCAAAAGATGTCGCATTTCGCGGCTTTGTTTTTTGTTCTTTTGTTGTTTGTTTTTCTGCGTTGGCCGTGGGCTCGAGATTCCTGGTGTTTTGACTTTGAAGAGAGAGAGAGAGAGAGAGAGATTCCTCGTCGAGGTGGAGGCTGTCTGTCCAGGAAAGAAACTCTGCTTCTTTTTCTTTTTTGGCTTTTGAAGTAAAGCCAACCCGAAAGTCAGCTTCTCTGACTAATCGGTTGTCAAATCCATCTTCCTAATTCATATTATAATCCCAGAAACTCATCACCCATGTGTGTAAGTCCTAGCTTTCTCGTACTTTCATGCAAAGACAGTCTAATCCTAGAGAGAGAGAGAGAGAGAGAGTGAGGTGGGGAAGGGTTAAGGGCAGCCCTTGGTAGATCTTGCTGCGACCTGGTTCCCAAACACACCCGAATCCTACGAGGCAGCCTGCTTTTGCTGTTTTCTTTAGGATTTTAGAGAAACGAAGTATCCTCCTAGAACTCTCTCTCTCTCTCTCTCTAGGATTTGTTATCCAGACCAGACTTGTGTGGGCTCTTCGCTCCTATTTCACAGTGTCAACGCCTAGAAAAGCACGAAGCTTCTCACCACGCTCGCTTTCTCTTTTTCTTCCTTTTCTTGGCTCCCCTTTTCCTTTTTCAGATTTTCTTTCCACTCCCCGCCGTTTATAAGGCTGGCAAGCGCCGGAGCTTCTGCCTTGCTTTGTCGTCCCGTCCTCCACTCCCTCGTTTCACCTGCGTTTTCTCTGTCCTGGTCGCTCCTCTCTCTTCTCCGGTGAGTAAGTTGATCTCTTCAATGTCCATTTTCATCTTGGTTGCTTTGAAAACTCGTTCCAATCAGGGTTTGCAAGAGAGCCCGGGTTGGGTGTTTTATATCTTGCGTTTTCCTTTTCTCCTCGGCTGCTGTAATTTTCATGCTCGTGTTAGTTGTAAGGATGAAAAATAAGGATTTGAACGTCGATCCGATCACTAATATAATGTTCTCTCTTTCTGCTTCAGATAGAGCACACAATTCTGGTCAATGGAGCTCGTTGCTCGCTGCGGCGGCCCTGCGATATCGAGGAAGAGAAAGATGCGGCAACAAGAAGATGACAATAATTTAATGGAGGAACTCAATCAAGATCTGCTTGAGAGAGTTCTTTCATGGCTACCAACCTCTTCATTCTTCCGCCTTTCTACAGTGTGCAAAAGATGGAACTCAATTGCAGCTTCTTCGACTTTCAAGCTTGCCTGCTCTGCCGTTTCTTCCCGCGACCCATGGTTTTTCATGGTCGATTCCAATCTCGACAAATCAGTTATCTTCGATTCGACTGAAAGAAGCTGGAAAAAGCTTAGACACCCGTCTCTCCTCTGTGAAAATCCGAACAAGAACTCACTTCCAGTTGCAGCCTCAGGCGGGTTGATCTGCTTCAGGAACGCATCTGGCAATTTTATTGTCTGTAATCCCTTGACGCAGTCATGTCATGAGCTTCCTTCTCCTGGTCTTGATTTTGAAGACGTTTGTCTTCATGCCATTGTTGTGAAATCGTGTTCTTCTGGGTCGAACCGGCGTTCTTACCGGCTCGTTTTGGTCTATGGCCGATTTCCGAGTCTGTGGTTTAAACTCTATGATTCAGCCACAAACTGCTGGGAAGAAGATGTGTTATTGAGCAGAAAGGTGGATGACTATGTCGATCAAGACTCCATTGATGACACAGCCATGTATTTCTTGAGTAAATCCGGAAATTTAATCTCTACAAACATGGAGAGGAGCCCAACAAAGCAATACTCTTCTGTAATCACGACTGTGAATAGCGAAGATATCGTCTATTTCGTCAGCTTCTCAGGCACAATAGTGGCGTGTAATCTCTCCCAAAGATGCTTCGTCAAATTCCCGAGGCTTTTACCTGTTTTCTCCGAGTATTCCATTGACGTTGTCGAGTGCAAAGGCCAGATGCTTGTCGTTATGCTGTCGGAGTTTCTTGAAAGTGCTACCTTAAGAGTGTGGAAGTACGACGTGGCCGCTCGAAGTTGGCTGCAGATTGCAGCCACGCCTCCGGCGATGACGCACGAGTGGTTTGGAAAGAAGGTGGATATAAACTGCGTCGGCGCCGGCGAGCGGATTCTCGTCTGTGCAAACTCGCCGGAGGCAGAGATTTGTACTTATCTCCATTGTGATGTGGTGGAAAATCGATGGATGGAATTACCCAGATGTAGCGTTGATGGCGAAGCCTTGGAGTTCATGTCCGCCATTGCATTTGAGCCTAGAATTGAGGCTTCTGTGTGAACAAGATATCCATGGCTGAGGAAGAAGGCAGCGGAGATAGGAGATTGTCGTTTATTGATGCCATACGACGTGACGTCAGAGTTGATTGAATTTAAATATCTTGATTCGATTTTGTAGTAGTTTAATGGGTAAATAGCACCACTAGTAAAGAGCATAAGAGTAATTTCAACTTATTTACCCAATAAGTCTGGGTCCAATAGCGTAAAGCCATAACCTTATAATTCTGAAAGCCCATTCGTAAGAGATGGGTCTAAGCAGTACAATTACTTTAAAGCCCGTTTCCTATATGGGCCTGTAATTGAACAATAGCCTTAAAGCCCACGTTTGTATAATGGGCCTATATTCTGCAAAAACCCGTTTCTTATATGGGCCTATGAATGAACAATAGCCTTAAAGCCCATGTTCGATTAATGGGCCTATATTCTACAAAAGCCCGTTTAACAATTAAATGGGACTTACTGCGAAGTAACTGAATTTGACAAAGAATATGTATATGCTTCTCTTGGTAGTACAGTCGTCGCGGTGCTGTGAGCTTAGCATTGCTTGCGCTTGCGCCTCATTTTTCTGTTACAGACACCGTCGTTCTGCCCTAACTTTTAGAGGTTGCTTTTCTATTCGCTCTGCTGTTTCTGCGATTAGACCCGTCGAATTGTTTGCTGGAATCGCTGCGTCTGGTTCTGCGAAAAAGATAATTCAATGCGTATTTTGAAATCGGAAGGAAAATTTCTAGTGACGATAGGTTTTATAAGAGGATTGAATCTTGTTTACCCCTTGCAATCATCAAATTCTTGGGTGGTGTTTTCATTGGAGCCATTCCTGAAGTCACCTACAGGTCTTTCGCTTTTCTTATTTTACTTTATTTTTGTTGTGGATGAAGGAGCTGTAAGCAATAAAAGAGAAAGAAAGAAGCTCAGCTGTCTAAGAGGATTCGTCTAATAGTTGTAAAAAATGTAACTGAATAAAAGAGGAGAATAATTAAACAGAACGTATGGAATGATTCAGTAAACTTCTTCTTCTTCTTCTTCTTCTTAATTCTGCAATTTTTACTGGATGAACCATGGTCTTTCGCTTTTCTTATTTTACTTGTTATTGCTCTAATAAAATCGTCTTTTTGCCTAATGTCTTTGTTGTTTTGGGGATTTTCTCTGCAGTTATTGGCTGGAGCTTTTGGCAATGGAAGGCTTTCTTGTGATTTCAGTCCCCAACAGTGAGATCTTTGATCATTCTGAAGCTTCTAGATAAGTATACGAGCGATTCCATTGCTTGTTTCACCTATGGTTTGCCTAGTGTTAGCCTTGCTTCTAGACAACTTTATAACCTCCCCTTCTTCTCCGTGGCCATAGGTGACCTAGCCTTGACTAGATTAATTACTCTGAGAATAGAATAATAACCAGAAAAAAAAGAATTATATCTGAGATACACCAAATTTAAGTAAAAAAAACTCATTCATGAGAAATCACGGACAAAAAAATAGATCTACTATGAAGATCGACATATAATTGTTGAATTTTGCGATTCTAATTTACATTAATTTATAAAAAAAAAATTTCAATGAAATTTTGTCATGGGTCTATTAACCTAGTTCAAATTGAATTCGAATCACATTGAACTTTAACAAGTACTTCCTCTTGTGGCTGCTACTAAGATCGTTTCATTTTTAGAACTATTGCATCCATGAGACTGATATTCGGAAAGAGACAATGAAACCTGGAATCAAATTCATCCGTTGAACTCTAGAATTCGTCCAATTAAGTAGCAGCCATATAACCCCATGGATTCAGGTAACTCCTCATGCGTTGATCACCTGGTTGTACCGCACTGAGTTCATGTTTATCACCTCACGCGCCTTGCTCTTGCAGGCACTACTTGGGTTCATGTTCATGTCTATCAACAGGCAAACTGGTGGGGACGTTCGGAAGATTACGATCTAGACTGCTGTCTGAAATTTCCCTTGAAATCGAGTTGCTTCAAGCCTACTTTTCAGGTTCTAAGTCCCTCCTTTTAGTTCTCATTACACTCGTAAATCTTGGAAAAAGAATTAACTTTTAATTTCTGTGGGAAGCAGAAACAAAGCACTAGTTTTAGCTTCGAGTCAAATCCAACGGTGTGTCATATTATTTTGGTTGACTTTCTAAATATAGCAAATGCCTTGAATTGACTTATGTTTTTTAAATTAATGCTGTACTTCTTCCAGAAGGGCTAATTTTTGTTACGTGTGAATGGTCTACATACGTATGTAATAACGTTGGACCACTGTCCAAATCTGGTCTTCTTTTTGGTTCTCCCATGGCCGTGATGTCTTAGTGACTTTTCAACAAGGATGACGTCAGCAGCTACGTGCCTCACATTCTGTTCTTGCGAGGTTACATTCATGTCCAAAATATAATTTTTTTATTCAATATTCTTCAAAGACTTCATCTGGATATTTTAAATTTTCTATCAATAAATACCTTAAATTAGATATAAATCCAACGGACGCTATCGTTTTGATTAAAATTCAAATATTTATTTATCTTTTTTTTCGTCGATATTGTTCGTTTTATGTTTGGTAGGAATTTGTCATCTTCAATTTGTAAATCAATAACACTCTTTCCCTACTATTATTTTTTGGTTAAAGCTTGAATGAAAAATTACAAATGGAGTGAAAAAAAAGAAGCACAGATTTAAAAATTCGTAGAATTGACGAAATAGCTTACATCTGAGTTGTAATTACACGTTTATCATTAAAAGAAAGAGGATCGAGGCTGGGGTGATCGCATGGAGGGCAGAGGAAATGATTCGACGAGATGGGGAATTTGGCAGGTCGAAAAAAGGAAACATTACACGATTTAAACATACTTATCATTCTTCAGTTGTTTTTAAACGAACCTAGATTTTCTTTGTACGCGTTTTACCAGCAAAATCCCAACCGCGTACCCCGTTCCGACCACTCCAGGAGCGGTCTGCTTCTTCTCTTTGACCTCTCTATCTCTCTCTCTCCTTGCCCGAACCGCAGGTCTCTTTCTCATTGGGCTCTACACGTAACCTTTACGAGGTTCCGCAAGTTCTTCCCATTATATATACTCTTAGCCCCTCTCGCCGACATTCCAGTTATGCATTTTTTCTCGTCAGTTTTCTCAGCTCCTGCTCACTTGCCCGGCAAAAATGGCCGACCCTGAAACTAGTACTTCGAACGAACAATCGGGCAATGACTCCAAGTTTAAGGGGGTAAGAAAACGCAAATGGGGCAAATGGGTTTCCGAAATTAGGCTTCCCAACAGTCGTGAGAGAATTTGGTTAGGCTCTTACGACTCGCCGGAAAAGGCAGCCAGAGCTTTTGACGCCGCCCAGTTCTGCCTCCGCGGCCGCCACGCTAACTTTAACTTCCCCGGAAGTCTGCCGGAGATCGACGGTGCACAAGCTCTTAGCCCGCATCAGATACAAATAGCCGCTGCTAAGTTCGCCAATGAACGCGATTCTCAGACAATATCTAGGGATGGCTTGGGAGCACGAGGAGATTCACAAGACGTAGCTCCCGACTATTGTGGGAATTGGATGGCTTCTTCTTCTTCTTCGGCCATGTCCGACAGGTTCGTTAACTTGCACGACGGAGAGAAGAGGTCCGATTGGTCGTTTTTGGACGCATCATACACAAACGATACAGAAGGGTACGCAGCTTTTCCTCAGTCGCCATTGATGCCAGATCACACCATTCAGGAAAACGAAGACGCCTACGTGGATGAATTCTTTTCTCATCAGCCATTTCTATGGAACTTCGACAGCTAAAAGACAGGCTTTTGCGCATGATAATTCATCGTTGATACTTGGGTTGAATTTCAGCAACCCAAAGTCAGCGACGATTCCGCGAATCTGTGCCTACCAGATCAGTATTCTCTATATTAATTATGCAAAAAAAGGACAAATAAATGAATATAAATTAGTCAAATTTGATCAGCGGCCAAAAATCCAAGAATTCCCCAATAACAAGAAGTTGGAAAATATACCAACTCCTGCAAATGTACTCTACTTTACGATAGAATCTATACGGTAGGACCCACCAAATCGAGAATAATACAGTATCTACGTCATCTGCTCATCCCACTCACAAGTGTACTACAATTACAGTGATTAGAAGTCTTGCATCAACTATCTAAGAATGGACATAATTGAGACAGTAAGAACACGTTTTTTTAAAAATAAACATGGGCAGATCACTTCAAAGTTCCGTAAACGAAAACACTCAACTCTGGATCTGTCCTAAAATTGTAGAAATGGGTATTAATGTCCAATTGCAGGATGAGAATGTGATCGACGAGAGAATCATTTCGTTCATGAATCCAGCCAAAAGTGACATAAAAACAAGGACTCAAGATCACAAATATCTTGTTTACGCGTGGTACAATCTAACTAGATAATCCACCAATCAGAGAAAGTAGGGCCCAGCTAAGAACCAATGACATAGAAACGTACCTGGAATGGCTCTGCGATAGTTGAAATAGAAGAGAAGTGGGAGACTTCGACAGAGCAGCAGTGAATGGAAGTCGTATTCGTTTCTGGGTACCTCAAAGGTCTGTTGTTTTCTCAATCGACCATCGCCAATCAAGCTAACATCGTCGCCAGGATTTCACACTTCGCCATGTCGAAAAGGACCTTTTTGGGATGGTGAAGATCTGTCCGCAAGGTAGCAATCAGGATGAAAGAAGAGAAATCATGGAAGAGGCGGAATCAGGGCCATGATTGTTCACGCTTGGCACTATCTTCTCAGGAGATACAAGCTTCACAAATTCTTTTAACTCTGTAAAGCTGGAATGCTCACTGTACGGCACTTCATACCTGTGTTTAAGTTCGATTTTCAGGTCATTCGTCAGCGTCAAACTCAAGATCAAGCAAAAGAAATGCCTGTTAAGTTGAGAGCTTATTTCACAAGAAATGGTTTGAGCTTTTAGTGCAAGAGCTTACATATAATCAAGACCATTTGGATTAAAAATGGTAGCTCTGGATTGGAGTAATAATCAAAACCATTACCTTATAATTGTACCTTGCTGCAACTTTCTTCCCGGGGACTTTTTCTTTCCCTTGCCGAATGTCCACCCGGTGGGAGAGAATGCAACTATGAGATTATATCGACCCTGCTCAACAATCAAAATAAGTAACCAAGTTGAGATTTCGAAATTAACATGGGAAAAGAGGATTATCTTATCACTTCAAATTCTGTACAATAGAAATTTTCTTTCGAGTTTGATTTTTCCTTTCAAGAACTTAAATATATATCAAGCCAATATATTCACTCTTCTGTGACAAATGTCAGATGAACCATAACACATGATAAAAACTTGATAGGCAGAAACTTTAGAAATTTCAGATTATAAAATTACTCGCATAAGAAATTTCAGTTGGTGATAAGCACTCTCATTTATCAGAGTTTGGTAACACGTGTTTTATATGTATTCACAAGGTTGATATAATGGAAAGTGAATTCACATCCCTCACCGCATATTGAGTGGACACATGTTTTAGTCGTTTGAAGCTTGCAACTGCCCACATAGGAACTATATGTACATGACTTTCCTTTTCGTTTGCTGTAAACCACTGCATGTCCTCCTCAGGGAATCCCAAACATCTCAAAATACGCAATTTTGCAGCAGTAACATGCACCTTTTTACGAAGAATGCGAGCAACCTCCAAAAATATTCTCTCTTTCCCTGATTATAAAATAAAATGAAACAAGGGAGTGAAATTAAGTAACACATTTGAAAGCCTGTTAGTGTTTAATGGGGAATATTTTTAGGAAATTTCAAGTGAAAGATAAGCACATGCCTGTTTGATATGTGAACCAAAAATTTAAATACCTAAGCCAAAAGAAATAAATTGTGGAAAAAGTGCTCAATTTGAGCAATTTGAGGTGGTGAGCTCTACCTATTGTGTAACTTCCAATCAAAAAAAGAGTTTTGGGGTTGAAGGATTCAGCTTGAATTGCATCAAGAACAAACTGTATTACAGCCTCCTGCTTTGGAAAATCATACTGAAACCAAGCCATGACATTTAGCAAGAACATTAATCAGAATTTGAATACCATCTACATAAAGAAATTGATATCTTAAACCAAGGAAGGAAAATAGCATGATCAAGCCAGGGGAAGTATAAACTACATATATAAAAATCAACTCGAAGAAGAATGTTATTAAGAAAAAAAAAAAAACAAGGGGTGAGACTAGATAGAAGCAACAAAAAATAAAAATAAAAAATTACTGAAATTTTAGTAATATTAAATTGCATTTTCCAGAATAAATTTCAATTCTTTTGAGCTGTACATGAAAATAAGAGAATTGAGAGTTCTATTTCGAAAGTAGTATCAACTTGCCACACCATGCAGAAGGAGAAATGATTGATTTTTATGCATTATATATATTCAATTTCAGTTTATGATCTAATTAGTTAGTTTATAATATCATTACAAACATTAGTATCCATTTTCAAGCTTAATTAGTTAGCTTACGAAATGATACTGATTTCCAGTACTTACTTAAACTTACCAGGGGATTACAATAAGTGGTATCAAGAATTAGAGTAGAAATATGATGCATTTGAAAAATTGACAAGCTCGCCATTTGATCACAAAATCGAAAATCGCCAGTGTGCAGAACAGCCTATTGTACAAAGAAGACATTATTATTATTAAATTTTATGAGTAATGAAAGACAGTTTTCTGAAATTACAATACTTCTAGAGAAGTTTACAAAGACCGCACCTTACCATTGGGTGGCTCAAACAGTATAATTATGGCACCAGGGCAGTGATTAGCATCAAAACAGGTTACATCAACGCCNAAAAAAAAAGAAAAACAGAAACAAAGTTACCACTCGAAATGGCGTTCCAGGAATACAACACCAATTGGGAAGATCACGACGCTTTCTATTTGTGACATAACTTTTCTGCCTTGTACCTTTAGAGCCAGGACCTGAACTTCTTTTCACTACCTCATCTTGTTTGGTAGAGGTGATTCGGGCCTTCTTCCTAGCATTTGAAAATCCTGAAAAATAATCAGTAATCAACTTGTTTGAAGACAATTTGCTGCTATCATCCACTTGATTTTCAGAAGTCACATTGGGCACTTCTGAAGCAATGGTTCTACTTGATTCAATCCCCCTCAAATCACATAAATCCAAGTTTCTTTCAACCACATGAGAAGTTTCTGTCCTGAGTTCAATAAGAGCATGGATAATCTTTTTTCGGGGGCCAAGTGCAGTAACACCTATGCTGAGGAGATCCTTCAAATGGAACATGAAACGAAACGAGAATTTAGATGGCTTTTCAGGAAGATTGTGCCGCTCAACAGTTTTGCTCACAATGAACCAATACGATACAAAGATAAAAATCTCAGGTGAAGTTTAAACCAAAATTTAATGCAAGAAACAAATTTGAATAACAAATTAAGTAAATCAACTGCTGCTTTTATACTTAGGTTAGTATATTTTAAATAGAATTCAAACAGACGATGAAGGTGTGTTTATTTTTCTATGCCGTCGACATATGAAGTTTAACATTGCGGCTTTCCAAAAATATTTTCAGGACCTTGTCGTTTTGAACTTACTCTAATACGCCACTATGCTGCACACAATTAAAAGGTGATCATTATATATCTTAATGCAGTTCCATAAAATACCTCCTCAGTTAGCCATTTCAGAGATTCCCAGTCGATTTCTTCCCTAAAGAAAGCATTTTCATATCGTGATAAACCGAGTTCATGAAGCCACTTGCAAACAGGAGAAAATGGAGAGTAATCACCAGCATTTTGAGGAATGCCTGGTCCAATTTCACCACCTAAACGTGCTACCTACACGACAAAAGATCCTACAATTAACACACTTTACTGCTTCTTCCAAGTTATAAATGATAACTCCATGTACAGAGTCTAACAAATCGTGTAAGAGGTAAAACAGGCTAATCTTAATTTGATAGGATGCCATAATTTGAGCTTTACCACAACAAAGCTGAAAAAAACTACACTTAATATCTTCTATCATATTTTGACTGCAGAAGCTTGAACAAAATGAAGCATTTAACTGCTGACTAGTACAGACAATGAGGAAATCAAAGTGATGAATTGCTTACGCTTACATGATGAGCATCAGGATCACCTTTGTCAATGCAATCATTGGTATGAACCTGTCGTTGATCATTGGTTAAGTCTGTAATGTCTATGCCACAGAGAGGACATAGAACTAGACTTCTCCCACCGCCCAAAGGATCCATTTCCCCTCCCCCAAACTCCACGCCATTGAACTCGTTTTGATCCCCGGCCTGAGAACATAACTTCAGCAATACATCCATCTCTCCACCCACTTCGAAATCATTACCAATATCTTCTTGAGGACTACCATTGTTGCTGTTAATGCAGCAAGCTTCTCTGGATTTCACTAACCTTGATTCGATTGATTTGCACCGATAGCCCTCGCTTTTATTCAATCGCTTTTTCTCGTCATTTCCAACTGAACAATGAGTATCACTGTCAACACAAACATCTTCCAAAATGGAAGTGCGATCCATATAACTGTACTTAATGAAGCTGGGTTGAATTGAATCCAACGAGCAATCCGAATCCAGATCGAAGTAACCCAATTCCTCATCATCTCCTACAGCCAAGCTATCTTCGTTTCTCCGAGCATCTAAAGATGTTGAATCAGCAATGGGAATGTTTTGAGAAGAATTCGGCTTAAACTCACCATAGTTGCCAGATCCTGGGGGAATGTTATCGTCGGCGAGTTCTGCCCGGTTGAATTTCTCTGGATTTTCAAGAGCGCGTGACGAAGCAGCGCAGTTGGAATGCACGGATATAGAATCAAGAGGAGGTAGTGCTTGCGTAGGAGATATCTTAAAATCTTCATCGTCGAATATATCGAAGGAGACGACCGGAGGAGCATTGTATGGAGAATCGCGTTGCAAAGTGGAATCAAAGGAGCGCATTAGTTTGATCAGGAATAAGATGGAGAGAAAAGAAGAAGAGCGCAAGGACTAGGTCGGGGATGGCCCTAAGAACTGCAGAGCTGAACAAGTGCCCAATGCCTTAGTCCTTGTAGGTTTGTTTGACTGTATTTGGGGAAGACGAAGCAGGAGGGAAATTTGTATTCCGCAAGCTTCGCGCCTCTTGGAATTGGGCTCACCGAAGCCCAGTCTAGGCATTTTAATATATTATAATTCATAAATTTATTGTTGGGACTATTTAGTCATTTCCCTACCGTAATTACTGCTTTCATGATAATTTTAAATTTATTTTTTGAGATTGTTAATACGTCGACCCATAATTAATATTATAAATAAAATAAATAATTATTTAATTTATAATATATTAATTTTACTTTAATTAAATAATTATTGTTTAAAAATCAGAGCACTATGGTTAATTTCGTTGATGGAATTTTTTGACAAAATGTAAAGAAATTGATTAATTGTACTTAGAATTGTAGAGTTTTGTAGAATGAAGTGGGAGGAAGGTTTACTTTCGTATTCCCATAATGTCCTAACAGAATCATCGTATTTACGTTTTTATTTTTATTGGAATAAAAAATGTAGTCCATGAATTGGACTACGAGAGAGTGTGGACAAAGCCGAGATGCAGAGCAATGGACGCAGTTCAGAGCGCTTGCTCCAAGCTCCAAACTGTAGAGTCATGGAGTTTTATTGTATTTTCCCAAGACGACGACTGTAAATTATCCTTTCTGTTTGCTGTTCAGAAAAAGTTGCACTGACTCTCTTTCCAACTTTGACCGAAGAACACGAGAGAGAGAGAGAGAGTCAGCAGACCCCTTTATTTCCTCCTGCTTTCGTCTCACTCACTCTCTTCCAGATTTGGTTAACGCCTACACTCTGTCATCGGTTTTCTTGCCCTTGAATCTTTCCATCTTCATCCGTTCTTTTCTATATCTTAGATGCTTTGATTATTGGCGTAGACCACCCCTCTTTTCCCTGTTTGTTCGGTAAACTCAATCAATAACCTCAGTGAACTTGAAGACGACCTCGCTCTGTAGTTTCGAGCTTGGAAGCCATCTGCTGGAAAAACTCGCTTGTTTTATTGCTTGTAAGTTTGTTTAATCCTTTTCGAGATCTTTTTTCATACTGGCTTTCTTTTGAATTTTTTTGAGATTCGATATCGCGTTGCGGCCTAGTTCTCCGCGATTGATCTAATTAACTTAGATCAGATTCCTATTTGACTTGCGATTTTGATTTGTTTTCAATTTCTTACTTCCAGAAAGCCTCGTCCCAAAGAATCACATTTATGTATTATAGCATCATCGGTTCCTCTCAACGAGTCCGAAGATTATGAGCAAGCTCTCTCGAACTCAATTGCAAACCATTCCATCTTGACCAGTACGTCTTCTATGCTTTCTATTGGGAAGAAAATATGGGTTTACTCTGCAGCAGAAGCCGTCGTTACAATGAAGCAGACGATGAAGAAAATGCGCAGGTGAACTTAATGCATGCTGAAATGTTGTAGATACTAAATTTATAACCTCGCTGATGTTACTAATTAAGAGACTTTGGGTAATCATTTCCGGTGGAGATTGCTGCTGCTATTCCTATTTTACCTTGGGTTTAATTTGACTGTTGTTGCATGCCTTGGCAGGCTGCAGATATAGAAAGGAGGATTGAGCTAGAAACAAAGGCCGAAAAGCATATTCAGAAACTTCTTCTACTTGGTAAGGAAATAAACTTTGTTATCAGTTCATTTTTCTTGCCATGGGAGCAACCATGAAATCCGCCCATTAATTTAGAGCAATGCCCACATATTATACGTGAAAAGTGCATCAGCAGATATTTGACCGTCTAAAATTTAGGGCCAGCTGTAGATTTACTCTGACTGTCGCTTCTTTGTTCATCGTTTTTAGATCTAGTTCTTCCTTTAAGTATGTGCTAATCTTTGCTTATTTTCATGTACATGTCTTGCGTTGTATGAAATTCTCTTGTTAAGGTGCTGGAGAGTCTGGAAAATCCACAATTTTTAAGCAGGCAAGGTTTTAGTTTGTTCATTTGGTAAAGGATACTGTCCAATTTGATTCTAATAAAATTCATTTTTCATTCCTAATGCAGATAAAACTTTTGTTTCAAACTGGCTTTGATGAGGCCGAATTGAAAAGTTATTCCTCAGTAGTACATGCCAATGTATATCAGACTATAAAAGTATGCAATTTTTGAAATGGTGTGTTGGTTTATTTTCTTAGCAGTATTATATGAAGCTTGTTCATCCCCGGCTGCTTATTGTTCCACCCTTTGTTGTTACCTGTTATATTCTCTGAATTTTATTAGGCCGAGGTGTCTGATGAAATCTGGTTGAATGTGGTTGGACAGATACTATATGATGGGTCGAAGGAGCTATCTCAACATGACCCAGATTACTCTAAATATGTCATATCCGGTGAAAATAAGGTTTGACTATATCATTGAATGTAGCATTCTCTTGTGGGGTGTCTTCTAAGTTCGTCTATAAGTGAAAGCACTTTGATTTCTGAATTATTGATCATTCATTTGTGAAAAAGATCTATTTAGGAGCATTAAACTTTATTTTTTTTCTGGTTTAACTAAGGCTGTGGTTCATAAATTGCAATTGAAGTTATTTGATGGCAGGAAATTGGGGAGAGACTATCTAAAATTGGATGTGGATTGGATTACCCTCGTCTCACAAAAGAGCTAGCGCAAGATGTGGAAACTTTGTGGAAGGAAGCTGCTATACAGGTATGGTTGGTTTGACTATGTTGATATAATTGTACCTTCATTAGTTTTATGCATCAATTCCTTTAGCTCTGAAGTCGCATCTGCTCTTGCTATTGAAAATAATTATTCAGATCTTCATTTATAGGAAACATATGCTCGTGGTAATGAACTCCAGGTTCCAGACTGTGCTCAATATTTCATGGGAAATTTGGAGCGATTATCTGACAATGATTATGTTCCAACCAAGGTATAGAGACCTATTTTTTGTTTTGCTGGATTTTCAAAATGCCTAGCGCAAGAGTTTTTTAAATCAGAAATGAGGGCCTAGTCCCTCATTAGCCATTAGTTTGATGGAACTCTAAACCGTTTCTTACTTCAGCCACTCTTTAGCTTTGGATCATTGGCCTCGTCAAATTGATCACCAAACATTGTTTGCTGGCTGATAAATTTAGCATTTTGCTTCTCAGGCTTTAACATTTTTCAAGTTCTAACTGAATTGCCTAAATCATGGTTACCATTATGGAGACCCATTGATACTTGTTCTGGCCTATCATGATTTTATAGATTTGAAGCACCATAAAATGTCATCCTCATAAATTTGTATGCATGTGGAAATTATATATGCAGCTGAGTTTATTGGATCATGCTCTGCTTATGTGACCTAATTGATTGTCCTGTGAAAGTCTTGATATAATGACATATCTTCTGGATTGTCATTTTATTTTGCTTTATAGGAAGACGTTCTCTATGCAAGAGTTCGTACAACAGGTGTTGTGGAGATTCAGTTCAGGTTAGTCTCTACTTCTCACACCAATTTGCAAATTGCTCTCAAAACCATGACTGTCAGTTGTTAAAATCCAAGTACTGTTTTAAAATTTTGACAGCCCGGTGGGTGAAAACAAGAAAAGTGGGGAAGTATACAGGCTATATGATGTTGGAGGTCAGAGAAATGAAAGGAGAAAGTGGATCCATCTATTTGAAGGTGTTTCAGCTGTAATCTTTTGTGCTGCTCTCAGCGAGTAAGGCCTTTTCCCTTTAATTGCCCAATTATGATGCTGCTATTAGTGAGTTGAAAATGCTTTTGACTGATGAGCTGGTTATCAGTTACGATCAAACTCTTTTTGAAGACGAAAACAAAAACCGAATGATGGAGTCGAAAGAACTCTTCGAGTGGGTGCTAAAACAAGAATGTTTTGAGGTTCGTCCTTAGCACGGCACTTCTGAACATGAATAACGCCTCCAACTGTTGAAATGCTCTAATTTCTTCTTGCTCGGCTATGCAGAAAACGTCTTTCATGCTGTTTTTGAACAAATTCGATATATTCGAGAAGAAGGTTCTCAAGGTAAGAAACTAAAGAGTATAGAGCAGTATTTCCTTCTGGGTATTGAAAATTACAGCATGTAGTGATGTATGTGCAGGCCCCACTGAATATTTGCAAATGGTTCAAAGATTACCACCCAGTTTCAAATGGAAAGCAGGAGACAGAGCACGCCTACGAGTAAGCATTAATGGGAAAGGACCCTTTTTTGTGTTCTTGATTTGGGTCTATTCTGTTTGGTAAAGCTATAAATTAGTGTCCATGTTTAGGTACGTGAAGAAGAAATTCGAGGAGTTATACTTCCAGAGCACTGCCCCGGACCGAGTGGACCGGCTTTTCAAGGTGTACAGAACGACGGCTCTCGATCAGAAACTCGTGAAGAAGGCATTCAAGCTCGTGGACGAGACTTTAAGACGGAGAAACCTATTCGAGGCTGGTCTATTGTGACCACATATCATCCTCCTTCCATGCTAAGTGACTCTGCGATTGCCGAATTCTGAAGTTAATATTATCCAAATTACTTTGTTGAAAATATATTTATCATGTTATTATTATTATTTTTTAGGCAAGAAAAATAATAATCCCAAGGGGATGACCTGTGTGTCATGTGACATGTCGTTTCGTTGGCTAGGATACAAGGGAATAGGAAATGCGACGCCGCGACAAAATGTAATTAGACGCGTAGCCTACACGTGGCAGCGCGTTGACTAGTTGACGTTATTGAATATTGAGGGAAAGGTTGAGAGAAGAAAAAGCCAGGTTTTGTTGGACAGCAAAGCTCACCGGTCTCCCTCGCTACAAGTTTTACACGTTCCTTTCTTTTCTTCTTCTTTCTCGTTTTCCTCGCGGTGTTCTAAGACGCTTTTGGTCGTCATCTGTGGCTTGTTCCGATCAGTTTTGCCTAATCTTTCTTCTTCTTTTTTACGTCTTGCATTTGGAGCCCCGCTGAAGTTTCATTGGCATCGCTATTGTGTTTGGGGACCGATTTCTTGCCAAACAATTAGTTCTCGCGGCTCCAAGTTCGGTTTCGTTGATTCCAGGTTTTTTTTCTGTTCGCTTTTTGGTTGCTGGAGTGAAACTGATTGGCAAAAAGATGATGACTGCTTTGTGAATTCTGTTTCTTGTGAACAAATGTATTTTCGCGTAACTATTATTATTCAGCGCAGAGGATCGCGTAAAACAATTTTCTTTTCTTTTGTGTGTAAAATAATTATCATCATTGTGGTTTTTCGTCCTTTCTTCCTGATCAAATGACTTTTACTCGCAATGTTTTAATGCCGCTCATTCTCAATAAGTTCCTTCTTTGAAAACTGCAAATGTTGTTAGTGATTGTTCTTTTATGTTTAGGCTGCGGGTGTGATTACTGAGGTTATTTCATATTGATTGATTCTATTTTTTTCAATACAATTTTGTTATCTAAGAGATACAGCTTCGCCTGATATAAAGCATTATTTTAACTACATTGTTAAGGAAATGGAGATGGAACAAACAATAATGATCTCGAGTTGTTGATTAAAAAAGGGACTCAAAATTAGTAATCTAATAATTGTGATTATAAATTTCTATTAGCATGATTCTAGTCATCCTTAAGTTTCATCAGCGTTACAATAACTCCAAAAATCTCATTCACTCGGATTTATAAGAATTGAGTCTAACTTTAACAAAGAAAGAGTACATACATGTATGTCTTAAGTAATGTAAACATGGTCTAAGCAATTTTTATGCTGATTTGTTCATGATATTGTTCTGAGCCACAAATTATCCTACTCAACTCTCAAATTTGCCTTTGACTGTCATCTCATGCAGGTGTTGTGAAGGAAGTCTTAAATAGCTAAAATTTATCACTGGAATTACGAGGCTAAATGCGGCATAATTGGTTGTTTTTCATTAATGTTGATGGAGATTCTCCGCATATCTCACCAATCGGCCCCTTTCTATCGCACAGCCTTGAAGGTCAATTATTTTCTCAGATATGTTCATTCATGGACAAATCACGACGCGGATGCTTATCTTCCCCAGGAAGTTTAGCTCTCCAGGAAGCATTTGACAGCTTTTTAAAGTTTTCTGGAGCCTTTCCTATTTGGTTTCATACATCTAGTTATGTAACTCGAGAGATAGCAGATGATCCACTTGATGCAAAATTTCAAAACTGTAAATATAGCTCAAAGTTAAAGAACTTTACTTCTAACAAACAGAATTTGTTTGGATTTCACACGTTTAAATCAAGAGTAGAATCATTTCGAGAGTTGTTTTTTGACAACATATTGAGTTACACTTGGAAACTCCTGGATAGAAAAGGATTTCAATCATTTCCTGCACTTGCAGTAGCTGCTACACTAGTAACGCCTTTCGACACCATGTAAGTATCTATTTATCTTGCTACAAGAGTGGATTTATTTGATTTGCTTTTTTCTTGACTTTTGTCTCCTTTACGTGATAAAATTTGTTCCCTATCAATTGCTTTAGATCCTCAGACATTTTCGCTCCATCAGAAAATACTGATGGAGAAGTGTATAAATTCAAAAATCAAAGGTCATGTGAAGTTGAGAATCAAGAGTGTGCTGGTTTATATTATCCTAACTTGAAATGGACGTGCCATGCCACTGAATCCAAAACTGGCATTGAGTTTCCTGTTCAATTGGGTCATACTTTAGCTGGAGAGAACGTTTCCAACTTGAGATCCGAGGTGATGTTTTTACGATCTAAAATTGTTAATTGCTTGCCAAACATTATGTGTCAATATTGGATTATGTCTGTAGATTGGAAACATTTTGTAGGTTTTGGATGATGCATTTGCCCAAGAGCACTAGTTTTAAGTACCAAATTTGTTTTAAAATCCTGATATATGTATTTTTATTTTTGGTTAAGCAAAAATAATGAATCATATGTTGCCTGAGAGAAATTATCATCCAATGGCTAATGTTGTCGCTGTGTTTTTTTTTTCAATTCTAACAACTTCATTTATGTATATGTCAGGTACTCGTTGCTACTGGGTCCAAAAAAATGACAATATTCAAAATCAAATCTCTTAATGTATATGCTTTTGGCTTTTGTAAGTAGTAGTACTCATTTAATTTGGTTTTCAAAGAGTTGCCATTAATCTTAATTTTTTGCTTGTTTTTTTCTTGTGTAGATGTTGATATGCACTCAGTCTTCGAGAAGTTGGGCCCAAAATATTTTTCCATTTCTGCTGACAAACTAAACAAGTGCTCTGATTTTTATCATGATCTTCTCAGGCATGCAACTTTAAATTTAATTAAAATGTTATTTATCCTTTTTTGGATTCTAAACTATTAGTACACTTTTCATTTTAATAAGTTCACTAATTTTCAAGTGCGAATTTTCTTGATATTTGAAGTAGCTAGTCATTTATCATTTTATTGTTGCTGCCCCTGCATTACTGGCTCTCTCTTTTTTTGCGCATCTTTGGATGTGGCCGACTAATGTTTTATTTTTTTAATGGCACATGTTCAGGGAGGAAATTGATATGAGCGTTAGGCTTGTTGTTAATTGCAATGGGATAAAAATCAACACCGTGAAAGAGTATGTTATTTTACATCACTGAAAAATAGTCAATCTTTTCGTTTTAGTATTGGATTAACTTTAGGTTTGCATTTGAATTACTGAACCTTCATAAATTGATTGATCTTTGCAACATCTGTTGTGCTTCGAAAACTTCAGATAGAGGCTGTAAATACTTGAATAAATTTGTTGCTGTTTATGTAACTAATTATTATTTTTATATTTTGATGCAGTGTGTTCGAGAAATCACTACGAACTCGATTGACGAAGGTAAATTTCGAGATCGAACAGTTATCATTTCTACTTCTCTATCCCTAACTTCTCTCGCATTGGCCGTGATGTAATTCAGACAAATCCAGACACCGATTATCAATGCCTGACAGCATTTAGTTCTTACTTTACCGAAGACATTGCCATACCTGCGGTAATATAATCTCACATTTGTCCTCTTAGTTCTGCATAATGTCAGTGTTGGAGCTCATTAGTGATAAATTTACAGGGAACAACAATTGATTTTCGACAAACAGCTGATGGGCGGCTAATAACCGAAAGTAAGCATTTTTTGGGGTTATTATCATTCACTGTGATATCGTTATTATACGTCAATTATGCAACATTATGTACTAATTTGTGCAGTCGGAGGGTATCAAATTGGTGTAGTTCATAGCAAAGACTTGTGCAGTAAGTGAACCAATGCTCGATATTTCGAATTTCGATTCTAAGACAAACAAACGTGTCATGCGATAATACAAAATATTCATTGCAGGGGCTTTCTTTGACATGTACATAGGAGAATCTCCTGTATCTGTGCAAACAAAAGAAGAAATCTGCCGAAACGTGGCTAATTGTTTCAGAGGATGCTGATCGAGATTGGCAGCCATTGCAGAGGTCTTAAGCTATAGTCCTTTTTTTCAGAAATGGTAGAATTAAAGACCTGGGAGTCCATTTACTCCAGATTATGAAGATTCAAGTATAGTAGCCTTTTGCTTTTTGTTCATTTTGTTCGTAAAAACACAGAATTACGATCATTTTTTGCCATTAATAGTTGTCTCCGACCAATACAAATGAATTCTTTATCCTGGCTTGTATAAAGCAATTTACTTGTTCTTCTATCTGTACATAACTGATTAGTTCTCTCTTAAATATGGGAAAAGAGAGGAACCCACTGAGTGGTCATATCGGCCGGCGCCGCCGTGCCAGCCATTCCCGACAACACTCTGGCCAGCGTCTCCCACGAGTACCGTAGATTGCTGCAAAAAACAAGGTACAAACCTTGTCTCCGACTGCCGAGCATTAATTGATGATGGTTCGGAAGTGACGCAGTTAAATGGTTTCATTTTAATTAAATGATCGATCGGCGGTCGGAGAAGCTGTCCCGGTTTTGAAGGGCTCTGTGGGTCCTACTTCGTGGATAAGTCTCCCAGCTACCCCCTGACATTCCACGCCTTTGCCACGTCACCAACGCTCTCCGTTCAAACCTCTTCTTCTCAGTCTCGTTTATCCGAACATTGAACGAGACTAAAGATTACCTTTTTTATGCTTTAATTAATTTCCCACGTCAAATTTCAAAACTTCGGTTCCCAACTACCTAATATTTGTACGATATTACCTAATAATTATTGGGATTAACACAAAGTGGGTGGATATTTACATCAAATAATTCAATTTTTATATTCACTGCAAAAACATAATTTTTATATAATTAACGTCAATTTTATTTAAATTTAAGTTTCAATTTCTTTATTTATAGTGATTCATCTCCACCAATTTTACCAAAAAGTTTTTATTTTTGCAGACATGATGAATAAAGAATAAATAATATTTGATAATTAACAAAAATAATTAGTGTCTGTTAAAATTATATTAGATATTTATTGTAGAGGGAAAAATTGAGGTAGCTAGGGTAAGTATCTGTACACAATATGGAGAAATTATATTTACCTAAATTATTATTATTATTTACTGTCACCCCTATCCCTCTGGAGTAGGGAAAAAGCTAAACCATAAAAAATTGAAACTTGATTCACAAGGCTAGAATATCTTATCCTATTTCTCTCTCCTCTATCTTGTCATAAATGTACCAGAGAAAACTCGAAATTGGAACTGTTCTTCGATCGCCGCTGTTTTTCAACGTGGGGCTAATCCTAACCGTCCATTCCTCAAACCTCGCCTTTCTCTTCCTTTTGGAGAGATTAAGACCCTCTTCGGATTAAGTTTCTTTGAGTCTGTTTCTTCTTCTTCGTTGTCTGCGTTTTTCGTCTCGTCCAATCCAATTTCTCTATGCGACAGCCATGTCGGTTGCTTTCGATGGCAGTAGCAGGCTCGGATCCTCTGGATCTTCGCACGGTGGAAGATCGGGCGGCCCATCAATCTTTATTATGGCGGAGGATGATGACCGCGTCGTCGCCGATGGCGGTGGAAAAGTTTCGGAGAGGAAGAAGGGCAATGATTTGAATGCATGCACTTCTTCATCGGCCTCTTCTTCTTCTTCGATAGGGAGGAATAGCGATCTTCCTGGGAGATCGTCGGATGGCGAGGGTAGTGGGGAGAACGAAATTCAAAGCGCGTACAAGGGCCCGATGGACGGGATGGAATTGTTGGAAGAGGTTTTACCTATGAGGTTAGAGTTCGGATTCTGTGGATTGAACTATTTTTCGTGCGTTTTTGTTTTGAAATGGAAATTAGGATTCCAGTTCATGCCCCAGCCTGAAAATTGCATTTGATCGTTGTAGAACTTGAACGAACTTGTAGGATCTGATTTGCTTGTCTTACTAGTGTAAAGCTTGCTGATCTTTCTCTGTTTTACATAAAATGCGTGCCATGTAGATGGCTTTTTTCTCTCAGAAAACTAGCTCTGTTACTTGTTCAAGGAGATGAATTTTGAAACTGATTGCAGGAGAGGAATATCAAGTTTCTACAGTGGAAAATCCAAGTCCTTCACAAGTCTGGCCCAGGCAGCATCGACGGCCTCTGTTAAAGAGATAGTGAAACCCGAAAATGCATATTCACGGAAACGAAGAAGCGAGCTTGCCCTCAACCTTCTGCTGGACAAAATCAGGAACAACAATGGCAGAATTTCGAAGAGGCCCATCACCTCTAGCCGAAGCTTATTGGCCATGGCTGTTGCCATCAGCAGCTCCGAAAGCAATGGAAGTGAAGACTCAAACTCCAGCTCTAGTTCCAGGTCCCCACCCCGACGCCGCCCACCGCAGCACCCACTAGCCAGAATTTCAGATCCTAGATTGGGACCCTCTGCATTGCCTCATCACCAGACCTTCACTGGCTGGCGATCTTATCTGGCTGATTTGCACCAGTGTTCTAGTTCTAAGTCAATCAATGTGGATCAACGGTAACTTAAGATCTACAGCTTCATCTATCACTTCTGCAATATTTGATACTTTTTTGTGGATGAAACCATGGTGCAACGGTGTTTTTGTATGATTCCTTAAGACTTTTTCTTGTCTTTTATGCTTAAATCAATGCTGCAGGGCTCTATTTTTATCATTGATCGTATAATTCTTGAGATAAAATGGTTCACTGGGTATGATTCAGGCATAATGTTTGCACAGCAGAAGCCAGGGATTTGATATTAACAACAAAAGTGATTTGGGAAATCTAATCTCCATTCTACCTCGTAGGTTACACTAAAAACTCACCTAATACTATTGACCCTTTCGGACAGAAATTACAAGTTTCTTCTTCAACACTGGCTGTTCTGAGATATTACTTCTCCAAACTTGAGAAATAGCTGGGCGTCAGACGTGCTGATTGATGGGCAGTGGACCTTGTGTGGAGTTTTCAAATTTGCATACTCGTCCTTGTAGCATGGCCCTTTGGAAGTGGGTCCGAGTGGAAGCACAATGTTAGTTGCTACCCCTCCTTTTCCCGGCCCCGAGCTCGGCACAAGGCTTCCGAGAACTTGGGTCACTTCATGCATTGTAGGCCTATCAGAGGGCTGTCTTTTGGTGCATAGAAGAGCGAGTTGAAACACTTTTTTCACCACCCCGAGATCGTCTTCGCATGTGGAAGTAATCTCGGGATCTACCGTCTCCATAACGGCATTGTTCGCTGTCTTCGACAAGATCTGATCAAATTTAAATAATTCATTGTAAGCCCGAGAAGATTAAATGGTTTTCGTTTCGAGATTGAAGGATGATTTACCAGATGGTGGAGATTTGACTCATTGTCCACAGCCTTTCTTCCGGTAAGCAGCTCAAGCAACACAATACCATAACTGTAAACATCAGATTTCTCGGTGAGTCGCGAAGTTCGAGCATACTCAGGATCAATATAGCCAATCGTGCCCATAATATAAGTGGACGTATAAGTTTTCGATGTGCATAAGATCTTGGCTATGCCGAAATCTGTGAGATGAGGCTCGAAATCTTTATCCAAAAGAATATTAGACGATTTGATATCTCTATGAATGATCCTCGGACTACAGTCATGGTGTAGATACGAAAGCCCTTGAGAAGCTCCGAGTGCGATCTTAAGCCGAGTGTCCCAACCAAGTTTTTTCTTCTTCATGGGCCCTACAAAACGGTCGAGAATTCAGACATCGAAGAACAAAACACCAAAATGTTCACAAGTTCGTACCGTGTAGAAGATCCCAAAGACTCCCATTTTCCATGTAGTCGTAGAACAGAAGGTTGCCATAAGGCGATAACGAATAGCCCTGAAGGCTGACCAGATTTCGGTGCTTTATGCTTCCCACCGTCTCGAGTTCAGTTTCGAATTGTTTCAGACTCTGAGGATAGTGGGAGCATAGTCTTTTGATGGCAACCGGTTTGCAGTTTTTAAGAACACATTTGTATACGGTACTCGATGCACCATACCCGATTATATACTTTTCGCTCAAATTTTCGGTCATTCTCATAATGTCTTCATATACATGAAGTGCCATGTTCATATGCAAAATCACAAGCTTTGGGGTAGAAAAATTAACTGCAATCACCACATGCAAAAATTACCACATTGAAGAGGGAAATGTTTCATTTCAAATCGCTCAAGAAAATAACACAAAATAAAACATCAATCTCCCGACTATCTTACCGGGTTTGTCAATTGATCTATCAGGAAATGTAGTTGTGTAGTGTGGTCGGAATACAGCCAAGAGGATCATGAGAAGAATCACAAGGCCACCAAGAGCAATGCCTATGATTGCCGCTTTAGAGATCGTGACTGCACAGAAAACATTCCAAAAAGATTCGCTACAGTCTAATAAAGAATTATGAACGTCGATTGAATGCACTGAAGCTGGAAATATACCTCTCTCCGAAGATCGAGATTGAAGGCATGGATAATTCAGCCAATATCCACAGAGACCGGGATTGCCGATGAAACTGATTGAGGAAAATAAACAGAGTAAAACTATAAGTAAAGAAAATGAAGTGTAAAATGCTTTGATTGGAATTTCAGCATCACACAAGCAAGCACTAATGGAGATAATTTAAAAATAATAAGTTATAACCTCTCAAATGGGAATCTTGAGAAGTTATTGTTCGTTGGAATAACCCCGGCTAAATTATTATATGACACGTTCCTGCACGAGTTTAAACAACAGGTAAATAAGCAATCCGAAAATCTTTTACTTAAAAACGAACAAAATACATCATCGTCAGTATCCATGGCGTCTGACATATTCTAGGATAGTAAGTGAACTTACAATTCAGTTAGACTCAGACAGTTAATCAAAGACATAACATCCCCGGACAGATTGTTGTTTACCAATCTCCTGCATATACATAAAAAAATCCTTATAAATAATCAACAATTGTATAATCGAAGAACAAGCTCATTTGTGTCTGTAGACGACAGAAACAGCATGTTGCAGCTTCAAACAAACAATCAAGTACTCCATTCAAAGCTGTTTAATAAGGTTAGGAAAAAGATTTTATAAAATTAAACCGAGTTACTAATTATGCAAATGAAAATTCCATAAAGATATTTACAAAACTTACAAAGAAAAGATGTTTTGAAGCTGACTAAATTCCTGAGGAATCGGGCCAGAGAGATGATTATTGGAAAGATCTCTGCATTAAAGAGTGGATGTCACAGACTAGAAAGAAGAAATGCAATTTCGATAGCAATCATAAAAGTACTAATATTCCACTTCAACCTTTGACATTTCTCAAATTACCGAATTCAGCCGGAATAAATCCTGTTAATTCATTTCCGCTTAAGTTCCTGTCACGTTTAAAAATAGATGTAAGAAGAAGTACAATTTTGGTTCAAAGTACGAGCTTAGAGTGAAACATTGAACGAACAACTTAAGGAGGTGCTCGAGGTCACCAATTGAAGAAGGAATTGACCCACTGATTTTGTTTCCGGATATATCCCTGAGCACAGATCATATATAAGCTCGAAACTAAAGGAAGAATATCATTTAGAGATCATATTATTTGACCAAATTACTCGAAAACTTACAAAGTGTCCAAGTTACCAATCCTAGACAGCTCAACTGGAATGGAGCTCCAAAGAATGTTTGAAGAGAGATTTCTAGAAAAAACAAATGAAAAACCAATGAGATAGAAAACAAGGAACAAATTATCCGAACACTGAGAAAGAGAAGGCAATGTAAATAGGCCCAAGCTACTCACAGATAAGTCATGCTCTCCAGCCTTTGAAACGCAGGAGGAATGGAGCCATTCAACCTATTTCCATGCACATTTCTGTGGTCAAACAATCAGGATCATAAGCATTTCCTAGTATGAATTTTTCATAACACGGCATCGTGTCGAGTACTCACAGACTGTTCAGATTTGTACATGAACTGAGATTGTCAGGTATAGGTCCTTCGAGTTTGTTGTTGGCCATGTTCCTTAACACAAAAATTAATCAATTTTCCTCTGACATGAATCTATTAACGGGTATGCTTACAGATCAAACAAATCAGTAAGCTTTCCAAGCTCAGCAGGAATAAGCCCTGTTAGTTGATTGTCATTCAATTCCCTTGGAAAAAAAAAAGAGAAAAACTATTATAAACTCATCAACTAATAAGCATTTGAATACGATACAAAATATCAGATCGAGAAAGGGGGGAAATACAGATAATGAAGCTTTGTCATATTCCCAAGCTCCAAAGGAATGGGACCACTCAGCTTATTGCCATGCAAGTACCTTAATCATCAGGGGGTTATCGATTAGAAAATATATTCTTCAATGTTTCAAGAACACAAAATTGGCAAGAGTTACACTGTCAAAACTTACAGTTTCTCGGTGTAGGTCAAGTTTCCCAAGATAGGAGGAATGGAACCACTTAACATGTTGCAGCTCAGATCTCTGATTTCAATTGTCATGTCAAAAGGTATCAAAAGTTGGAGCAAATTGTCAAACATACAGTTTGAATACTTACAACACTGCAAGAGCCTGCATCAACCCGATTACAGCAGGGATCTCACCAGAAAGTTGATTTCCTTGCAGTGACCTAGTGAAGTCGAGTAAATAAAAACCATAAAATTGCTTAAGCAAAATATAAAAAACCAAGGCTTGAAGTGGGTATAATTACAAAGTGGCGACTTGTAAGAAACCAATGTTGAATGGAATCTCTCCAGTGAGCTGATTGTACGATAGGTCTCTGTCATAAAAGAATAGAGCTATCATCGAATAATACTTGATACATTAATTGATTTTTTGGGATTATTGAGATGGATTAGTTAGTTACATACAAGACCTGGAAGGCGGTGCAGTTCCCTATATTCGGTGGAATACTTCCGGTCAAACTGTTGTTTCTCACATCACTTCAAACAGACAAGAAAACATGTCAAAATTAAAGAAAAAAGGTCCAAAATTATGAAAAAGAACTATTCAGATTGTTAAAATTCAAGATAACTTACAAGTACCATAACCCTGTAAGTTGGCAAATATCAGGAGAGAGATTACCAACCAAATTGTTTCCTCGTAATCCCCTAAAATTAGAGAAACAAACATAGAACAGGTGAAGAACATAAAAAAATTAGAACCACAATTCGGATATGAAGTCCCACTCACAAGTACTGCAGAACTTCATTCCAGTACAGAAGCCTCGGAATTTCTCCGCTTAGATTGTTTTGAGCAAGATCTCTGAATGCATTTACTTGAATTCAGATAAATTTCAAGGCTAGGAGTTTAAACATGTAGAGCTCGAGAAAAGTGAGTCTAGAAGGAGACTTACAAAACCTTCAGATTTGGAATTTGAGATAAAGTTGACGGAATTGGTCCGATCAAGCGATTGTTTTTCAAAACTCTGAAAGAAGTCTTAAATTAAGAGCAACAAGAATCATCGAATAACAGAGAATCATAATTGATACAAAAAATGACTCGAAACTTACATCATTTCGAGTTGCTTCAATTTAGAGATGGAAAATGGAATATCTCCATATATATCATTGAATGACAAGTCTCTAAAATAACATAGCCAATCAGCATACCACAATAAATTCAGAAAAAAATAAACTTGATGATGAATACAGTACAACTTACAGATTTCTCATCAAAGAACAGTCGCCAATCTCGTCAGGAATTTGCCCGGAAAGACGATTTCCTCTTAAGTCACTGATAACAATGACCAGAAACATTAAAATGCCATGAATTCAAGAAAAGTCAAATGATAAAAAAAAGAACAGATAATTACATGGTTATGAGGCTTTTGAGGTTACCGATTGCAGATGAAATCTCTCCATCGAGGTTTAAACCTGAAAGATTGCTGGAAATAACAAGAACAAATTACAAACCCGGAACAAAAACACAGGCTTGAACTCATCGAAAAACCAAGAAAACATGGCGACTCACAGAGCAACGACAGTGAATGTGATATTATCGCACTCAATGCCTCTCCACACACAATAATCTGCAGAGGGTGAATCGTTCCAGTCGTACAGAACATTGTCTAAATCCTTAAAAGACTTCTTTATTTCCAACAAAGTTGCTCCTTGAAACAAAAAAAAACAAGATTAGTTTCAGCTACCCATCAGATCAAAAATGAAAAAACAAAGAACTTCGAAGGTGCCTTCCATTTTCCTTCTTACTTTCCTGGCATTTTCGACATACAAACTACTACTTACCATCGTCTGATTTCACTAAACTCAAACTCAAAACTGCGCAAAACGCCAGAACGAAGAACGCTAGTCGAAACGCCATTGCAGTCGTTCTACACTAACGGCCTTGCAAGCATCTTCGAATTACAGCGATTTCTGATACCCTTTGGAGTCATCTTCAAGTACTCGCTTGGTTTGATATACGAGATTCCGAATGGAAAAAGAAAAATGGGAACTCATCAAATCTTCATCAACATTGGAATACGCACATCTAGGCTCATTTACTCGACGACATTTTGAAATATTTTTTCTGGGGGAGCATCAGAAGCTGCCGAGCTTGGCCTGTTCAATCACATCGCTCTGCTTCTGAGCTTGTAAATACAACTGTACGAACTAGAGAGAGAAGTTTAGGCTAGAGAGGGAAAGCGAACGAGAGGTTGAATTATTTCATATAATGATAAAACCCTACTGCCAAAACTCTGCTATGAAACCTGCAACACTACTCAGTGCTCCCCCTTCTCTCTCTCTCTCTCTCTACACCTCTCTCTCCTCTGAACTTTTACTCTACCTACATTTTCTCTCTCTTCTCTATGTTATTGCCGTTGTGAATGATAATAGGTCGCTTTCTGATCTCTAGGGCCATGACGTGAGTTTCTGAAGAAGTGGGTAATGGGTGCGACCCATTTGCTGCTGATGACAACAGCCCCTTCTCTCTCATCTCTCCCTCTGTTGTTTCTCTCTCCAAGATGCTGGCTTTCTTTAACAGACACAAAAACAACAGTGCATTATTGATGTAAATTTACTTCCAACGCCTGGCATTTACCATTTCCTACCTTTGCAGCCTTCTACCCCGTCTTTGGGTATGAAAATTTGCTGTACTGTTTCTTCTTCTTCCACCTCATTTCGATTTCCTTTGCCGACTTCGGCAAAATTTGCAGGTGGCCATGCCCATGCAGCAATTACTTTTTTAATAAATAACCACCTTTTTCTCTTGGGTTGATCTCAAAAGTAGAACTTGTAATGAAATTAGAATTTTTGTACAATTATAGTTCAAGCTCCTCTCAAGATTCCCAGCCCCGAGGCCCCTCTGCTAAACTCTACAGTAAAATTCTATCAAAACTGTTCTTAAATCCCCATAAAGAAGCGCACTTTAAATTTAGAATTTGTTTACTCAAAGTCAATTCAATTAAGCTAATATATTATTCTCGCTCAAGTCAACTACAGAATCTTAGTTCATTTCGATAATCAGGATTTGGTTAACCAAGACAACATGAGAATATTCAAGATCTTTACTGGTGAAGAACTTGCACAGAGGTTAGCTTCTAAACCTTCTGAAAATATGTTAAATGGGGACTGAATTTTTAAAAAATAAAATTTGAGCTTGTTAGACTCAAGAAATCTTACTTCATTCGTCCGACTCGTCACTCGCTCGGATGCATCATTCATCCTACAAACGCAACATTCAAAATTTTTTATTTTTTTTTCATTTTTAATTAATTTGATAAATTAAATTCTATCGAAATAACTTAAAAATTTTACCACATATTAATGACAATAAAAGACACTTCTTTGAAAGTTTTTAAATTTTTTCGACAACGGTACGATTTACTATAATTTTTTTAATACATAAACAAAATTTTTTTATTAAAATTACGTACATTAATAAAAATTCTTGAAACTTATATCACACACTTATAGCACTATAAGACAATATTACACAAAGTTTCGTGATTTGTTATGGATGTACGTAATTGTAATAAAATTTATTTGTTTATGTATTAAACAAATTATAGTAAATCGTACCATTGATGAAAATTCACGAAATTTTGTGTTACAGTGTCTTACAATGCTATAAATTTGTAATACAAGTTTCAATAATTTTTATTATCGTATGTAATTTTAAAAAAAAAATTATTTATGTATTAAAAAAATTATAGTAAATCGTCCGGTTATCGAAAAATTTTAAAACTTCCAGAGAAGTTTCTTTTATTATCGTAAATGTGTGGTAAAAATTTCAAATTATTTCGATAAGATTTATTTAATCAAATTAATTAAAAACAAAAAAAAATGAATATTACGTCCGTGTGAAGGATGATGTGACCGAGCGACGGACGATTCTTGACTCATTCGTCTGAATATTAACTCTTTATTTTACAAAAAATAAAATTCTATTTAATTTATTTTTTTAAAACTTCAGCAGAACTCTCTAGTAGCCTCTTTTTGTTTGAGTACACAGTAGTCATGGGTGATCATTGGTCCGATGCTTCGGGCGAAACCAATTCCCAGGGTGTGACGGGCGGTGTGTTTTTCTCGGGAAAGTCATTTGTCCTGTCTTTTCAATTTTTCTCTTACAACTCTCTGGATCATTCATGCGGGTCCCGCCCTGTCCAACACGGCGTTTCTGACGCCGTTAACGTCTGTCTTTCTAATCAGTTTACACTCCGTCGAAAGTTGCATAATTAGCAGTTATTTGAATACTAAGATGACAAACTGTCGTTACCTGTAATTGGATTTAGTGGCTTATGGAAAACGAACTTCGGCTTGTTTGTTTTAGATTAAGCCTATGATGTTTCCCTTTTTGTTGGAATGTTTGGTTTTGAGTTGACCAACTTAGATTAATTAAGCTTGTTCTAATCATACATGATTAGTACAAAAAATTATAAATATAATATATTTTGGGCTTGTTCTGAGTAAATAAATAAATAACATAAATTTAAAAAATATTAAATTTAAAATTTTCAAACGTCTGATGTAAAATGACTGCGCCTGTATCAATTGAACGTCAAATATAAGATCATCGTGAATGTGTTGTCTTAAAAGTTTTAATTTTTTTTTAAATTCACGTTAAAACTAAAGCTTAAAATTGTTTTTAACCTTAAAAATTAACTTCTATGGAGGATGGGCCTACGAGTCACGTCGAAGGCGTGGCAGAGGAACTACAATTGTCCCCCCAATCACGTGCCTATTAATTGTGTGCTTCAGTTCTTGTTCACTGTTTGACCCGACTGCGAAGGACGAGGACATCCACCCATAAAACAGGAACCAGTTAAGGAACATTTGACCATGTTTTCAAAGGCGTTCATGTTTTTGCAAGACCGGTGATAGCTTGCTGGTATAATTCAATCTTCACTTTATGCTGTAAAAAACGAGTTTTTGTTTTAGGGTTTTACCCAAACCACATTATATACTTGGATTAACAGAATCAGTACATGTATTCAAAAGGATAAAAGGCTGTCGATTACAGTTTTACGTTCTGACTTTTTGCGAAACAAGTTTCAGAAACATCTGAAAAACGATTTTGAAGCAAAGAGACCCAGCAAAAAGGAGCAAGTGATGGATAATTAAAGAAAGATATTTAGCGGGATTATTATCTTGGCACCTTCGAGCAGACCCAATTGATGACTTTGACGTTTCATCAGAACTCGAAGCTCCATCTTGGTGGTTCTCACACATGCTATGTGGGTTTGGACAGTTCTTCCCCAGCGGGGCCTCAAAATATCTGTCTATTTTCGTACTTTGGTCTGTTCCATCCTGAGTTTCAGTGCCAATCTGCAGCACTGTGCGTTGGAAAACCATATCAGAGACGAATTCTTACTTTTTCACTGAAGGATTCTTAGTTTTACGGTGGGGCAATAGCCATGATCCGACGTCGTTGCCATGATGATGACATGAAAGAATAAATGGTGGTAAATTTCAATGCTAGAATCAGCAGCTGTAATTTGGAGGCCTTTGTAGACGACAAGTTAGAATCTTCAGACACAGCATGGAACCATAAAAAGACAAAGCTCAAAAAGACAGGCCTGTGATGATCGGTTTCCCAGAAGCAAATCGGATGCTGCATTGGAAGCACCACGCTGTCGTGCTTCGATCTGCACTCATGGTCGAGTGCAAGTTTTACAACAGACGTATCTTAAATGATAACTGAAATTGCAGGAAAGAGATCAGAGAAACTCCGAATGTGTTAGATGTTTTTTGGAAAGTCTAGCTATGAACGTTTTTGGAAATTTCCAGCTAGGTTTGGCCTGGTTTCACCAAACTAGTGTGCTCATTCCTCATAAGGGGTGCGTACCATGGAACCGATACCAACGAAATTAGTCCGGTTCTAGTTAATCATGGACAAAAGAAATTTTGATTTCCGGTCCGTTTAATGAAAATCGATTTTTCGATTATAGTCTTGGTCTGCAATTTCTTTGGACGAATCAACTCATACTAGACCGTTTAAATCACAATTTTCAACGTTTTAGTTCTACTTTCATTATGTCCACTTATTAATAATCTAATTCATTGAGTTATTATTGTTCGTGATTTGTGATTTCAGTGATTTGACACAATTTGTGCCAAGTTTTTGGTTTGAGCCATAGTTTATTCAATTTGATCTGAAAATACAATTGGGTTCAAGTTATGCAATTTAATGAACCAAAGAGCTGAACGGGGAATAGTGAGTTTTTACAAATCAAAACCGTGAATCGCTCATTTCTAACTGGTGTTACATAAACCGTCCCCAGCATTGTAAATGTTCTTGAAGAAATAATTATAACCAGCTAGTACTCCATTTCTACTCTACAAGTTAGCTATTCATCTGTGTAATGGGCCCAAATTTGAATTCAACCTATATCATATTTGTGTTGACAATCAGACGAATACCTAAAGAAGATAATAATATTCCCAGTGTCACTTTTTGGCTACGTGCCGTCGCTTCCTGCCTCCGAAAGTGCCGAAGGCAGGGCGGGCTTTTGGGAGATCAATAAGCGGTCGTTTCACAAAAATTATGAGTATAGTTAATAAATTTATTATGAAGATCATCGTATAAATGATGAGTTTTGTGAGAGTATAGTAACAAATCTATTATGAATATCGTAATACAACTAAAGAGTTTTACGATTCTAATTTATATTAATTTATAGAAAAAAAACAATCGTGAAGAGATTTTATCATGGATCTATTGACTTGACTTAAATAAAATCCGGGTCACACAGAATTTTAAGTCTTTACAAGTGAGAGTTATCCCTTCACACCATACAAGTTTAGGGCGTTGCATGGCCTTGGTTATTTTCACTGCACCCATTAAAACACGTCACATTCTCATCTTCGTTTTTAGCCATCTTCGGAATTTTATATTTCAGTTCAACTAAGGCAATTGGAATCGGATGCCATAGAATTATGAATCTTGGCTCTGACAAGCTTTCGTTAATGGAGAATAATAGTCTTCTTTTTCCACAGCTTGTTCACATCCATTCAATCAAGCAGGCCAGTCTTCACCACTCAAACCCTAATCTCTCAAACGATTCCCTCGTCGAAATGAAGCGTTATTCCATGCCTCGACATTTATATGCGCAAAGAAAAAAGTGATATTGAAGAAATGGAGCTAGGAGATCTAAGCAGGAGAACCAAGTTCACTTCTTCTGAAAAGCTCGTGGCCATAGGTCTAGCCCTTTTAGCCATAGTTTCTCCTCTGTACATTGATCGAAGAACTGTAATTGATTCAGAGTTCTACGAGCAGTCCACGAGCTCAGTTTCATGGCTTCCTCTTCTTCTTTTCGCGTTGATTTTCGCCATCATTGGATCACTTTACTTGGAAAAAAGCTTTTCAAAGTTTGACGCGCACTGGATTCATAGAGTTGGCGGTTCTTCCGGCGGTATTCTTCTCATTCTTCTCGTTCTTGTTTTAGTTTTGAAGTGTAAAGCTTCTGCGAGGAACTGGGAAGCATGAAGATGATCTCTAGAGAGAGCTGTAGTTCCAGAAATTCACGCGTTTTCTTAATGACAGTCTATTCAGTCAATGAAAATGACCAGATTGAAATGCCTTTGAAGCGTTTATGGTTGATTCATATTGAAAAATATTAAACCAAACCGTATTTTATGATCCGTGTCACTTGGGCCAGTTTCGATCGGGTCTATCTACCCGGACCGTCCTAGTTTTCAAGTTTTAAGTTGGAGATGCAACTAGGGTTCTCGTTTTTTTTATGATCCGTGTCACTTAATTCTAATTTAAACTAAAGCAGATCAATATTTACATGTTTCTTAAACCAAACTTATGAAAAAAGTGATGTTGATGAAGTTGGATAGCATTAATGATTGGGCATAGCCAAAAGGAGAAAGCATAGTTTGCGGCTCTTTTGATGAAAAAAAGGGAAATTAGAGGGCCTCGGGGTTCAAACAAGCACGACTCATTTACCAAGGACGTGCATGGAATTAGGCGAAGCAAGGGCCTGTGATTGGCTGGTCGCATCTTACAAGAAATCATGATCTTATAATTGCTGAATAAAGCTCATCTGCGCTGCAAATTCATATCTGGGTTTGCTCCTTTTAAGAAGAAAAGTAGAGAGATCGGAGAAGAACCAAATCCTCAAAAGGAAACACAGAATCTGATATCTTAGATCTCTGCGCAGCTCCTTTCTTTTTCTGTATGCTGTGAACTGTTTGTTCAAAAAGATGACGTGTCAAAAGGAAAATGAATGGTTTTTTATTTTTATTTTTCTTTTTTGAGAATTTATAATAATTTTTAGTCCATGCCCATTATTTGATGCGTGAAATTCGCCTTTAATTAACTATCTGCTTCACAAGGGAAGAAATGAAGGAACGTTGACGACGAAGAATACAATACACGACAGTAGTCAGTAGACCACTAAAGCTGAGGAATTCTGGGGAAGATCTTTTGACCTGGAGCAAGAATAGCCATTGGATCGTAGAGTCCTTTTCTCTTGACGAATCTCGACCACTGATTTCCAAAGTGTAGCTTCCAATCTTCTTGAGATGTGTAGTGAGGGAGATAAAGCTTGAAATCGATGCGTTTCTTTTTGCAGAGACGAATTATTTGGTTGTTTCGAGACAGCAATTTTTCTAAAGAAGGGCCTTTTGGGTATGGTGGAGAAAAGCAAAGCAATGCTATGATGTAGAAGATTTCGCCGTCCGGCAACACCGCCGACGTCCGATCGACCCACCTGAATCAACTCGTCAAATCAGTGAATAATGGAAAAAGGGAAAAGACAAATATAACCAAGTTGGCGAATAAATCGACTTGTCGTTATCCATTCCCCATTGAAAGTTGAAAGTTACGTCTCTTTTTTTTCTATCCTCTATGCCCACCCCCACTGTTACGCCTGCGGAGTCTAGTATTTTCTCGCAGCTTAAGTTCAGAAAGTCCCATGATACCTCTACCGACCTTTTGGGCTTAGTTACTGTCAAGCGTTGAAGCCTGCGCTAAGGCGCAGGATTTTACAGTATGACCGATCTGATTGGCTCACATTTACCAAAATATTTGACCGACGAAATCTAAACCGCCCGACTAAAGGGTCAGCGAATTTAGTCAGCTTTTGTTTAATTTTAATTCAAAAAAATGAAATAAAGAGGGGGCAAAACGTACTTGCTTCGTAGGAGAGGGTAGACAAGAATGGGACCACCAATTCCGTTGCTGAGGAGGCCTTCGAACACCGCACGATCAAAATCAGCGATCCCTGATTTGGAAACGAACAAGTTCAACCAAGGGTGAGGAGCGTCCCATATCCCATTAGCCTTAGCCTGTTCTTCTGTGCGCTCCACGCGGGATAAAAACTCCACGTAGCTCACGTCCACCTCGGATTTGAACTGCCTCAAAAATCCCAGCCGTCCGAGCAATCGACGGGCAGCCTGAGCCAGATGGTAGAAGCGTAAGTAAAGCAAACATTTATCCAGCAGTCAAAGTCAGAGGGCTCATGATTAAAATACTACTCTTAAATCCCTGTCCTGCTAAGCTCACAAAAACAGAATCGTCCCTACAGAAGAGATAGACAGAGTGTCATCCTCGTAATTAGCAAAGGATACTCTGGGCTTTTATGGGCGAGCAGTGTCAGAAAATCCAATGGAAGATACAGTATGTCGTATAGTCAGTTTCGACTTTCTAGATGAAGTTTCAAAGCGTGACAAATAAGTTAAATAACATTAATATATAACTATACGTAACAACTTTATCTTATTTGTGTAGACCACTATTTGACAACAAGGACAAACAAAGCAGGGAAGTTCTTTCACAGCTACAGTACAGTACCTTGTCTACTGTCGAAGCTTGGTCGCTGTTCCGGTAGTGCAGGGCCACTTCCAGGCAGTACACGACGGCGCCGCTGGTCTGAGGAATGCGACCAGAATCGAACTCTTCGTCGGCGTCTAGCACCACCGACGGCCATCCGGTCACCGGATTATCGCTGTTGGAGAAAACGAAACCTTCTACATAGTCAAACGACTCGCCGTCCGGCCGAGTCACCAGCCATTCAGCGTCCCGAGTGAACTTGTCGAACTCGGCGTAGACCACTCTTATCCATCTCACCTAATCACCGATATTCAAAAACTAATCACAAGCGTTTATGCAGAAAACTGAAAAAAACATTGATTTTTCTATTTTTTGTAAAGATTACTAAAGTTGTGATAAGGAAGAGAGATTTGGCAAGACTAACTAACCATGTCCGGCGCTTGCTGCAGCAAAATTCGAGCTCGGGTAATGATGCCGAATTGACCAAGGCCGCCGAGAACGCCGAAAAACAGATCGGAATTTTCTGTCTCAGAGCAAACTAGAGAGTCACCGGTGCCGGTGACGACTTCTAATTCCGCTACGTTTGAGATTTGAGGACCGTAACGGAAGGTTTGGCCGCTCACGCCGGCGTTAGATAACGTGCCTCCGACTGTTAAACTAAGATAGTCGGTCCAAGACCTCGGACAAAGGCCATAACCGGAAACGCACCGTTTCAGTACATCTCCCCATAATGCTCCACCGGAAACGTCGGCGTAGGCGGAGCCATTTATCACCATCACTTGGAAATGGTCGGGCATCGACCGTGTATCAATGACGAGCCCTCGATCCGCCATCGCCTGACCGTTGATAGAGTGGCCATTCCCACGCGCCGCCACCGTCAGATTCGACGACCGGAAAGCCTCTTTAACTACGTTCACTACATCTTCAGTTCCGGCGGGTCTGACTAAAGCCAGAGGACTCGATGAGTAGATTCCGCCGAAATCTCTGCCGGCTAAATCAGATGCTCCACAATCGACAATGCTCCCATGGAGGTTCAGCGCCTTACAAAGACTTGAAACATCGACGAACTCATTCCTCGAAACTGTATCAGTTTCCTGTAAGATGTGTTCAAGATAAGCAATCATGGTTGCCGGAGATCGGAGATATCCTGCCAACCGTCTCTCAGTTCCCGCTCTCCGGCGGTTCTAGTTCTTGCTACGTCTCTTCCTTCCTTGCCTGGTCCGAACTTAAATAGGGCTTTTGTTTCGTTTTTTCATAATTTAACAAATTCAATAAATAAAATAGTTATGACGTTTTGATCGCCATCGACTGGTCGACATATTGTCTGCCACTCTAATTTCTCATAATTATATATTTTTAGGTGTAGAAACTATTTAAAGCAATCAATGAAGTAATAACATTAAAATAAATATAAAATTTATTTTAATATCAACAGTTCTAAATTGTTTGACATAAAAATAATGATTTAAATAAGATAATGTCGCACCGCCATTTCTAATATTTTAAATAACAATAGCTCACTCATCACTCTGACTCATTACAGCAATTATTTATCAACAATTATAACAACGTGACATAATGTTTTTGTTACGTTCTAAGTTTTATTTATTGGTATAATATTATTTCATATAATTAGACAAGAATAAGCATGGTGTGTTGTTCGTAATTAAATATGATAACAATTACTAAGATGTACATTTCACACATTTGAAATGTAGGCCAGGCACTACCCCCCTGCCTCCGTTGAGAATTGACTTCAAGTTTGTCACGCTGTGAAAGAATAATACATTTTTTTTGAATTATAATATGGTTCTCATTATCGTGTACATTTAATCCAGCGAAGTCAACAAGACAACCTTAAAAAATAGTTTATCATTCGAGTTTCGAATAATAATTACATGTGTTATGTTACATTGTCCAAGTCAGCGAGAAGAAAGTCAACTACTTGAAATCATTAAGAAAGCGTAAATCTGGAGATCGCTGAAACTGAAGTACGTTTTAAAGTAATAAAAAAAGATAAAGAACGAAACTGGCAAAAAAATGTCAAATATTATTCTATTTTCAAAAAATTAATCAAAAGATATTATTTATTTAATTTCTGGACTGGGTCTATAATTTGAAGGTATATTATTATTTACTTGGAAGAAATACTTTTTTATAAATAAATTAAATATAAATAATTACGCGGGAATCCGATGCTTATAAAATATAATTTCTTTGTTGTCTGCCGTGCATGAGTAAATTCTTACATTTTATGCAAGAATTTGAGTCACTCTAAATTATAACCTCTAGGATTAAAACTGTTGACCACTTGGAAAACTAGACGAGATCTCGAAGGCAAAGATTGTTACACCAAGTGGCATGAGCAATTTGTGATGATATTTATCGAAAGTAAGGCTAAGTTTATATTATTGACAGATTAAATATAAATAATTATTTTAATTATAATGAATTAAATATATTTTTAATTGAATATATATTGTAATGTTCATTTTGTCCATTTTAAAGTAAAATTGATTGGGCCTATGGGCTTTCTTTAAAAGCCCAATACTGGATTCTACGAACCTAAGTCAAGTGCTAAGTCAGAAGCCCCAGTGATTTTATTAATCTGCTTTTGCTTATTCGTCAAGTTATTTTTTTCCCGCCTTGCCTTCTGAGTTTCCCTCCTTTCTGCCCTCTCCCGTTCTACCATGGAATGCGGAAGCCAGAACTGCCGAAGGTATTTACGGCTTTCTTTGATAAAAATCACGAACACTTGCGTCTACTTTTAGGAACTCAGTTGCCTGTATTCTTTGATCGGTTGAGTTTTAAGGATAAATTCAGTTAAGGTTAAATTAAGCCATTTATGAGTATAACTTATTTTAAGGAACTCAGTTTAAAATACTTCATTGGTTGCGACTCAGACTTATATTATGAAATTATTACATAGGAAGATGTTTTGATGATGTAGTTCATCGAAGTGGCCTTGAGGTTTCTAGGTATGAAATTTATATTTCAATATTTAATTTATAATTTTATTGTTTAAGCAAGTAGCTGAGCTTAGATTTAATGAGAAAAAGTATTAATGGGGCACGATGAATGGGAAACTTGATGATTTTACGAGAAAACCAAGGATGCTAGAAAAATCTTTATGATTTAGATTACGAATAAGATGAATATATCTTAGGTAGTTATAGTTTGATGTATATCACTATATTGAATGATTTGAGTTATGGAAAATGATATTAGTAATTATATGTTATTTTGGGGATTTATGGAATCAATTTTAAATTGAGAAACTTATTTGTATTTTTGTATTCAAGTGATCAGTTTAGATTTGATCATCATTCTAGCCCTAGGTAATGAATATCTTCTTTGAAAATTAGTTGTGGAAGAGAAATCTACTGGTGTGACAATTCATAATGATCGTAATTTAGGGAAATTTTTTATGTAAATCTGCATTGAGCATATAGTTGACTAGTGAGTAATGGAGGTGTTTAGGATCTTACAATAAAAAAAAATCAAATAGTTAGCTTAATACAATTCTGTGGAAACATCAACATTGGATTTTAGTTGCAAGGGATAGTTCAAAAAGTATCGGAGAAAAGGAGGTAGGGGCAATTTAAGCATGTACTCATGTAGCATCCACAGATGAATCACCAAATTTGAGGAATGTTGTTTGTGTGATTGAAGTAGTCAGGAAACTCAAGAGGTGATTTCTATATTTTTAGTATTTGAGACAGTACAACTATTACTGAGAAAATAGAGAATAAATTCTTCATAAGGGTCATAAATCTTTTTGTTAGAATGTTAATTTTAATTTGGAAAATTGGGATGTCTTAGATTAAAGAATGTCCATCAAACTAGTAGAAAACCAGACATTGGATGTTTAGAATTAGATTACTAAAAACGGAGATTAATGAGACTTATAAAGCGGTATCCAAAATTGGACATTACCTTGATGTTATGTTTGAAGGACAAATGAATGCTTTGACGAAGATATAATTGAAATTTTATGATAAGAATAAGGACATTTAGAACTAAATAAAGTGGAAATAAATCAAAGTAGCACAATCAAAATACAGATAGAGTCCTAGATTGCAGGCGGTTTAGCTATTTTCTATTGATAAGAAGTAATTTTCATACGCCAATACCTACTTTTGAGTTTAGTTGGAAGAGATTGAGTTAGTGGGTTAGTTATGATATTAAATTTTAGTCTGTATGTATGGCTACACCGTGTTCACAACCTATGATTATTTCTTATTTGTTTGAATAGTAGGGTATTTATCTTAATCAAAAGGTTTAGTTTGCAAATCTAATCACACTTGTTTGATTGCCATAGAAATTGCTTTTGTTGCATCTATTTATTGGATAAAAAGTTAGACTCGGATGACAATCCAATAGGGGGAGGAGCTCAACGGCTCTGGAAGCACACGAATATATCGAGCTTTTAACTTTTTTGAAAGAGTTGTGTTCCTCTTATTCTTTGGTAAGCTTCTTGCGATTAACGCCCACCTACAAACTGTACCATTTATGAGAGAGAATCCACAATCTGGATGGAGAAATCGACGTAGATAGATAGATAGAAAGAGAGTTCATGTTTCCAAGATCGTACGACCATCATTTATTATATGAATGAAAACCCAATAATCAGCATCATAGTCAGTCACTCTGGACGAAAAAAGCTTCACACAAGCATTAGTGGGAGTATGTTTCTTCTTTTCCATTGCCCATTTATTGACTCCCACATGTGGACGAGATGGAGTTCATGTCATCTCACTAGAATTGTGGTTTCGACCACGCAACCAGTCTCAGAAGTTCCATTGTTCTTCTCATTACAGGCATTTAAATCACAGAGCTCGCCGTAGAATCCAGAATCAAAAAGCTCCGGAAGTATGAACTCGCCTATATTGAAACAGATTGTCAGGCCTAACTCCGATGACCCCGAACCAAATTCTGGCTCTTCCACGACGTAATTTTGGTTTGAATCAGCGCCTGCCGGGGCGGTACACGGGGGCTCGTCGGAGATAATCTCAGGAAACGCAAACTGGGAGGTATTTTCAGAACCTTTTGGCTGCATAGATTTCTGTGTCTTCGATAAGTACGAGTTCCAATAGTTGTTCACTTCATTATCTTTTCGCCCAGGCAGCCTCCTGGCTATCAGAGACCATCTGCCATTAGCTCCTTGGGCTTCAAAATTAAAAAAAAAAAAACAGAACAAGAAATAGCAAAAACTCTGCCTATTTGCCTACCTGTTGCCCAGAAGCCTGTGGAACCTGAAAATGAGATCATCTTCATCAATGGGGAACCTGAAAAGATTAAATTAATAAGAGAGTGATTTAATCTTATTTTTATTGATAGCTCGAAAACAAAATTGGCAACAAATAATGCCCAGCCGCTCTGAAATGGGCCTCCTTTCATCGTACGTGAAACGAGACTTGGTCGTTAATGGGTTAAAGCCATTCGCCATTTCAAGCAAACCCACTACAAGAGAAACGTAGGGCCAGTCGGCCAATGGCGGCTGTACAGTGGGGTCCCCACGAAAGTGGGAGTCATCTTCCTCCCTCCGGCCGTCTCATTTTGACGACTCCTTCCACTGCTCTCTCTCTCTCGCGCACTCAAGCTGTTCGACGATAAGTCTGAATGAAAGCGAGAGAAATACACAACCGTACGGAGAGTTGGCAGCCATGGCTGCAATTATGGACCCAAGTTCTTATTCTGCCCAAAAACACAAACCATATATCGTTTTCCGTCTTTTTGCACGGTTTGATTCCATGGGTGCGATTCAATGCAGCAAAGTGTATGTTTTTCTTAGTTAAAAAAGGAAAAATTGACCAACGTCATTTTTGACCTATGAGAAAACAGCTGATGTTCGCAGTCAGCTTTGGGGCTATATAGCGCCTGGGTACTGGTTCTATTCTTCTTCACATTCAGGGAGAGACATGGGGAGGAAGCCTTGTTGCTCTAAAGAAGGAATGAACAGAGGAGCATGGACTGCCATAGAAGACGAAGCTCTCAGATCTTACATTAAAGCTCATGGAGAAGGGCTGTGGCGAGACCTTCCAAAAAGAGCTGGTATTTAACGCTGTTCTTTCTATGCTCTTCTCTGTTTTGATTTCGGCTCGTCTTATTGGCGGTTTCTTCGGAAAAAATGCAGGCTTGAAAAGATGTGGGAAGAGCAGTAGACTGAGATGGTTGAATTATCTTAGACCAGATATAAAGAGAGGCAACATTTCTGAGGACGAAGAAGAACTCATTATCAGACTCCATAGCCTTCTTGGCAACAGGTTAATTATCTCTCTCTCTCTCTCTCTCTCTCTCTCTCTCTCTCTCTCTCTCTCTCTTCTTTCTCTAAACTTGTTCGCAAATATGCAGATGGTCTCTCATCGCCGGAAGACTACCGGGGCGAACAGACAATGAAGTCAAGAATTACTGGAACACCACGTTGAGGAAGAAACTGAAACCTCAATCGCTGTCTTCATCACCGCCGCCGCCGCCACCGTCGAGAAAATCCAGAGCAGGAAAAAAGCAACCACCCAAAACCTCCATTGTTGACCACCCATCTCCGGCAGGACCCACTTTTAACCGGGCTATAGTAACAAAAGCCACTCGCTGTACTAGAGTGGTCTTCCCCTTTCTCTCCCCACCCATCATAGGTTCATCGAACTCAGCTACGTCGGAGCTCCGACCTCAGCAACCTTCTTTTTTCACTGATCCCGACGACTCAAACAAAGGGTCTGAAAAAGAGACGGCAACTCCAGAACGGAATATCAATAATACGTTGGAGTTACCGGGGAGTAGCAGCGGCGCCGACAACGAGAGAATTAATTACATGAGTGAATTCTACGTTGATTCTGAACAGCATTTGCCATTTCAAGAACCCATTTTCACGGATTGGACGTTTAATTACACGGCGGAGGCGAACCCTTGTTTAGACCTTGATTCTTTTGATTTTTTGTTTGATACTTAAGAATGGCCATGACAAGGCAAATGTCTTTCGACGCCATATATATATTTCCTCATCATCTTAATTTCTCAGTTGGAATTGCAGATACATCTTTGGTATCTCCCAAGCTATTCCTCGATTCACAAATCCATAAAATTCATGATTTTTAAAGCAATCGATGCAAGAGACCTAATGTTCTTCGAAGGGCGGATTAAGAGGATGACGCCCGAGAAAAGTGTAGGTCGAAAGATCAATAATTAAGAGTGAAGTTGACACGACCATACAACTCTAAAATGGTGGTGTCACTTACTTCCCCAAAGAGGAAAACAAGAGGGAGAATCTAGATTTTGAATTGCAGGTGGAAATGAAAGTTAGTTTTACTTCCCCATCGCTTAGCCATCTTCTTCACTTCACTTTCCACGTTCTCTAATAAACAGTACTACTCCCACTTGCGACGGCTGCAGGGAATGATCTGGGCAAGGGTCCAACGCGCAAATATGTATAAATTCATTTAGCGTATTCTAAAACGTCTCTGTTACACATCCCTGGCTGAAATATACTAGGTATTCTCTCTCTCTCTCTCTAGATGTTGTCAGTAGAAAGCATTTGGGAGTGCTTGAACCTCGTACTTATCTAAAATACAAGACAAAGACAGTACAGCAGAGCTATAGCTACTTGGACCAAAAGCTTGGATATTTGTTTGGTAAACTAGAGTATTATTTCTATTTCTTCTTAAGTTTATTCATTCGGGACTTGGTTTGATTTACACTTGCTTCGATTGAGTAGTCAAGGCATTATAACCATAAATTGAAGCGACCCAAAAGAAATAACGAAAATTTACGACCTGTCTATTTTCAGTTCCCTAGGCTCTAGGTTTTGGAACGTGCCTTGAGTTTCTTATTACCAAAAGGTGGAATCCCCCGCCCCAAGGGCTCCTACACCTCGGCCCGACAGGCTGTGAGGGGGTAAGTTACGGTGACTCAGCAGCCCAGGAATTGGAGACCTTTTTCCTGATGCCCCAAAGAGCTACCCCAACATTGGAGGTAACAACTCTCACACTAGGGCAGCGCAGGATTCGAACTCAGGCACTTGTTACCAGATCTGTCACCCTTCCACCAACTGAGCTGAACTCGTACGGGCGTGCCTTGAGCTTCTTTCGACCAAAAACCTGCCCGTCTCTCGTTGGGTTTATGTGAGGAACATGCCGGGAGTTTTTTTTTCCAAAGAGACATAATTAATTGTGGACCTTTGGAATTGATGGTAGAACACGACCCAGTTTTTTGTCTGCATTAGTAGAAACCAGCATTTTATGGCCATGAACAGGCAGTTTCTGACTCCCTCAAAAGATTCCAATCAAGATTGTTTCCAATAAAAGAAGGTTCAAGGGTCCAAATTACAAATTTAGGAACCACATGGGTTTCAATGAACAACGCAGGACAGTGGTTGAGTGTTTTCTGGGACTATAATTAATGTCTACCAACTGATTCACGTGGCAAGAGATGTAGACTGTAACAATTATCAACTTTGAAATATGATGAAGTTCAGAAAGTTAAAAAAAGAAAATGGTGTTTCTGAAGGAGGTTTGTGATAAAAAAGAAGATAAAATATGTTTTTTGAGCCATCCTGGGTTGTCGTCAAGGCTGGGACATCATTCTCTGACCCCCATTAATACATGTTTTTTTATCGCCATTTCTGTTTTTTTATTATTTTCAAACTAGTTTATGGAGATTTTAGACAGCAATTATCGATTGAGAGAAACAGACAGAATACAGGAAAGAATAAACCAGCCCAACAGAAAGTATCCCACCAGTCTGGTCGGACCCTCGTCCTCTGGCTCCTGTCACAATCCATAAACAATTCGTAAGAACTACTTATGGGCACGCCTATTTTGTGGGGTTTAGTCTTTCAATGCTTGTGTTTTTTGCTAGATTGATTTGCTGATTTGTTCAGATATTCGGGATCTAAAATATTATGATCCCATTGTTGTTATGGAGAGTGTTATTGATCTAAAATGGGATCATTATTGGGTTTAGTCTTTCAATGGTTGTGTTTTTTGCTAGATTGATCGGCTGATTTATTCAGATATTAGGGGATCTAAAATGGAAATCACAATTGTTGGGAAGTGTTATTAGTTGACATTAGATTCTCATAACTAGTTCTTTCAGTGATTCTTTGATTGTGTCTAATCTTTGGGGGTTAATTAGTCAAGATCCAGGCTGAACAAAGTCAAAGGAACAGTTGCATGATGTGCATCAATGGAAGAGTAATTGAGTAGTACCTTTGGTGGAGCAGGCTGCGTTGGGGTTTGGGTTATGTCGGCTTCGAAAGGCCAAATGTACTTGTCTGGATCCTCGCTTCTTCCTAAACTCCAATCATACATTCTTCTCTCTTCAACTGTTGATAAAATTGTGTAGGATTCCTGCGCCAATTGATCAATCAGAGCTAAAAGATCAGACAAAATGGAAGAGTTCTTCAGTCCAGATTACTCAGAGGATCTTGGAGCTCCTAGTTTTACAAAAGATGCAAGAGTTTATTAACCTTGAGGAGCTCCAGTTTTTCGTTGAGTTCTTGTTCGTCCAGTCCTTGACTAGTAAGTTCTTCCACCTTCCTTTTGTAAGCGATTGGAACCTGCTATGAATTTCAGTTCGTGTGGATTAAATACAGTAATGATTGAAGGATTAACCTGGTTTTCATCCCAATTTTACCTCTTCGTAAGGACATTTTCTTCGAATTCCTAGTCTTGCGTAGTGATCGACGTCTGTAATCGCTGCATTTCATACTGAACTCGCTAAGAATCTATCAATCGATCGAATTTCACTCGAAATGCTTCCAAACCTAAGAAAAAAGAACAGTAGGCAAACGTATTGAGAGAGAACATTACGTATTCCACGCAGAGCTCTTTCAACGTTAAGAGCTGAAATCAAAGAAGGCGACACTTCCGGTGCTTCAATGGCGGTCTCTGACTCATCCTCGGTCGGCGCCTCAGTTTCGACGGTCTCCACCGAGGCATCATCGGAGCTTCTGATATAAAACCTAGGCGGTTTCGTACAGAAAGAGATGGAATTCAAACCCAAGGAATACGATCTCCGGATCGGAGATGAGAAAACATATCGGGAAACGAACACAGTTGCAGCGGTGGATGAGAGCAACATTCTTTCGTTAATGGATTCTCTTCGTTGCTCCGCACTCGAAACATTTTCTCCGAATATTGATTGAGATAAGGCAATGGCTAAACACCATTGATCTATTATCCTCTCCGCCGAGGGGAAATTCACTATTGCAAAACTAACTCTTTTTCAGTACAGTACATTCACAGCGTGTTAAAACTCAAAATTGCAATTCTAATACTTTCCCTGTAATTCACCAAAACCCCCTGAAGATCAGATGGTCGATTTTATTGTTAATTAATTACCTAATTTTTTGAAAATTTGTTAGACCTTATTGAAAACCACCTCAGAAAATTGATAAAGTTTAACGAGTTATCAAAGCTATAAATAGCCATTAAACTTTATTAGTTATTGTATCATGAGCATTTGTATCTCTTGATTGTTGGAGAGTGTCTTGTTAAGATAATTCTTATTTGTGTTGATCCCTTTAATTAAGGATTACTAAGTTGTAATTTTGAAGAGATTAGTGGATCGACTCGCTGCGATGGTGGTGCCCGAGTACGTAGGCAATTTGCCGAATCTCGTAAATTCTGGTGTGTTCATTCCTTTATTATTTTGTAATATTTATCTTTCATATTTAATTTTAATAGTGCGAGTATTATCATATTTATCTTAGTGTTATGGAAAAGTATGCGCCTGATTAGTCGGATAATTATATTATATAAGTACGTTTTATCTAAGAAATCAGTATTTAAGTATGTCCGTTTGACATCCTCGCCTCTTTTCTGATAACATTTTTGAAAAGATAATTCTGCCTAGAAACTGCTCCAAACGTCGTTATTGTAAATTATTTTAATCACTTCTTTCCGCGTTTGTTTTGTTAAACAATTTTGACTCGTCTTCCACGTTGTAGAGATGAACTCTCTGCGGCAAAAGATTATACTTGATGTTCAGTTCATGGAAGATCTTCTTCAACTCCATCACAAGCTCACTTCTTCTCCTGTTCTTCTCGACCCAGTCTTGAAAGTTCATCTTATGATTCACGTTCAGAGCGATCTTGATCTCGTTCACGTTTTCGATCTCCTTCGCCACCACGTTATGGCTGAGCTGCCACTGCGTTGGATTTCTCTCCAGATAACTAAAAACGCCATTGAAACGGAGCTTCAGAAACGGGTCGAGGAACGACAGAGAGAGATGGTTTTTTCTTTTTTACCTTTTTATCTTCTCCTTCATAGCTCCAATCCTCTCCAATTGCGTCATGAAGTCGATCGTGAATTGGACTGTGTCCGAAATGTTGGGGCTTCTGAAATAATTGCCTATATGACCATGGTTATTGCAATCACGATTCCAGACACGAGCTTGTTCAATTGTTTCATGGCCGTTTTCGTTTAGAGTAGACAGACCTAGACAGGGACCGTTTTCGAATCATTGTTTCGTTGCCGTCGGGAATCTTCGGAGGTTTATTCGAGCTGTGAGGGTACCTGGACTGCTCCGGTGAACCGCAGCTTATCGTCGCCGTCGTTGAACGAGGAGCCAGCTCTGCGGAAACTCGGGAAGGAGAATTGATATTAGATTGTTCATCTCTGGGTTTTGATGCAGACTGGTTTGACTTTTCAGACTCCATTACAGGCTTCGAGGAAAGCTCTATTTTAGTCGGAATCTCTACCACAACTTCGCCTCCGTTCGCCTGTTTCTTTTCCGACGAGCTCATTTCGTCGGCTTGAGAAGCTTCGGACATGATCGAAGAGGGAAAACAGCGTGAAGATCGGAGAACCAGAGCGAGAGAAACAGAGATAGGGTTCGTAACTCAAAGAAACGATAAAAAACGAAGAACAGAGAAGGCCACCTCGATGATAGGAAGAGTTGATGAGTGAGGAAACAAACAAACACAAAACGGCGACTTCGATTTCGAACTCTAAATCACCGGCAATCAGAAATTTCAGACCTTGAACAGCGCGAAGCATTTGAAAAATGAAATGGGCCAAACTCAGAACCATGAACTCACTAAAAAATCATCAAAAATGGCGGAAGCCGAAGCAGGAGAGCCCAAGCCCGAAGTAGGGGACAAGACTGAACTGAATTCAATGTTCTCAGTAAAACTGAATCAATTAAATCTTTAAATAAACTTGGACTTTTTTTTTATTTTCAAATAAATTACATCTTTTTGTGTCGTTTGGTCGGGACGAACGATGACACTCGGAGTCGGAGCTTGAGAACCACCTGCGGCTTGCCGGCAACAGGAAGAGACAGAGTCGCCGGCCTTTCACCTCGGAATTCTGAGAGCAATTCGATTTTGGGGTGGGGCTTCGACTCGGGAAAAGCAAAAGGTGGGTCGGAGAGAATATGTCGAAGAATAGAAAACCCACCTGGGGATCGCCAATCTCATCGTCCATCTGGTCCCTTTTTCAACGTCCTCTTCTGCAACTAGCCAGCAGATAATCAACACTTGCAGACAAAGAGACCAAAGTTAAAGCTTTAGTCTTCCTCGCTTTCTCTCTTCCCATGGCCGAAGATCTCTCCTTTTTCTTTTACCAACCTCTCTCTCTCTCTTGATTTCTTTTGCTTCTTCTTACGATCTCGAATCTTTCTTTTCCTTTTTTTTTTTTACTTTTTTTTGTTGTTGTCTTTCGCCGATCAGTGTCTGTCGTTGTCAAGCTGTTTGATTTCGATCTTCATCAGAAACCAAAAGCATTCATTTCGATCCCCACCTCCCTTTTTTTCAAAAAAATTAAATTTTCTTGCAGAAAGATGGGTTAAATACTCGAAGAAGCTAAGAACACGAGAGAAAATACGGAATTTTCTGGGAACAAGTTTAAAACAATCATTGAATCAAAATCATGTCTGTGTAATAAAACAGCCAAAAGAACACGCCAATTATAACAAATGGGTCGTTTGATGTTTCAGAATTAGAGATTACATTGGCAATCCACTAGCAGCAATAACACGATTCGATTTCAAGCGAGTTGTTTCATAAACCGGAAGCTCCTGCATCGCATGATGATCGAGCTCAAACAGATCCGAACTAGAACAACTCTCTGTATCTTCTTCTTCTTCTTCTTGTTCGCCATTATTATCCTTGTCGAGCTCGAATTCTCTAAGAATCTCCTTTGCTGCATCTTTCACTGACTTTGTCGCCGGAACAGCCATTAGAGCAACGTCATTCGAGCTTTCACGGCCACTTGGTTTGCAATCTTTCTCTTCTACCCTCCTCGACGAGCGTCCACTCCGTCGTCCGACAGTTGCCGGAGCAGCCATTAGAGTGGGCTCATTTAAGCTTTTGTGGCCACATGGTTTGCAATCTTCGTCGACTATGACGCTAACAGGGCAAAACCGAACAGTCCGTTTGTCGCCGACATTACGAACCCTTTCTCGCGTAGACGATGAGTGGTTGCTCAGACACGACCGAGAAAATGAAGAAGCCGACGAACAGGCGGTCGATGAACTTGTCGATGAAGAATTCTTCGTCTTCTTCGCCGTTGCTGGTGTGAACAGAGAGTTCCAAAAGCTTGCTACACGACCACCCGGTGAAATCGGATCCTTAACTTTCTTCAAATGACTGTAAATCTTTAAAGCTCGCGACTTTGATTTGATCATGTTTTCATTATAATTCTCGGAACGATAATCGTCGAACATATGAAATTCTCTGTTTTCGTTGTGTAAAGCTCTCTGCTTCCTCTCTGGTTTCTCCGGTTGAGAATGAACGCAGGTCCGAATTGGCTTCAGCCATGGCGGAGCAAAACAGGAAACCTTGAAAGAATTTGTAGTGTGAATGGATTCGGAATCAGAGGACGAGAAACCACCGAAACTAGAATCGGAAGAAAGTGAAGTAGAGCTAAAGAGAACGCCGTCTTGATCGAGATCATGATCAATGTCGAAATTATTAAGAGATTTTCTCAGAATTTCCGAAAATTGTAGCATTCGTTCGCTGGTTCCCTTCTCGCTCACCTGTTTCTCCATCCATTTCTCGATCAAACAAGGCCTGGGAAGACTTTTCACAGCTTCTTTCTCCTCCATTTCCACACCAAATTTCTCCGTTCTTCTTCTATGTTTCTTCTCACTTTCTTCTCCGCAGAACTTCAAATCCTTACTCTTTTCCTCGGCTCCATCGTCCATAGAACGGTAGATTTCATCAAGAAGAGTCGACGAGAAGGACGGGTTTTTGCTGTCCCGATTGTAACGATCGCGCGTCGCCATTTTCGCCTGCTTACTCATGTTTCTCACTCAGAGAAGGCTTGAGAGCTCAGAAATTGTAGCAGAGAATGAAAATCGAAGAAAAGATGCGAAACCAAAGTTCTAGGTTTTAGTTTCAGAGTTGAGAACTGAGTGAGAGAGAGAGAGAGAGAGAGAGAGAGTGCAATCTGAACAGGGAAGAGGGAAGATTGTATATATATAGGTCTGTTACACCGGTTAAACTGCGTATTCTAAATTGCCCTTCATTTTTCTCAATATAACGTCTTTACCCTGCTGGGTCCTACCTTATTAGTTCGAATTTGCAGCCGTTGATCAAGAGTCGAGGATTTATACAATGGGCTCTTGTCCATGGTAAAAAAGCATTTCACATTTTTTAATTACAGGAAAAAAGAGATGAACGACAGAGAGAACATCTAGCGAACAGTTAACGTCATGATTTGGCGCAGTGAACGACGTGTAGTCTTTCCCATGGGCGTCTTCTTCGTCGCCGGCGACGGAGAGCCCCACCGGTCACCGGTAGCATGGGAGTGTAAAGGAGTGGCTCCATTATTCTTGCCAAGCTCACGTGCTTCCTACTTCTTCTTCTTCTTTATTTTGTAATCTCATGAGCATACCCACGTGCCCACTGCTCCCCTTGCTTGCCCATGCAACTGCCCCAGCCCTACTTTTGCTCTTCCTGCTCGGCCCTTGAAAAGGCCAACTCATTCCCTCTTTTTGTTTCTTCTTCTCCACTCTTTCGTCCCATTATGAGTTAATCTTCTGTGGTTTTTTAATCTTTTGTTCGTTGCTTTTGTTATTTATTTCGGCTACTCTATAGATCGGGGTTGCTAAAAATAGAGCTGCAACGATGGAGGATGGCAGACAGCGCAGTGGATCCGACGGCTGAGATTGATCGGTCAACCGGCGTGGGATCCTATAAATGTAATTCCCGAACCCCCGCCCGATCTGATCCAGCACGAAGTGGATGGGAGGGGCCCGACAAAGAAGAACGTGAATCATTTATGGTTGGATCTGTCTTTTGTTTTACCTCAAAACCCGTGCGCTTACGTCATCGCCCCACTTCCGAAACATCGCGGGCCCACCTACACGGCCACGTCATCACATTCGTGGTTTATCAAAGAGAGAATTTTTAGATTCTCAATGACCAAAATTGACGAAATCAAGTTCATGGTTAGTGTTGTTCAGCTCTTGGGCGATTAAAGCGGCGGAATATGTCTAAATTTGAGCAACTCCAAATGCTTAGTACTAGGGAAGACATAGCGCCGGCCTTTCGACTAAGATCAATTTGTTGTTAACGAAGAAACCAAATGACAACCGCCTCGCAGTTTTCGTTCATTTCTCAGAATTCCAATTATTTTAAGCCTGAATTTTGAAAAAAACCAGTAGATCTGAGTTTCAGGGCAGCCATGGGAAGCGTTCCGACCACCGTAGTTTGCGTGAAACGAGTAAAGCAAGACGTCGAAGATGATTGGGACGAGACCATGCCATTGCCCGGCGACATCATCGAAGGTTACTCCAACTCCGATGCCAAAGATGTGTTTTTGCCGACCAAGTCCAAATCGGAGCTCAGTTCACAGCTTGGTTCTATCAACCAGCGCTTTGAGGCTGTCTGGTTGAAAGTAAGAAGAGGAAGCGACACGATTAAGCTCCGGGCACGCATAGTGCAAGAGAAGTCTTCGATTCTAAATCGAAAATTCACTGTCCGAGCAGCCACCGATGATCGACATGTTGCTATACTCGGTGATCTTACTCTGGTTCAATGCAGTGAGCTGCAGGGTACTAAAATGGAGATTGAATTATTATATATGACTTGAAGATTGGACTATTGATCAATGGTGAAATTATTTAGTTTTGTATGTGATGTTTCAGAGATGAGCAGAAGAGTGGTGAAAATTGACGATAGGGAGTTTGAGAAGAAAGGAATGAACTATGATTGGAGAACGAAAATGGAGAAATACCTACCTGATCAATCGTCTTCAGTTATAAGTTCGATTCTGTTCGTACCTCTGAAAGGCGAGCATTCGATCGGAGCCACCACAGCACGGTGCATTGCTTGGTTCACGGCAGCCGTTTCCTCCGGCGCTCCTCTTGTCTTCGTCAACATCCAGTCGGAGAAAATCATCTCATCTGTAGACCTCTTCCTCCTTGTTTCTTTCATTCTAGCGAATCTCTGACATGAAAATTGAAATTTCTATTCCAGGAGAAGAGCAATCGAAAGCAGAACAACGCAAATTTGCTCGTAGTGCATGGGATAAGATTGTGGTTTCTTCCCGGAGTTGCAGAAGTTCAGCTCCAGTTGATTCCCAAAGTCGGAGAAGGACGATTCGGAATGGACATCAAAAGAACCGAAGAGGTAAATGAACATCAAAACCTGGATTAATTCGACTATCAACTCTTACAAACCAATTCCCCAATCGAGAAAATTTCTAGGGCTTTATCTGCGTCAGCTCAGTAGCCAAGGGTCTCGCCGCGGATCGAGCGGGGCTCATAGATTTACACGAAGAAGCAAAGGCGAGCGGTTATCTTCTCTTAATCTCTCGGCTGGAAGGAAAAAGCGTAACTCCTTCAAACGCGAGCTCGGAAGGGCAGATTCATTGCTGCGATCACAACGAAATCAGAAACAAGCTCGTCTGGGCAGTGAGCAAAATGGAGAAAGTTGAAATCCACATCATGGCTTGGCCAAATCAAGCTTTGTTAAGCAAGCAAGGAAATGGATCGGCGATGCTCCGGCCTCCGGACGGCCTGCGGACGACCTCCCATTGCTATTACTGATAATTGAAGCAATTTAAAAATAAAGTTTTATTAATTTTAAATATTAATTACACTCATTTATGGGAATCAGCTAAAGTTTAATCACGTGTGTTATATATAAAAAGACAGTCAAAACAAACTATCGATTTTAATTCGGTCTTAGCTCTAATTTTAAAAAAATATGATTTATGCGCTCCTACAAGTCTTTAGAAATGAAAAATCGTGAAGTCAAAATTGTGATCATGAGTAAAATTTTTTTAAAATCGACTTAAAACCTGATCAAATCTTAATAAACTTGATATAAATTTTAAAATTTGTTATAATTTCGTCTAATTATTCAAATTCGATTTACATATAATAAAAAAATTCATAATTATATTTTAAATTTTTTTAAATATAAAAGAAGAATAGATTAAAATAGAGAGTGAAATAGTTAATTCGATGAAAAATTATTTGCTCAATCTCACAAAAAACGGTCGACGTTCCGGTCGAAAAGAAGACATAAGGTGAACATACGTTGACGAATTCTGGATTTCTTCGACTCCTCCAAAACGTGGTTCCATGGTCAGTGCGTCGAGCTCAACCCGGACATGGCGGAGCTTGTCGAGGTCTACGAATGCCCAACTTGCAGTAGAAGAATGGTAGGAAAACAACATCATAGGCCATCTATGAATGGTCGTCGTTCTGAAATGAATCGGGAAAAAAGCAGTCTCCGGACGGCGGAGTTCTCTTGCGACGCCGGAGAGAGACGTTTAAAAGCTTATACAGGAATCTACCAAGAGATTTATGAAAATATAACACAAGGTCTTCCACTGGAATTCGATTAACTGTACATGTTATGCTGGGATCGAAGAACACAAGAATGTACATTGAGGGGAATGCTAGACATCGAAAGGTTAGATAGAAAAAAAATAGGAAAGAATATGATGTTTAAGTTCTCGAGAGTAGAACCTTAAGTTTTAGCTGAAAGTTGTTTGAGAAATTCGTAAGTGGTGATCATCGTAGTTGCAGAGATCGCCATTGAAGCCCACCTTGGTCCTAATCCTCTGTAACAAGCTGTGAATCCACCTTCCTTCACCAAGTTTTTTACAGTCTGAATCGCTGTCAATGGCCGCCTCTGCCCATTTTCTTCTCCGTCCAGTACTTGTAATCTCGTCTTTATAGTATCAAGCGGCGTTGTAATCATTGCAGAAACTCCACTCGCCATTGCTGCACTTACCCCCTGAACTAAAATCAGTGTTGTCGAATCTGGCTTGAATCCGCCATAGCCATGAGCTTGGATTTCGCTGTTCTGGTTAAGACCGTTCCAGATGAGCCTATGAGCTACGGAATATGAAGTCCACCAAACGGCGTTGGACGGGGCGTATGTCAAAATCGACATCCCAAAGCCTCTGTACAATCCTCTCAATCCATCGGCGTTGATGATTTTTCGAAATGCGTCGACTCCATTGCTGTATCTGTGAGAATTGAGATAAGGAGTGGTGTTTTTTCCGCCATTGTTGGTACCTTGGATCATTAGTCTCTGGCTAACCACATCAATCGGAGTCCAAACTAGTTGGGCAGCCATGGCTGAGGTTAGCCCTGCAGCAGCATTAGCCACCGCCATGGCCGATGTATCTGAGAAGCCGAATTTGACCGTAGCACTGCCGACGCTGCTCTTGGTAATTTCGAGGGATCCCATGTAAAGAGCTCGAGCTGGAATTGTCCCCATTAACGAGGTACCAAAACCTCTGTAGAACCCTCGAAAACCCTCGTGGCGGAGAATCGAATACGACATGTTGAAGCAGGAAAGCTTATTTGGAGAAACCTGTTGTCGGGTTTTCAGAACGATGACCGGATACAGCGCCGTCGACACGCCGGAAAATAGACCGGCGCCGAGGAAGAAAAACTTGGATTTGTCCAGCATGTGCCAGTCGATTTCAGCCGGAAGATGAATTTCTGAGGCTGAATCATTCTCAGCTGCATCCAAGCACATTTTTTTTACCACTCTCAGAAACAATTTCAAGAGACCCAAAACAAGATTAACACACCCTTTTGCACCATTAACGTTTACAGATCTCTGAGATCAACATAATCAACTTCTCGACCTCTTCGCGTCAAACAAGAAAGCTCGACTCGGAGAGGAAACCAGAGGCGAGAAGATGAAAACAGGAAAATCAGTCCAAAAAACGAACAATCAAAGAAAGAGAAAAAGAGTGAGAGGCGGTTTCCCTATTTCTATATCGCGCCTTGCTAAACAAACTGATTTCTGACCCCAGATTGGATCCCCAAAAGGGGAAGAAGAACAAACCCTAAATCAGTGGCTATTCTCACAAGACATCCCCAACCCTAGACGCTGATGAACAAAATGGATCGTCGGCGATGATCAAGCGGAGAAATAGGACAACCATGGGTGGATTATTTCGTGGATCAAGAACAAGGAACACGCGTAGGGCGTCAAGGCGACGAGCTTCCGAGCGATTCGGCGGAACCCAGACAGCGAAAAACCCTAATTTCTTCCACAAACTACGGATAATCCCACTCTCCACTTGTCCACCATTTTTAATCATTCTGAGCTCCATGTATCGAAATCATGGCTTAATTATTTTCTTTTCAAGAATATTAAAAACAGCCATCTTAATCAACCTGTATAATCCGTCCTTAGTCTAAATAGCAGTATCTTATCTACAACATTAATAATTTCATTAATAGAATATCACCGAACTCACCCAGTGGCTTCCACGTTTCATGGGAGCAATGGTGTTTCCGACACGTCATTCTGGCTCTGTCGACATTCAATTTGCGTTCGTTGACTTGGGTCTTCAAGATCAAGTCGTTCTTTGTTTTCATTCGTCGTGTCGTTTGGGAACTTTTAATTGGGCCTGGACCATTATTATTGTGGCTCCGTTAATTCTAGAAAGTCGTGGAATAAGGTTCGGTTATTCTGGAACGTAGAGGAACCTCCTAGAACCGCCATGGAACCCCATAGAACATCCATGAAGCTCTGGAACTTTCTCTTCCCGCTCCTCCTATAAATTGAACTCTTAAATCTCTAATCACTATCGAATTCTTACGGAGCTACATTCAGGTGTTTAGCATTCTAACAACGCAATCAAGAAACAGAGATGGATTTCAGAGTTGTGGGATTGGAGTCTCCATTCTTTTCCGCTCTCCAGCACCTGATCGACGCCGGCGACGATGCTGACAAGTCGGGAAATGCTCCGACGCGAACTTACGTACGTGATGCCAAGGCCGTTGCCGCAACTCCGGCGGACATCAAGGAGTATTCAAACTCCTACGTCTTCATAATCGACATGCCGGGACTGAAATCTGGAGACATCAAGGTGCAGGTTGAGGAAGGGAATGTGCTGCAGATCTCCGGCGAGAGGAAGAGGGAGGAAGAGAAAGACGGAGCAAAATACGTGAGAATGGAGAGGAGGCTTGGCAAGTTCATGAGGAAGTTCGTGCTGCCGGAGAACGCAGATACTGATAAAATCTCGGCGGTGAGCCAGGACGGAGTTCTGACTGTGACGGTGGAGAAGCTGCCTCCTCCGGAGCCGAAGAAGCCGAAGACTATTGAGGTGAAGATTGCTTAAGAAACTAAGAGAGTTGCTATAGATTTGATGGATTTATAGTCCTTGAAGCTTTTGTATTTCGAGTTGAACCTGCTTTTCTGAGTGTCGTGAATGAAACTATTACTTCAATAATATCAGCTGTCTCCTCACTTTCCACTTTCCTACTATCAAAATTACCAGAAATTGATCATACTTCTCTTGACAGTTCCAAGCTCCAAAAAATGCATCTTCTCCAATTCTGAATTTATACACACATGATAAAATTGTCCAGTAACTTATATACAGCATTTCTATGATATTGTTTCATTCTGGAAAACCAAATCTGGGTTTCGAACATGCGAATGGCCAAAGACAATCCCTTCCAGTATACTTTTATTGCCATTACCATGAGACGTAATGCTCCATAAAACATCTTTGTGCTTCATTTTCAATGATGTCGATGATAATCCCAAATTCGATCTCGCCTTCGAGTACTGATGTCTTAAGGTTTTACCAATGCCATTGGCAAGCAACCAACGAGTTCCCGACACATGTTGTGCCGTTGTACCCCAAGCATGCTCTCTCCCAGGCTCAGAATTCACGCCCAGAAGATGAATATCAGTGGCCATGTACTTGAAACTCCCTTCTCCTCTGTAATATTTAACAGAGACCAGATCTTTGTCTTCATCCCTGTCGACTCTCTCGACCTGAATCAGACAGAGCAATGGACGCCCAACTGGTTCTAAGTTTCTCAAGGGATCTTTCAGTTGCAGCATTAGAGCCAATGTCGGCTTGTTGACCATCAATCCAGCCACTATCTTCATGTCTCTGGTATCACCGCTCTTTGCCTCGTGGGCTGCAAGTATCTTGACAACACTTTCATGGTTATTATCGTCGCCAATAATTCCGGCGTCGAGCTTTGACCACTCCTCTAATGGTAAGGAGAGATCCATCAATCCTTCAACGCCCCTGCTGCTATGTTGAAGCTCGCGAACAATGGAGTTTTTGCCTCCGGCGACTGATGATTTATGGTTAGAGGATAATCCTATTTGAGATGGTGCCTCCTCATTAGACATATTCGACTGTATTTTTAACCCTTCTAGAGAAAGGACTTCAATCTTATCGATTGCAAGATGAATAAGATCTTTTGGAGAAATAGAGTTCATTCTGTTCTCATTATCTTGAATTTGGGATTTCCTGCAATAGAAATGAGGATTGGTCAGAATGGGGTTGTTCATCTGGAAAATTCCGGTAAGACACAAAGAACAAGAATTAACAACACTATGTTGGAAAATCACACATTTAGAGCTGACCTCTCATAGCCGATTGCACTAGAGCTTTCGATGTGTGGGATCGTCATTCTGTTTAGATCTTCCAACGCCATTAGTTTGTTTACCTGCATGTACAGCCTATCTGCTCCGATGGAAGTAAAACATTGCAATATTTCCATAAAATGAGACCCCATTGCTGCAGGTAGAACAACTAGATTAGAGAGTTGGATAATCAATCTTCCTTCATTCCTGTCTTTGAACAGAGCTGGATTCATAGATCTCAGAAAACCACCACCCTTTAATGGAACGAGTGAGCCACAGCCTTCAGCGAGTGGCAGTGATTTTTGTGGGGCCTCTACAGGAAGCTCAATTGGACTTCCAAATCCGCCAGAGAAGTTTCTTGGAGAGTACTGAAAGTCCTTCTCTTTCATCCCCCATGTTTGCATCAAGGCCTCTGTCTCCAAGTTTTCAAGAATTTGAGCTTTTCTTCTACTTCTTAACTGGCTAGTACTCTTGTGATCTTCCGGTATTCGAATACTTGGTGCAAAATCAAAACTTTCAATATACTTATCACGACCAGACGGTGGTAAATCACATCTCCCATAATTTGGCCTCTCTTCAGCAACGTCACCATAGAAAATAGAATTCCAGGATGCCATGGTTTCCTTCTCAAATTGTCTAAGCAAAAGTTCCCTAGGAGACTCCGGATGACACCTAGAGGAACCACTCTCCAGTCCTAGCCCGCCCAGGAAATCTCTTATCACAGATTCATTGACATCATCTAAGTTAGACGATCTATTTGGTGATATAGTTTCTTGATGACTTGCTCCCGTATCTGTGACATTGTCCTGCTCTAGAAGCTTAACTTCAACTAGCGAAGATGCCCTCCTTGCTGATAACACACGCTTAGAAGGAGAATCGACCCAATCGAGGATAGACTGGGTGACAAGGAGGTTGTTCTCATCCTTTCCAAGTTCGTCAACATGTTTATAATGAATGTCGTTCATTGAACAATGTTCCATTTTCTTGTCAACGACCATATCAGTAGCCTCATTGAAGTTGCATGTCTTTGCATTATCTATTTCTATGCCGCAATCCATGACAGTGAATTCAGTTCGGTCATATAAATCTTTTTTATTGTCTTTTCCAGATTTGAATCCGGGATCAGATTCCGAATACATTTGCTTTAAGGAACCGAATTCTAAAAGCGCTGAACCACAGAAATCCCCATCATCCAGTTTCTGATATAAGAAGTGGATTGACTCTGAGAGTTCAGAGATCTTTTCATTGGCGGAATGGGCACTCATAACTGGCTGAGCCATTTCAGAAATACTAGGTCTGTTCTGAATCAAATTTAGAAGTTTTGGAACTTCCAAATGCCCGAGTTTGACCAGTCCATTTTTCATCATCAAAAATCCAAAACTGACATGTAGAAGGGCTCCATTTGCCTTGCCTGAAAGTTTGAAGCTCGTCGTCCATCTTCCTAAGCTTTTCTCCCCTTCCATTTCTTCTAAAGTAGGAGGTAAAAGCATAGTTACATCAACTGAATGCTTCCCAATATCAAGTCTTGGAACCCCATTAACAGAGACATAGATCATGCAAAGCTCAGGCTCGTACTTTATCAAGTGGTTAAGCCCGCTTCTACCACCATAGACAGAACATTTGAGGATTAAAGACTCATTAAACTCGGCCATGCCATCAAGAACTGTTGAAGCGCGTGTCTGTGAATTATTGTCCTTTCTTTTCCAGTTCACGCGTAAACTAGCATCATTGAAATGAGGGGGCAGTCCATCAATGGAATGGACTTGGAGATTGAATAGACAACTAAACTTGCGATGACCGATGTGGGCGAGCGATTTTAATGGGTTCTTCCAATTCCATGCCGATGATCTTTTTCCCTCCTTACGTGATACGTCTTCTCCAAGGAATGCTGGGTTCAGCTTTGTTTTCGGCTCGTAGAAACGGGTTTTGCTTGCAGAATGATGTTTATCAGCTGGCAATAACAAAGCCTTTCGAGGGGGTTTTCGTAGATAAAGAGCGTTGCTTATGGCCTCGATTTCCCTTAGCAACTGGCCGCTGTTTGAATTTCCAGTGAAATCATTGTCTTCGGGATCAGTTTTTGAAAACATCGTGTACTTTTGTCAGATAGAACACTATATAACTGATTGAACTGGATCCATAGCTTCGATGATTTTTTGTTCTTTTTTTGCAGATCAGTTGTTTGATTGGATCCTGGGGAAGAAGAACATAAGAATAGTGGGAAAACCAGAAATCTCGGATTAGAAATGTTAGCACAAATCAAAAGATATAGATTCACAAAAGATCAACAAAAGTCATTTGATCACCTACACATTTCAAACAGCTCAAGTAGCATTTGTTTTCAAATTACAAAATGATTGGCTTACTGGAGATGGATGACAGAGAAATAATCAATCGAGAGTCACGATAATCGGAAGCAGATCGAACTTCCGAACATGAGATCAATCGGTGGCTTTCAGATTCTACAATAACTAAGAACGGCATAAAAGAAGAAGATCGGAAGAAAGAAAGGTACCTGTCGAAATGCTCGCAGTTGGCTTCAATGGAAAAGAAAGTCCCGGCAATCGAGTGATCTCTTTCGGACTTTTCGGAGAAAGTGTGGAAAAGTAGACTGCAAATTTGTCTCCATAATCGAGTACGGACAAGTCTTTTCTACAGTGGGCTACGATAATGGTGGTTAGATATGGCGAATAATAGGCAACGCGCGAACCTGAGGGGAGCATGACATGGACCTGGTCCAGGCCTACTAAAGCCCGGTACTCCATTACTCGGGAAGGAGGATTGGGTGGGAATTACGGGTCGGGTCGGGTCGGTTTATGAAGAAAAATAATATAATCCGATAAATTTCTTCTTTTAAAATTATATTCGAATTAAAATCAAACAGATAATCGATCTCCTAATCAAAATTTTGGGTCAGTTTCGATTTGGGCTAACATTCAATTTCATAAAATTCAAATTAGTTGGTTATTGATTCAAACTAATTAGATCTAATTCAAATCGATCGTTTAATCGATCCGAACCGAATCAGTCTAAAAATTTTTATTGGGTTTCCTGTTGAGTTTGTCATCCAATTTTTTCTTCAATAAAAAATCTATCCAAACGTAAATAATATGTTTGAATTGGTTCAGTCGGTCTGATTGGATTATCATGAACCTGAAACTCGACTAGGAAGAAGACAAGGTGGCTCCACTCAAGTTGCTGTGGGGAACTACAAAGACCCCAAAAAAGATGAAAAAGAGATCTTCTTCGACCTGTCTGTACTAGTTGAGGAAATGTCCAAACGTGAACGGAAAGATTCCGTAGAAAAAGAGGGGTGGAGGGGCGCCGGAAAATGCTGACCGGATCAGGGCCGGCGAACTACCGAACAAAACCAAAAATCCCAGAAAACAGACGATATCTTGGTTCATTTCCATCTCTCGAATTATTGACCATGGTAAATTCAGCAGAAGCGACTCATCGAACTCATCCTTTCTATAGCAAGAACAACCAATCAAACTGGACTTCTCTCTGCTGTCACTGTTCCAAAAGGCAACTACTGTCATGCCACGACATCAACACTCACCAACAAATCATCACAAGGACGAATCAAAATGCCCCAAAATCCACATAAAGATTACTATTCCAGGACTTCTGTAATCGTCTCCAGGAGTAGCCAATCAAAACAACCTTTGTTTGCTGCCCAAATTCATGGCCTCGTCCATATTGTCACTGTCGCCTGCAGCATTCAACAGCATAATCCATGTGGAAATTTCAAATCACACCAAGAAATCATCCCAAAAGCAGTAATGCCAAATGCCCAAATCAATAATTTCACTAACCATCAAGGGGTTCATAAGCACAGATGAAGAAATTCAACATAGCTTCCTAACTCCCTCCACTATTTCTATAATCTCTATCCCATGCAACTGATATAAGCAGCTACTTTGACAAGAACTATAAGTGCCCGCAAGTAAAAAACATTATGGGCAGTGATTTTAAGGATCAACAGACGAATATCGATACAATAGAGGGTGGGGATGCAGTTGCTGTTATGATTTTATCTTGAATTTCCTCTTAGCTTTCAAATCCACCACAATCACGCTGATGTTGTCCTTGCTACCCTTTTGGAGGCACAGTTTGAGAGAAACTCAGCTGCTGCTTGAGCAGCTAAATCAATGCCTTCCCCCCTCTTTGAAGGTAGTGTAAGGCCATTCTTTTTATGCCACAGGAGTATTTGCCTCCGGGCCAGCTCACATGCCTCTTCGTTACTCATGACATCCCATAGACCGTCGCTGGCTAGAACGAGGCACTCGTCATCTTTCCCCCGGCGAAGAAACATCACTTCCGGCTCGGGAATAATCCATGGTTTCAAATATCCATCACATGCGTGTTCGTTTTTTTAGCACAAACAGACGCATGAAGTGCGAAAAAAAGCTCCGGATATTTAACTCAATCACAACTTGACAATATCCTCTTAGATTCTTCAACTAGAAACACTAAAATTACAGGCCATGATTAACATTTTTGACAGGATGAATCTCTCATTTCTGATCTAATTAGAATAAGTGATATTCCTAGTTTGTTTGATTAGCTTGTTAAGTTATCATCCTGATAAATCATCATGCAGAAAAAAGAAAGATTTTTATCAAGAGTCTACCAATAGATCTTGACATTGCAAGAACGCCGAAGAACCGATGCCCGTTCCATTGGATGACCTTGCCTCCAGCAGCCTCAATCCTAGCATACTCATCGTCCCGGTTCGGCTGAGATAAAATGCATACAACAAATTAACTTAAATTATCGCAAATTTTGCAAATTAGCGCGACTAGAATCACAAATCTATTACTTTATGATCCACCGACGACGGCAGAGGTTCTTTACCAAGACACAGAACTGCTCTCGAGTCTCCACAATTGGCTACGATAATGTGAGAAGAGCAAAGGGTCGCCACAGTGGCGGTAGATCCAACGGTTTCCGGGGCAACGGGATTGGCACTAGCTTTGCCAGCAACTTCATCATCATTTTTAAAAAACAGTTGGTGAAAGCTGTTTTCCATTGCTTTTGGCAAATTTTCTCGTCGCTTCTAGAAACTAAACAGTCCTTAACAAAGGCTATCTCTTCGGCTAAAACCAAGTGGATTCTATCCCTGCAATAGTCTGCAACCTACGAGTAAAAAACACCACAGAGAAATCATTAGCAGTAGAAAGAGATCAAACATTGGAGAGATGAAGAAACTAAAACAATCTTACCTGAGAACCACCATGGCCATCATAAACACCAAAGAAATGAGCAGTTTGAGAACTCATGAACTCTCTCGTCCTATCTTGACTATGGTTGTCGGTGAGCATCTGAATAGGAATTTCCAAAATCCGAGGTTCAGTTGTAACTGCATCTTCCATCTCCGGTCTTCTTCCACAAATTGACGTAAATCCCCAGAGAGGTACATAATCTGTCTCCGAAGGAAGATTAGGTCTTTGAAGCGGACTAATTACAGTATTTGTCTCAACAATCGCCGGAGAATTACAGGTCGCCGGACAGGCAACGTCAATACCGCCGGGAAATTTCTCAGTCGCCGATAAGTCCTCTCTCCGTAACCCACTCCTTTCAGTCACTACAGAAAGAGCGCAAGAGACATCGAGATTCAGGCCACCCTCCATGGAAATGGAGTCATCTTCCTCGCTTTCTCTCTCTGTTGCTTCGTCTGCAGACGTCCAATGGCTTGTATTCTGACTGATCATGTTCAACGAATGAGCCTTTGCTCTCTTGTCCTATTCTATACCTGCAGCATAGAATCAGAAGACTCAGAAGAAATGTCCTCTCGAGAATCAGAAGAAGACCCTAGAAATGGCGGCATCTGTGTTTCATTTACTGATCGAGTTCGCTGAATCCGAGGCAACCATTTGTAGCCTAATAGCTACATCTCTCATTGGATGGATAAGAATGACAAGCTCAATTAAAAATGGGACAAAGATTGAGATGGAGATGGTCGTCGCAATCTAATTTATCCTCGATTCCTCCCACTCTAGAACTCTTTTCAAGCATCCAAAATCCATCGCAACAACAGAAACAATAAAGAGTAGAATAAATCGAAGAAACAAGAAACCGCGAAATTCATTACCGCGAAGATGAGCTCAATCGATGGACAGAAAGCATTTCATCTCTTCGAACACGGCTGAGAAAGACGACGAAGTGGAAGAAGCAGAAAGAAAGAGTGAAAAAAGAAAGGATATAAAACAACAAAAAAGAGAGGACTAAGGACAAAATAAAGAGCGGTCGTAGTCTCAGATGGAAGCGAGTCGAATCCTGAAGAACAGGTAGTGAAGCACTACCGCCATTAATGACCCATCTATCATCGTATTTGTCGAACAGGGTAGTGAATCTCAACTTTTTCACTCTCCAAGCATACATACTTTGTTCTGCCCTTGTTTCCATATGCTCCTAATAGGAATCTCAACCATGTTTCCAAGTTCTGATCTTCAACCAGATTTGACATTCACCTGAAATTCCTTTGATTCCCATTCTCTGTCATCAAAAGAAACCCGCTCTTTAACTTGTTCAAATGTCTGGTTTTTCTTCGCTTCGAAGAAAATTCTCTTAAATTCATACAACCAAAATCATTATTATATTTTTTTTTTTGGATATTCCTATAAACATTATTTCTTCCTCCCAAGCACACAAAATAAACCAGGAGAAAAGAGACTAATTATGCAATGTTTGAAACAAATACGATGAACTCAAGAAACAATAGTTTGTGTCCAATTATGAAGAGTTTGAAGATGCTTGTTTTGAAGAAATCTCTCCAGCTCTTTAAATGTGTCTGGGCAGTGTCAAAAGAGATGCATACAAATTGATGATCATAGCTTAGTTAAATACAGCAACGAAAGGCAAAGCATGGGGTTTTATTGCCTTATTGATCCCAATCTGAATTTGTAAACCTATAAAGAACAAGAATTGAGCATTAGTAGAAGGCAGATTAGCCGTTTCTTCCCGACCGCGCCTTGAACACACGGAGAAGATCGATAAATTCTAACACCAATCGTAGAAAGAGCAAGAAAGAGAGAGAGAATGATAAACTAGAGAAACGCAGTTCCTGCAATGCCATGGTGCAGAAGATTATGAGCAATTGAGTCCCTAGCCTTCATGGAAGTGGCTGATCTCAACCCCACTTCAGGCACCATTTCATCGTCTTGAAGCTCAAATCTCAGCTCCGAGTCCATCTCTTCACCTCTAATTTCACAAATATTATGCAAAACACAGCAAGCTCCGAGCACAACAGGCAAGTCTTGGAGCTTAACCTCTGTCCTCTTCTGCAAACAACACCACCTTCCTTTCAGTCTCGCGAAGGCCTCCTCGGCAGCTTTCTGAATCTCTCGGATTTTCTCGTTAAACGCGTGTTGAGTCCATGTCAGATTTGGCTGCGTGTACGGCACTAGAACCCAATCGAGCAAAGGGTACCCTGCGTTGCCGACGATCCAAACGCCCTTCAAAAGCCCTCCATTGGCTCTTTGATACAGCGCCGATTTCTCGAGCACTTGGTCATCGGGCATCGAGCCAGGCCACCCGATGCAGACGTCCGTGAACACTCCTTTCGGATTGACAACTCCTTGTACCGTGATCGAATACGAGGTTTTTTGGTTCCTCTCTGTGTGTCTTTTGTTGAAATAGGCTGCAACGCTGATTTTGGGAGCGATTATAGGTATGTGAGTGGTGTACATAGATCCGACCACATTTGGGATGCCTGAACTCAATTCGAATTCTTCTTTGATCTTCCTAGATTGATCTTCGTTCGGCCACTGTAAGTATTTCGGCATTAGCACGGTTCTAATGGCGGAGCAGACCTCGAGAACTAGTTTATGGCATGTCGATATGCCTAAACCGAATCTCTTCGAGACGAGTCGAAGAGGATCACCGGTGGCCAACCGCCATAGACAAACAGCCACTCGTTGTCGGACTGGAATGGCATTTCGAAGAGTGGTGTCCTCTTTGGCTATGGCGGAATTTAGCTCCTCGCATATCATGTCAAAAGTGGCTCTCCCCATTCTGAACTCTTTCTTGAATTTCTCATTTGGATAATCCGGACTGTTACACTCGTCCCACCAAGCTTTCGACCTGTCTTTCACCCACAGTCGCCGGTGCTGTCCGCCGCCGCCGCTCTCTCCGCCATGCTTAGTCGCTTTTTCTGCTTCACCGGCCTGAAGCTCGCTAGATGACGCGGCGGCGACAGCGACGGAGCTAGCGAGGACCCTCGATTTCTTCCTCTTCACTCTATCTGATTCCTCCATTTCCGAATAATAATCTTGAAGATTCGAATAGTTATCCATCGTCGCTTTCGATTTCTTCCGATGATTTGTCTCCATAAACTCCTTCTCCTCCATTGCCGCGACGCTTCTCTCTTCCTCGTCGCACCTCTCTTGCTCATCCAACAACAACAGAGACGAGATTATACCCTTCAACTCCTTCTTCTTACCCTTTTTCTCAAACGGTTCATCGCCGTCACCGCCGCCGTCGTCCTCCTCATTCCTCCGCCGTCTCCGGCTAGTACTGCTTCCGCTGCTCGACTGATTCATCAGAAAAAGCTCGGAGTTTTGGAGAAAGCTGTAAATGGAAGAAAGATCTTGCGGGTATGAGAGTTTCATATACGAAAGAAGAAAGATTTGAACTTTGAAGCCGAAACTTGTCGAAGAAAATACAGATATAGAAGAGACAAGTTCTATTCCATCCCGCGAAGTGTTCGATAAAATGTCTGAACCAAATGTGTGAACGCGGTCGTTGAAAACGTGGCTAACGCCGAAGTGGAGATGGTAAGACAATATATATATGTTTCATTATAATCTCAGAACTCCTCTTATTGGCCAATCGTCATTACCTGGACCGCCACCCCACAGTAATTCGAGGCCAAGATTAAAATGGAGCAAACTAGTGGAGGGACCAATAAAGACAGTGGAGCGCCATTACAGGGGATCATTTCTTCAAAAGAGAAGTGTGAACGCGGAAGTTGAAAACGGTGGTGGTTGACTTACGGCGGTGATTGCGTAGTACGCGCTTTCAATTCAGTTCAGTATTTCTTTAATCATATAAAATATAAGATTATATTCTCAAGAGGGTCGATTTGGATGCCTAATCCAAGCAATGTTTTGAAAAAAATAAGGTTTTACAGCTTGTTCGGAATAATAAACGACGACCAAGAGAAGAAAGGGTAACCTCGAGGACAAGATCAACGTCGGAGAAGCGTGATCTTCCAAACTAAATGATAGGGTATGATATGGAGATTGGATCGGAGGAAATTTCAACAATTTACGCTATTTTTTTGACTTTCTCCGTCCATCTGTTGGGGCGGTTGGCCAGCTTGACCAGTTGTTGACGGGGTCGGAGCCAGGAATCTGGTGTCGCCGATGAGATTTCAACTGGCAAACTCTCCTTGAAATATGCTGTAGGAGACAAAATTCTGTATGCATGGAAATGGAATCCACTGTGCTCTAGATCTTAGCTTCGGTCCAGTTTTTGCCCGCTAGATGTATCGATTTTGATTCTGATTCGGTTGAAATCCCGATTCATGGTTTGGTTCACAGGTTTTGAGGAACTTGAAATCTGTGAAAACCGAGTCGAATCGTGGGTTGAAAAACCAACCCAATATCGGTAAAAGTAATACCTAAAATTTGGCAAACCTTGATTAAAAAATTGAATAAAAAAATATAAATACTCTAATATTTTAGTTTTTAAAAAAATCAAAAGTTAATTAGTTATTTATTTATCCAGGTTCAAATCTTTGTTAGTTTTATTGACTCACGACCCAACCCGAGCTTAACCCGAAACCTAACTCGCACAAAAACTTGCCAAACTCGAAGCCCAACCTGAAATAATTAACCAAAGCCAACCCGAATATTTAGGTCGATTATGCTTTGGATATTTTAGTCGATCAGATATGCTTTGAGTTTAATCGATCGAATCTCGAACTCACATACTTTTTGTTCAAAAACCGAAACAACCCGTGGGTCTCGCCCGTAGTTCTAAGAGATTCTTGGCCCACTTACACCAGTTACATCCGGATCAGTATAAAAAGCCCACAACGTGGCCCATATGAGAGCTCACATGCTTGAGGCGATTTCTTAGTTTCTCTCACGTGTGTTACTTACGTCATCTTTTCTTCTCTGATCTCTCGACTCTCGTCTTGTAACGCGCAAGTCGTTTGCGATCAGAGATCCGAACCGAGGATCGAATTCCATTACCTCTCATCTGAGGGCGGAGGAGGTCGCCGCTCACCGATTCTAGCTCTCCACCAGATCCATAGTCTTTGTTAGTATCATAAAGCTCGAAAATCTAGTGGAAAACTAGCCAATCTGAGACTCGGATAATGGAATTCGAAAATGGGGTGGAGCTGTCGACGTCTACGACGGTTGACAGCCTCCTTCCACTTGCATCCGCTTCTCAGCAGCCATATGTGTCTGAGCTGCTCTCGTTTACCCTAGATCGTCTACATAAGGTAATTTATTTCTTGATTCTGTCTGTGGAGAACGAGTCCATATTAGCTATTCAATTATGTGCTTCGATTTTTCTTTTTCAATGTTTTTTTCATGGCGCTATTGAATTTGGAGTGATAATGTTGCAGGAACCTGAGCTTCTTCGCGTGGACGCCGAGCGCATTCGGAGGCAAATACAAGAGGTGGCGGTGGGAAATTACCGAGCCTTTATTGCTGCTTCAGACGCGTTACTTGCTATTAGACAAGAAGTTTCGTCCATTGATAAGCACCTCGAGTCTCTGGTAGTTTTGAATATCCATCCCTGACAAATTCATTTTTTACTTTATTAAATTTCTCATACTAGATTCATATATGATAGTCTAAATCATTAAAATAGTCATGTTAGAAATTTTATGGAAGCACAACTTTAGAAATTGAAGGAGATCTAAATTTATAGGAATTCAGGTGGTTTCGTGATTCTAGATTTTTCTTTGGGCTTCCAGATTTAAACATTTGACAATATCATTTCATAAGATCTGGAGAAGATGCTAAGGATTTTTCGTCTTTGGAATTATGTTTTAATTTCTAATGCTTGTATAGTTTCAATGAGATCAGCTTAGTGAGACGCTATCTTTCTGCAGATATTCGAGGTTCCAAAGCTGACAACAGGTTGTACTGAGTTCATTGAATCTGCGGAAGAAATTCTGGAAAAGAGAAAGATGAATCAGACATTGCTTATTCATCACAGTACTTTACTTGACTTGCTTGAAATACCTCAACTTATGGACACGTATGTATTGAAAAGTATAATATTTAGAAGTTTATTCTTTGGCAGTAGCTGCTTGATCACTATTGACTATTACTTAGTCTTCTTAGTCAAAAATAAGAAATGTAGGATTACCCTATTACTTACTGCTTCAGTTGGTTATCCCGTTTCCATGGTAACACGAAGCAAATTGGGGCTCTGCTCACTCTAGAGTTTTATATAAATATCTGTGTTTAAGTGAACCCCAAACTGATTTTGCTATGAATGTACTTATGATTATAACATTTATAATATTTTTTTAGAAAGCCAAATAAATCTGAATATGTGATAATGTGTGCTTGTTTTCCCAATCATCATCAGCAACGCCTTTTACTGGTGGGATATCCATTGGCTCCAATGCCCTAAAAGATTAGTAGTTGATGTTTTTCCATTTATTGGCAGATGTGTGAGAAATGGAAATTACGATGAAGCTCTTGACTTGGAAGCATTTGTTGCTAAGCTTTCAACCATGCACCCAAAGTGAGTACTATACCCGTCACTGTGGTAATTTGTATTAAAGTGTATTTAAAGTATCTGCTTAAACTCTACTCTCTCTTTCAAGAATACCAGTTATTCAAGCATTGGCTGCAGAAGTACGGCAGACAACCCAATCCCTACTTTCTCAGCTTCTCCAGAAACTTCGGTCTAATATTCAGGCAGGCAGCCATAAACATTACATAGACACTGACGTATGAATTGGAATTACAGCATGTAATGATCTATTTTGTTTGATTGCAGTTACCAGAGTGTCTTCGCATTATTGGGTACCTCCGTCGCATTGGAGTATTTAGTGAGTATGACATGCGATTAATGGTAAGATTGCTGCAAGTCATGAATTACATTTTATTTGATCTTTAAATCAAGCTTGTTTTGGGTTAGGTTTCTTGAGACTAAATCTTCAGCACTTTTTGTTGTTTCAGTTTTTAAGATGCCGAGAGGCATGGCTCACTGGAATTCTTGAAGATCTTGACCGAAGCCATGCCTATGAGTATTTAAAAGGAATGATAAACTGTCACAGAATGCATCTTTTTGATGTTGTTACTCAATATCGTGCAATATTTTCGGATGATACATCAGGGAGTGAAGAAAACTATGATGGTGGGCTTCTTTTTAGCTGGGCCATGCATCAAATTACTGCACACCTTAAAACTCTAAAAGTGATGCTCCCAGAGATTTCTGAAGGTGGCTCTCTGTCGAATATCTTAGATCAATGCATGGTAAGACTATGATTTTAAGCCTCCCAAAAGGAAAAAAAATGCTTTTCTGGGAATAATTACTGCTCATGGTTGATAATACTAGCTTGATACAACGGTCATAGTTGTTTCCAAAAAAATGTTTGAGCAGCCGTTTCAATTTTGTATATTTTATTTTTAACTTTTCTTGTGTTACTGGCAGTACTGTGCTATGGGGCTTGGTTGGGTTGGGTTGGATTTTAGAGGTCTGCTTCCTTCGCTTTTTGAAGAGTAAGAACGACCTTAAAATTCAATCATAAATCTATGTTTAGTTTGCAATTTCTACATTTTCGAGAATTATTTACTCATAGAAACGATTTTGTATACTTTGTAGGGCAGTTACCAATTTATTCTCAAAAAATATGATTACAGCAGTGGAAAGTTTTCAGGTATGAACAAGTACAAAGCTAGTAAATTATCAACTTGTTGCTATCATTCACCTTTCACATCTAACGGTTAATGAATTACCTTCTTGATAGTTGGTTTTGGATTCCCATCGCTGGGTCCCACTACCTGCAGTTGGGTTTCCATCAAATACAGTTTGCGAGGAAAATCAAGAGGATATAACTCCGCCTTCTCATCTGATGGAGCATCCGCCTCTTGCTGTTTTTGTTAACGGTAAGTCAAGTATGGGTGTTTGTTTTCAATCTTTCAGAGTCATTTTTTGTTACATGTTACCAACGGCTATTAGTATTTCTCTTTAAACACTATGTTTGTGAGATATCTATGCTTTATCAATATTTTGACTGATGGATATCAAGAATAAATCTTATTTCCCTTAGTGATATCTTACCAATTGTTGTCATTATTTATTGTTTAAAACCGGATTTGTCACCGTCTGTCCTTCGTCAATATTTTGGCTGGAAATGTCATGAGTATATTAACAAAGCTTACTGGGCTGATATTATTGATATTTGTGCTATAACGATACATTTAAAATGGTATATAGTTCGGATTTTTGCTTCTTATAAATCGCTTCACTAAGATATACTCTATCTAGTAAGAGGCTGGATGCAATCCTGGTATACATTTCACAGGTCGAGGCTGGTTGTCGATTTCATAATTTATGACTTGCTAAAAATGTTCCGACATTTCATATTATTTTGTCTTGTACGAGTGATTTTTTCTTGGGTGTTGTTTAGGTGTATCTGCAGCTATGAATGAGCTACGCCCTTGTGCGCCTTTGAACTTGAAGCCCGTCATTGCTCAAGAATTAATCAAGGGTTTACAAGCGGTTTCGGACTCTTTGTTGAGATATAACACTACACGGATACTAAGAGAAAACGAGTCCACCCTTTTTCTCTCCCTCTGCCGTGCATTTTTAGAGGTGCTTTTCTCTGCTACTATTGTTCATTGGCAAACATGTTCTAAAACAAGCATTATTATATCAATTACACTTGTTTATCTAGGTCGCTTATCCATATTGTGCCGCCTGCTTCGGTCGTTGTTATCCGAATGGAGGTGTGCTTATACTGGATGCAAAGAATTCATTCGACGGTGTTGTCCGCTTATTGGCTGTTTCATCGAGAGAGCTCCCGAAGCCAGCGAGCAATGTGGATGGAAAGAGCATAATAGAAAACGGGGACAATTCTGTGTTGGAAAACGGAGCATCTGTCGGAGATGAACCGACCCAAATTGCAAATGCTGATGAAAGCCAGCATAGAAGAAGTACTATTTCAGATACCAGCTTGGATAATAGCAGCGAGTTAGATGGTCGGATTTGAGGACTAGGCACCGCCGGATCTTCAAATCAATCAATTTTATTCTTCGTGGGCTTGTTTGAATCTTTATTCGTCATTGAGAGGAATTTTTACTGTGCTTTGGAATGAATTAAAGAGACTAAAAGAAGAGAGAGAAAGAGGCTCATCTTCCAACATGATTTAACGCCAATGGTGACATGAAAAGTCCAAGCAAACTGTCATCCTCAAGTATACGTGTCTCTAAATTCTTTGTATTACAAGACAACGAAATCCCTGTCGAATTCCAAACGTATCTTGAAAATCCAAAATTTAGAAGTTTAATATCTGTCGATTTGACCCTTGCACGTGTCCAAACTTATCTTTCGTCGCTGGATCACAGACCCAGAATACTCCATTTTAGCTCTGGATAAAACAGTTCCAAGGAATGTTTGGATTACAGACTTTCCGATTGTGGAAGTAGGGTAATCGTTCAGTTCAACGGGATCTCGGAGTTAAAGATCTGATCAAACAAACCTCCAGAGGCATAGGAGTTTCAGGAATCACTCAAAGATTGATAAGGAGAACAATGACTTTGACCAGAAGCTGATGTCCAAAGACGATGTCTTTTTCGTCTCTGATTTATTTAGCAAATAAAAGGGTAAAAGCTACAGAATCCAGTTTGTTTGGGCAGGCTCAAATCGACAAAAACTGCAGCTAAAACAGAGGTTTAATCTCAGCAAACAACGCCAAAAACACGACATCTTAGAAACTCTGGAGTTCTAACTCGATTATTAAGATTTCATTTTCCAGATTGGTCATTATAACATCTCAACTCGTGTTGGTATTGGCTGTCAGCATATCTATCTTCGAACGTATTACAGAATCCTCCCTCTGCCCAGTTGTTCTTCATTTGTCTCCAGAACAGAATGCTAAACTAGCTCTCAGGTTTTATGAAGACGATGAAATTTGGTTGACTTTCCTAAGCTACGTATCAGACGTGTAATGGATATTGGAAAAATAAAGAAAAAACCACCAAAAACCCACTGCGTCTCAAACTGGTCTGGTAAGAAAGCAATAACTGAAGAATGAGAAAACAGAGAAAAAGACAGAAAATAGGGTCAGAGCCAAAGAGACATAGATAGAACCCTAATTTTCTCGTTTCTCAGTTTGGATTCTGATGTCACGAGGAGAACATATTTGTTGGATAAGAATACTTCATCACCATTATCGGCGCCATTGCCACTCTTGAGAAACCTGCAGAAAAAATGGCAGCTCAATGATCATCGAACAAGAAAAACCCTGAATTCCAGGCTACAATTCCTGTCAATCCGACCAATTTCTCAACCAGTAATGAAACTCGAAACACATACAGACGAACAATTCAGACATTCGTTCGTCATTTCCGAATTCGCCTCCGTTTTTTCATCAATTAGAGGAGCTCCGTTTCTAAACATTACCATTTTGAATGGTAGTTGGATTTGAATTTGATTTTTCAGGGTTCGTCGGAATTTGAAAATCATTTGCGAGGACCAGAAGCAGAAAGAGACAAACAAACTCTGCCTCGATCCGAACGCTTTGACAGAAGGCTCCATGGAATCCTATGTAGCTCTGCCATTTATTAATTCAAATAAAAAAATTTCATTCATAAATTCGGAGGTTTAATGTTCAAATTTCAGACAGGTTGAGCCCAGATTCAAGTCCCAGTATCTGAAACCTTTCCAGTGCCAAACAGCAAACACGCAAGAGAACATCTTATCTCGAAGAATAAAATATCAATATCCATATTTAAAAGCAGAGCCCACGAAGCATTTTCAATCATAGGTCAAAACCCTCTTCTTTTTTTTCGATCAGTTTCGAAATGAAACGGAGAAGAGGACCCGTGTTTGATGATAAAAATCGTGACTTTTGGGTTTTGGTTTATGGGTTCTGCTTCTGCATATGGAAATTGTGCCTTTTCAGGATTGTTTTTAATAAAAAAAGAGTGAAATAGTAGATTACAGTTAAACTGACGCAAAGCTAAGGTTAAACAATTAATGCATTTCGTGGAAATCGAGCGGGATGTCCCCTGTTTGTCCGTTTTTCTTTTAAATTTCAAATATGCAGCCTCGACTCTCCTTCATTACCCCTCTTTCTCTCTCTCAATTCTGTTTCTCTCTCTACAATCCTACTTGAAACCAAAATCTTAGTTGCTTGATCATCTTCTAACTCCATTTTCTCAAAAGATCAGAGCTTCACTGCTTCTTTTGTTCAATACACCAGCTCTGTAACAATGGGGGCTTCTGGAAAATGGGTGAAGTCTTTTATAGGTTTCAAAAAGCCCGACAAGGAAGACCATGTTAGCTGAAAATTTCTCCTTTGGCCTAGAGTAAATTCTTGTCTGTTGAAATCATTTCACTAAGAACCTCTTTTTTGTTTCTCTGTAGGAAAAAGCTTGTGGTAAGAACAAGAAATGGAAGCTATGGCGGAACCCATCTGGGGATTTAGGCTCTGCTTGGAAAGGTTTCAAAGGAGGCAGGAGAGCAGCATCTGAGGGCTCAGATTCCCCACGCGCCCCCGATGCTTTCACAGCCGCCATGGCTACAGTCCTTCGAGCTCCGCCAAAAGATTTTAGGGTTGTGAAGCAAGAATGGGCTGCTATTCGAATCCAAACTGCCTTCCGTGGCTTCCTGGTATACATTATTCTCTATTATATTCACTTTTTTTCCCCAGATCGGTCGATCTAGTTTGCTTTTCTATCTTTCTGCAGAAATAAAGTTTGGTTCTTTCTGCAAATTTTGAATATTTGATCCACTCAATGGCCATTAAGTTAGATTTTAGTTTAGATCTGAATGAGGAAGCTACGTTCTGGGCATTCTTATGAACGCATATGAAATGTTTGGTTTTATGTTTCAGGCCAGGCGAGCGCTAAGAGCTCTAAGAGGCGTGGTGAGGCTTCAAGCCCTGGTTCGTGGTCGCCTAGTGAGAAAGCAAGCCGCGGTGACTCTGAGATGCATGCAAGCTCTGGTTCGAGTCCAGGCTCGAGTGAGGGCTCGTCGAGTCAGAATGTCAATGGAGGGTCAAGCCGTTCAGCAAATACTAACTGAACATCGAACCAAGGCTGATCTTTTGAAGCAGGCAGAGGTTCCGCCATTAATCCAAAGCTTTTCTTAGCTTCTTTTAATCAATTTTGTCCTCATTTTTTCGGTTGATGAATCTCAGGCAGGGTGGTGTGATAGTAGAGGAACGTTGAATGATGTTAAAACAAAGCTTCAAATGAAGAAAGAAGGAGCTTTTAAGAGAGAGAGGGCAATTGCATACTCTCTTGCTCAGAAGGTTTTTTTTAATTCATTAAATTAAATTCCTTCATATAATTATAAAATTCACCTCTTTCTTCTTCTTGTACTTGTGTTTCAGCAATGGAAATCAACTCCCTCTGCAGTTCTTAGATCAAATGGTTCTTATATGAAGAATCAAGAGTTTGATAAGAACAGTTGGGGATGGAGCTGGCTAGAGAGATGGATGGCTGCAAAGCCATGGGAGACCAGATTGATCGAACAGTCCCAAAACGATCCATCAGAGTCAACTCCACCTCCTGTCAAGAGTTTTGTCGACTCTTCGAGTAAACATTCAAAAGGGTCTGATTCTGGCCGTGTTAAAATTAGAAAAAACTACATTTCCACTCGAATTTCAGCAAGACCACCTCATTTCAATCAAGTCACCAGGTCCTCATCGAGCCCGAGTTCTGAATTACGATGCGATGAGAGCTCGGTTTCATCCTCATTCTGCACCTCCGCGACTCCGGGGTCGGGCAACACCTTAAAGGTTATGGAAAGAACTGAAAACAGCTCGAGAAATACACCGAGCTATATGAGTTTGACCAAGTCAACTAAGGCGAAACAAAGAACAAGTGGTCAAGTGTCTCATAGGGTTCAAATGGAGTCCGCGGATGAGTTCAAGTTCATCAACAGCTTGGAAAATTTCTTGGATGGAGACTCGAAAAGTAGTGGTGGCTCGGACCCTTCTGTCAATTTATTCAAGTCTCTTGTTTTACCGGTTAGATCTGGTAAGAATGAGATAAGATAAGTGGGATATTTTGAAAATGTTCAACAGCTTGTTGTTTGATGAGTGTTTTTATGCCCAATCAGAACATTTTGATGGTGTAAAATAGTTCATTTTCTCCGTGCTTGTGAATTTAAATATGGATTCAACCTGCCTTTTATGAAGGTTTAGAAATGATTGGCTCAGGAAGTAAAAATTCATCTTTTCTTTTTTCTATTTTTGTTCTACACGTTTGATATATCTAAGCTTGACACCATGTTTGAAATTGAGAACAATGCCATACTCGAATTCAAGAGGGTTTTCCATTGATGCAGTGTGCCGAAAAGTGTAGTTCTGATACAGATGAATCATCCAGAGCTTTAGTTCAAGCAGAGAAAACTTCTGTCCGATGCAAACTCTCAGGCCAATCCCGAATGGTATCTAGGCATAAGGATGCCTCTGCTTCTCTTCCTTGCAGTTTGGATCGAACCTGTCCGGTTTGAACTTGTTTGGTTCTGGAAAATTCTTTGGATCTTTGGCTAAAACTCCGACAGTTAACCAGACCCAAGTCCCCTGTTCAGTAACAAATTACAGGAAATGCTCTTACATTTGGTCAGGAAAAACGTTGGAAGCATGAAAAAGAATCACCTTGGGAAGAAGATAGCCCCCTATTTCAACCTCTTTCGACGTTTCCTCGCCACAAGAGGTGAAACGGTGTAGTATTGTATCGACTCCTTGATCACCTGCATCACAAGTTCATTGAGGTAATCTTTTGAACGGTGATTGATGAGTTTAGCTTTTTTTTTTGAGATATATACTTGCCTGATCAAGATATGAGAATTTTAGTTGCAGATCATTAGCAGTCGGAATTTGATCAGACGGACCAAATCCATCGATTTCTTCAACTAACTTCTTCTCGACTTCTCTATGTGCTGCAACTAAATACAAAATGGAAGACAGTGTAAACGAGGTTGTTGTTGAGCCTGCAAGCAAGTGTTCATAAGTAACTGCGCCTAGATAGTCTCTAGTTAAAATTGACTTTGTCTCTGAATCTCTAGAATTCAGAATCAGAGAGAAGAAATCCTTTGAAGAAGCTAAATTTTTGTTTTCCGTTCTCTTCTCAACGATCTCCTTGATTCGGCCACTCAAATTGTGGTTCGTTCGATCGACTTTCCAGTCCATCGTGCTGGGGATTCTTTTCAAGATTTGCCAAAATGGTTCTTGAAGAAAGGGGATAAGTAGACCGAGAATGATTGAAAATGAGCCTGAGAGATCCATCTTGAGCTGAGTTGTAGAGTATATATGTTCATTGATGAAATCTGAAACTTCACCATTTCAGTTATTTTTATGATCGTGGGTCGACTCTCCCGTCGGCGGTTGAGGTTTCGTGAGGCTGAAATCGACCCCGAACGCAGCCTGGCCGATCACTTCTGAGGCCAATTTGAGGGAGAGGTTGGAGAATGAAATGTCTTCTCCGGTGGAGGAATGGAGATACTGAGTTGCCGATTCGATGTATGACTGCATGGATGGGATTAGGCCGGTGAGATGCGAAGGTTGGTAGACTGATAAACTGGTGTTTCTCATGGCCGACCATCTTAAATCCCTGAAAGCTCAATTCCACAGGAAACAAATTAATGGTTATAAGTTCGACAAAAGATAATTTAATAATTTATATGTATTCTCTTAATAATCCCTGAAAGCTCAATTCCCTTTAAAGGAAGATTGAACTTTAAACTTCTAGTTTAATATAATGATTGTCTTAAAGCTTGAATTTCAATCACCTATATTCATTATTTAAAAGAATGTACTAAAAGAAGAAAACAAAGCTTCGAAAATCAAATTACCTGGTGAAAAAGAGACCTTTCCGATGAAGAGGAGAGGCTGAAATGGGAGAAGGAATGCTTCTGTTAGGAATGTCTTTGAATTTCTTAATTCCAACTTCTGCAGAGCTCTGCGTCTGCGACGATTATCAATGGCTGGCTGCCCATATGAAACCTATAGCAGTTAAAAAACACGATTTAAAAGACATAAAACCAGATGTTCGGCCACCTTTGAACATTCCCACTACTTCAGTTTCCCTTTTCTCCAAGTGGGTTGTCAATTCAAAGGTCAAACTCCATCAACAAAACAGATAAAGTTCAATTAGATTGATCAAAACAGCACGATTCTACCATTTTGGATGTGATCGGAAAAAGTAACCTGAAAATCGGGCCTATTTTTTGGCGAGGACAGAGAAGACGTCGGGGCCGTACTTAGCGAGCAAGGGAAGGTGACCAACGAGGGGGATCGCCGGCGGGCCAGGGACCCTTCTCACTCCCCACGGCGGTGCATACAAGTAAGCCAAGAGCCCCGCAAAAACTCCCACCGAAGTGAATAAAACCGGAGCCAGAGGAACCGTCTGAAACCTTACTTGAACCGCCATTAATCTCTCCATTATCTTTTCGAAAGTCTAGTGAGAGAAAGTTATAAAGCAAGAGAGAGAGAGAGTGAGGGAAATAATCAGACGACGATGGGGAGCGGCAGACGTAGAGTTTAGAGCAGGTGAAACTCGACGCTGGTTTCTAGCTGGATAATTACGCTCTACTTTCTCTCACTAAAATACCCAAAAAACAAAAGAGGAGAGAGAATTTGCTACTTTCGCTGGTTTAGGTTGACATTCAATAGTCCCATTGTTCCAAATCCAATGTGTCCTTTTAGTTTTACACTGAACGTCATGTTTACCAGTAGTTAACCAGGCCGAGCCCATATAAAGGCCCGTTCAAGGTTGGGCCCAAACACACACTGGTAATTTCGGCCCAATTACTGAATTACATGCTAAAAATTCATTATTGAAGATACCCCACCATCAAATCCATCAATCAGTCTGACACTTAGAATTAAGCCACGTGTACGGTTCTCCTTAGTCTGCATTTGGGAGGAAAAAAAGTGGAAGCACCGAGGCAGTAATAGGCCGACAAAACTTCAGATGGCTACGTCACTAAGCACCCCTGACACAGCCTCCAGTGACTGTCACGCCAGCTTCCCTCCCCCACCCGTCACTCTCAATCAGAACCGATTTAAAATGTATACTACTTCTCACACAAGCGCCGACTAGTACAGTTATGACGAGGAAAGTGCGAAACTTGTTGATGATTACGTCATCGAAATCGGGCCTACTACAAGTTGCAGGGTGGAGCCCATGGTAGACTTCAAAGGAAGATTATGACTTATGAGGTGATTTACGTGGCTCACCAACCAATCTAAATCCTCCACGTAGCCCCTTGGCCCTGCATACTTTCAAGAATTCAGCGACGTATAAAATTAGGGTTTTTAAGTGAATACGGTTTCTGCAGTGATGACGTAACCAAGCACCCCCTGAAACCCTCTCTCTCTTTCATTTATAAAACTCTTCTTCACTTGTTCCTCTAAATATCTTCTGCTTCTTCTTTGGCGTTCGTTGACGTTGACCGCTCTCTTTCTCTATCGTGATGCAGCGCCTACGACGCTGTTCCAATGAAGTTGTTGGCCTAGACCTGGGACCGGCGACGGCATCTTCTCCGTCGCTGTCGATCGACGTGGCCGAGTCAGCCGAGGCCAGGATCCGGCGACTCATATCGGAGCATCCGGTGATCATTTTCAGCCGGACCTCGTGCTGCATGTGCCATGTCATGAAGAAGCTCCTCCTCACCATTGGAGTCCACCCAACCGTCATTGAATTGGACGACGATGAGATCGAAGCTCTCCTTTCCTTTTCCGACGTTTCCTCTCGTTCCAACCCTTCTCCGACCGTTTTCATTGGCGGCACCGCCGTCGGTGGAGTAGAGTCTCTCGTTGCGCTCCACGTCAGCGGCCATCTAGTACCTAGGCTCGTCCAAATCGGCGCTCTCTGGGCTTGAGTTATCCTCCATCTGCTATCTTCACTTCTCCCACTCGTGTTTATCGATGAAGCTTAAAAAAACCCTACGAAAATTAGAAGATTGGAAAAATAGTTGTACAATCTCCTGTTTCCTTTGTTTTCTTGTTCTCTGGTCAACTATACGATGAAACAACCGCGAGGAGAAACATCTGCTATTTCTATCTGATCCGATCCAGTGATAAAGTGCAGGTAGTACCCATTTGCCTATGCTTGTAATTCGTCGTCCAGTTTCTAGTTTCAAGTATTTTCATCGTAACAAAATAGTTTTCTTCTGTAGATCCAATCTAGTTTGGCTTGTGTATGAATATGAAGCAAAGAGGGCCGTTCGATTCTGTCGAATAATGGATGTGATCCTACGGTTGATATTTATAGACAATTTCTATGATCTGGGTTTATTGATGGGATCGCAATAGTAAGATTGGATTGATGACAATGATTTGGTACAGTTGGTTCGCTTACCTCTCTGTATTCAATCATTCAAACCCTTTTATTAAATAATAAATAATTGAACAAAATAATAATTAAAAATGGAATATTTTAATCTCTGTACTACCCAATGAAAATCAATTTTATGAAGCTGACAAATGGAATTGAATGAGTCCAAGGTTCAAACTTGTCCCGATGCTACACGACAAACGAGTTCTCCACGTGGAGGGAGAAGTTAAGATTCCAATCAAGGAAAGATTAAGGAAATAAGAGGGATGATTAAGGGCTAATCACGATCAAGTGGAGCCCATTCCTTTTCCATTTGCTTTGGAAAGGCCAGCATTTCTATTTGTTCCCCATGAAGCTTTAATCAACAACATCGTGCCACGCGGCGAGCATGCAGTGTGCCTGATCATATGATACGTGGGACCCATTTTAAGAATAGAATCTTTTGTATTCTAACAAATACTAATGAGAATCTTCCATGACTCATCACTAAGCAATTAGTAGAAAGGGCTCAGCGGTTGATACCTCCCCCAGACTATTCTTCGCCCAATCACAGCGCCCCACGTCATCATCGTCTTGTATCAGTGTCCGCCGCCATTTATGCTGTAATTAGAGCCAAGTTGGCCAACTGCTTCTCAAGAGTCAATGCCATGCTTTGTTATACTTCTAAAAAAGTCTATTTTTCAAAATTACAAACCAGTAGAGGGGGAAAAGAACCTTTTTTGGCCCTTTTTAATGTTCTCTCTGTGGGAAAAAAAAGAAAAAATGGTGTCTAAAAATGAGAAAAACCGAAGAAGAATGTAACGGTGGGGGTTACAAGAACTTTCCGAAACTCATCTGGATTACTCTGAGTTTCATTCTATTCTATCTAAATCCAAAATGGCCAAAATCAGAGACAAAAACTTCCTCTCAAAACTCAAAATCCACCCTAGTCGATTAACTTCTTCACCTCATCGTACAAAACCAATATCGCAGCAGCCCCCGTGCTCCTAAACATATTCGAAACAGCCCCACGATAGAACGAAGCCACCCCTTCCGTCCGATATATGTTCCTCCAACAGTCCACCGTGTTATTATACACCCGCCGCTCCAAACCAGACTGCATCATCATTCGTCTTCGAACAGTATCCAATGGATACGAGAGTAGCCCTGCAGAAGTGGTAACTCCTTGAGCCACGATCCACCGTTTCCACAGTGCCAAGTCGGTTTCGCAATTTTTGGACATTAGCTCTTTCATGGTATCGAAACCTCCGAAATAAAGGCCCCTGTGGACTATCATCCCGTGTATAGAGGCTGGAAGGCCTCTGTAAATTCCTCGGACTCCATCCTTTTTGTGTATTGTCGTGAGGAAATGGTAAATGCCTCGAAATTGCCGGGCCTCAGCTCGTCCTATGTCAGCAGCTAGTCTGGTATGTGCAATGTCTAGAGGATATATCAAAATTAATGTGGTGCAACCTGCTGCGGCACCGGCCACAAAGTTAGCCAGAGGGCCGGACCAAAAACGATAATTTTCAGAGTTTCCGTTTCTTAGCATATTCCGATAAAGATCCTGCAGAAAGATTTCATGAGGAAATAAGGTGATCAAAAGATCATTTAGAACAATCCAGCAAGAGATTATCAGAATTGCTGTAATTTTCAAGAATAGCACCAAAAAAAGACTCCATTTCAAGCAAGCACGTAAACTTCTGAAAAAACAAATTTCTCAAGCAACAATGCTGGTAATTAGTCCTTTTGTTTGGCAAGTCGAAAAAGTTACACAAATGGGAAAGCCACTGGGGAGCACAATTAATAATTACTAACTCTTTTGTAGAAAATTATACTGTTTTTCCACAGATTATGTTTATCAAGCATGAAGAAAAGGCTTGAACTGGCTAAGATGACGCTCATAGCAACACGTAAATAAGGCTATTCAAATATTCTACCACTTCTCTGAAATGTTTTGAATATCAGTTCATGTTCAGTTCATTCTTCTGGATATGGTGTGAAGGTCAAACAATTACTTAATCAAATTTAAACATCATTTAACTGACGTGAAGTCCCTCTTCACGAATGTTACCTCAAAAATTGAACATCCAAGACTAGACTTCTACATCCTAGCTGCTTTGTTGAGCATAGTTTAGTATCTACTCATATTTGTTCTAGTTATTATCTCATTCCACGAGGCTTGTTAATCAGAATGCATCACATAAAGAAATCCAAGAACGTTCTTTGACAAATAACACCAAGAAACTCCAGCATAGATTGACTACTTTGAACAATATAAAGAAGCTATTTTGATTCCAACCCAGAAAATAACAAATAGCTTCCTCGTTTAGCTTATGATTTCACAGGGTAAGTCAATTTGAATGAGATAGCACCAAAAGATGACACAACAAAAAGATTCTCTAACTCCCTTATATCAAAAGTATCATCACCCAAAAAAAAAAATTTGAAGCGATTCAAAACGGCTTCATACAGGCTCTTTCATCATAGAAAATCATTTTAAAATGTAAAAATAAGAAGTAAAGAGTACCTTGAGAGAAAAATTGAGGGCGACAGATGGATAGTAGCGCAGAACGCTACTACCATTGCCTCTCCACAAAGAGAGGACGCCTTCTTCTCGAACAGTTCTTAGAATACAATCTATCATTCCCTTGAATCTTCTTCGCCCAACTCCAACAATCGCCAAATTGCTCTCTTGAGTCTGTAAAAGAAGCTTCGCCCTCTCAATCGGGGCAACAATCGTGTGCACTACTCCGCCCATCACCGCCCCCGCCACCAGGTCACGGTGAAAATTTGTCAACCATGAGTGCGGTTGCGAGCGCGGCCCAGCTGATCCAAGCCTCGGTACGAATTCCGCCTTTTCTGGATCATCGTCGTCTTTACTCATTCTAAAAGAAAAACCAAAACCCTAGCTCTATCAGCTAGTTCTGGTTATGCCCCTCGAGGAAACAAGTTCAATATCAAGATTCAATCATATCCAATAAAGAAAAAAGGCCAAGATTGCCATTAAAATCCAACAAAATTTCTGCAATCTGGGAAGGTTTCCCCCCGCTCGACGCGACGATTCGACGGCGAAATAAATGGCCGATGAGTTGAATGAAGCAACTTTGGAGTCGTATTCGGTTCCAAACAGGGAATGAGAAGCGCGGTGTGGTAGGAATCAGCATCGCTCTAGTATTTGTCTCGAATAATCTACTCCCTCTTATTTATAGCAACCGAAAATATTAAATTAATTAAATTTAAACCACTAATTACTTTTTTTTATACTTTGATTTAACAATCATATTATCCTAAAGCATTGACATAAAAGATTATATACTTATATCAAACTTACCTAAAATTTTTAATAATAAAATTCAAATTTAATAAAAAAATTCAAATTTAATAAAAAATACAAATTTAATTAATAATTTTTCAATGATCTCGTCTTAATTTAATGATTTTACTACATTAGACCTGAAATCCGATCAACTAAATTAGTCTTACATAATACATCTCTGTTTAGGAACCAATATGAGTATAGAAGTGACCAAAAACCGCACCATGTGTTGATTTTGAACGCCCATCGTCAATATTGCTGGGTTTGGAAGTGCAGTTTGTGTATAGAACCGACCAAAACTATGAATTTAAGCCTAATATTGCTCACCTAGATCTTGTTTGGACCAGTTAATCTAGTTCACAAGTGCCCAAGAGCTGTTACTCAGATTGAGAGAGTCTTTGGTCTGACTCCAATTTTCTGCCAAGAAACACTGGGCATTATCTGTTTCGGGTCCACCCGATCCTTGTACATAATTGCAAAATTGAGCAATGAATCGAGAAGAGAATCCGAAAGGAGGTGCGGTTTCAGACCCAACTCTATAAGCTTCGTGTGTTTTGCATTGTAGTAATGTTCCTCTGCCTCTACTCTTGGATTTGGTACTGATTTGCTCTCCACATCGATCCCGAGCTTCTCTCCCACCTTCTTGATTAGGGCGGCAAGTTTGACTGAAAACTGCTCTGAGAATTGGTTGAAGACGCGAAACTCGCCAGGCTTGGCCGGGTTCGAGATGGCTAGCTCAACGCATTGTACTGTATCTCTTATGTCAAGGTATGCCCTGGTCTGCATTCATAGAACAAAATGAAAAGAAGATGAGGTTGAATGAACTATCAAATCACCAGTCGTGTATAAAAGCTCAGATCTCAAGCCAACTAGTCTTGTTTTTTGCTAATTTTAATGATATTCGTCTATTTAATTAATAAATTTCATTGCTAAATGATAATAAAAAGATTGAAAAGATTATAAATTTGTAAATTTTTTGTTTTTTAAATGATTCAAATAAAAATATAAATTTATTATAATATTTTTTTAGATAAATTTTTAAAATTAACCAAATTATCAAAAATAACTAACTAAACTGACCGCGATCATGAAATTAAAGAAAAACGTGATGACAAGATGTTCATTGCAATTATGGTAATGTTTAAGATATTTATTGACGACTTTTAAATTTTTAAACATCTATTGCAACTATCATCGTAATTTAAGGTGCAAATTATAATTTACCGAAAAAGAAACTATATCCACAAAGAAAAACAAATCAAGCACATGAAGTAAGAAAGGTTTCTCACCTGACCACCTTTCCCATACACTGTAAGAGGATGGCCAACGGCAGCTTGAACACAAAATCGATTCAACGCGGTTCCAAAAACTCCATCATAATCGAACCTATTACAGAGATCCTCGTGCATATCTGTCTCTTCTGTCCTAACTCCATAAACAACTCCTTGGTTAAGATCAGTAGCTCTCATTCCCCAACCTTTGCAAGTGAAAGCTATATTATGTGAATCATGAACTTTGCTCAGATGGTAGAATGAACTTGCTTGCTTTGGGTAAGGCAAAGTGTCTGTTCTTCCATTGTGAGTTATTGTAATGTAACCCTCTTCAATGTCGATATTTGGCGTCCCGTATTCTCCCATGGTCCCGAGCTTCACAAGATGACATTGCTCGCTAAACTCTTTAATAGCAAAAAGAACATTCAGTGTTCCTATTACACTGCTCTTGATCGATCGATCATGGAATAAGGAGCAGATCGTTGCTCCCCGAAATGCACTACTGCATCAGGCTCGAAAGATTTGAAGGTTTCTGATAAAAAATCGAACTCACAAATATCACCTATGTAAAGTTCAATAGCTTTTCCAGTTATAGATGTCCAACAGCGAATCCGATTTTGAATGGAAGCGATGGGAGTCAAGGAGTCAATTCCAAGTTGGTGATCAAAGAGTCGACGAACAAGGCTGTCAACAATGGCAACCTCACAGCCTTTATTTGATAAATGGAGGGCAGTAGCCCAACCACAGTAGCCATCTCCGCCAATGACCATCACCCTCTGAGCTTTAGAGGATTTATTTAAATTTCCATTTGCACCTGTGTTGGATTGAAATGGTGTCTCAATGGTCACTGGTAGTGTAGTTTCCCGAATAACACACCCTATTCTCTGCTTCTCTCCTTGTAAGATAAGCCTTTGGAAAGAAGATTTGGTAGCTTTCAAATAAAATGAAGGAGGAAACAAACTCAGGCCTTGATTTAATAGTTTTGAGCAACTCTTATGGCTGGAGGAGACGTTTAAAGGGCATGAAGTCGAAAGCACGGCCATGGCAATGGATAGTTACCTTCGACTATGAATTTTGCAATAACCTATTCGACAATTAACAGAAAGATTCAGTCCCAGCCACTGTACTTTCATATGGACCAAAAAAATTCAGAATCATCCTGGTGCATACGATGCAAGAAAGCCAAACTATCATTACTAAGTAGCTATAAATCCTTCACTCCATCAAATACTATCGTGTTCATGCCTGCGACGTTATAAAGCCATTTTTAACTCTCATGAGACGCTATTCAGAAAACACTACTCAGGAGACGCTGCTTCTGATCGTAGCTAAAAATTGTTACCGAAACGAGAAACCCACGACATAAGAAAGCAAAATCACATCCATAGCGAGGAAAAAACAAAAAATAGAAAAAGAAAACAGTGAATAATTTCCAGAGTCCATGAAAAGCTCACCGATCAAGCAGGATTCAAGCGGCAGCAAAGCACAGAGAAAAGAAGAGAGAGGCAGATGATGGACTCACTCGACTACTCGAGGATGAAGAAGCAGCACAAAAAATAAGGAGAAGAATTTCTTTTTTATCGTATTTGCAACCAGGGTCCCCTAGTCATCTGTTATTTCCCTAATACCCCTCTTCAACTTAATATTTATTATATATATCACGCCTAACACAATGTGAATGCTAGTGTAAATTACACTATAATTATAATTTCAAACTTCTGACACAATTTCGAGATTCAACATAGAACCAGTCACAAAATCATGTCTTTCTCTATTAAAAAATAAATCAAAACAAAGATCTTTCAATGCCTCAATTTGCAGCATTCTTACGAACAAATCGTTGCAGGGCTTTGGGAAGATGACCATCCTCGCCAGCTTTCTGTCTCTTTCTCTGCAATGCTTCTTCCTCCTTAATTTCTTCCTCCATGAAAGGCCTCTTCGCTCTCTCCAAGATGTCATTCTTCCTCTTCATCCTGTTGACTGGCTTGTTTCTTCCTTTTGATTTCTTCTTCAGACCAGTGCTTTTCGCCGTTTCAATCGCTGCTTCCTTTTCCGCTTCTCTTTCCTGCTTTGTCTTCTTCTCTTTCTTCTTCACCGTCCTCATTGTACCGATTTTTGAGGGGTCCATCATTATCGTCTCGGGTGGAAGCTTGTCGAGGAGAGATCGGACCTCCTTTTCTCGCCGTTGCCTGGATGTTTCAAACGGGTTCGCAACCCACGAGTCGAAATTCGGCTCGCCTGATCCGGGGATGAGAATGCTGGACCATCCCATCGAGTGTCCGATGCCCAAAACGTCTTCATACGGCCGGAATAACACTTTCTCGATTTGGTAACCCTTCACCATCGAATGACTCATGTATCTGCTATAATTCCTACTACCCGAGAAATCCGCAACAACTTGGACCGAAGAGCCCGATCCACAAGCGAGCAAACCTTTCTGACTAAAATCTAAGGTCTTCGCAAAACCGGGTATAATTTGGAGGGGCTCGAATTTTCTCAAATCCCAAATCTTAATTTTCCTTTCTTGACCAGAGGTGGCCATAAGATGGCTGTTTGGGTGAAATGCCAAGGCCGAGATGGGACCGGGATGGCAGAGCATCTTCACAAGAGGAGCAGAGCTAGTTGGCTTCCACATGGCAACTGTACCACCCGAATGACCTGTCGCCACAACTCCATTGAAAGGATTCACCTGCATCACATCGCTGCAGCCCAGCCCGGTTCGGAAAGCACTCACTATTGAACCCATCGTCACGTCCTGATAATGAAGCCGTCCAAATTTGTTCATGGACGCCAAAAGAAAGTGATTTTTCAAAAACTGAATCCTTAATACTGCTTCATGTTCCTGAAGAAGATAAAAAACTAGAGCATATTCAGAGTTTAATTATATGAAAAATGTGAAATTCATAGACTCGAATCTGAAGAAAAGCAAGCACTGATATTTCATATAGAGAGCACAAAATAGAGAAATGGAACACTAGTCCCCATTTCACACTCATTCTCAAGATACAATTTTTTTCAGAGAACAGTTGGCGATTATATACAGCCAAACAAGACTCAAGAGGTGAAGGGAATGGTACTTAATAAAATACGAGTGTCATTTTGTTGATTAGTTGATACTAACCTTTAGGCAGTGAAGCTCTGTCCCGTCTCGATTGTATATATAGAGATACCTGCCACATTTCTGGGGTTAATCTAATTATTAGACAAAAAGTAGGTAACCACATATTTTCATGAGGGAATACTACATTGATCTATGTTTGACAACTGTACTTAAAATATAAGCATGGAGAGTTTCGAGAGATTTAAAATGAAACTGTTTTCACCCTTAGAAACTAACAGCTAATATTCAGCAATTCTTTGCTTCTATCATAAAGAAGAAAGATGATATCCAATGACCTAATGTAAACCTTACAAGCAGTCTAAGCAGGCAAAAGGGACCAACATATTGTGTAAGTAAAGAGAGTATAGCATTAATACTTTTTCTGAGCCGCAGCAAAAAACTGCTCGTTGTGCAAGAACGCCACATCACGCACTGTCTCTTTCACCTGAAACAATACAAAAACGCAAGCTTGTCTTTCAAGTAAGTGTTAATTTCTCCAGACATACATACAGGAAAGAAAGGATAGGACAATAAACTGTCAAAGAAAAAATTGAGTATCATTGCACAGAAGAGTAAGAAAAACTCCTTCAAAATCTACTCATTTCTCATGATAACGCTCTAAACTGGTGAAAAGTCAAAGGTAGTTAATAGAAGCTCTCAACTTGTGTATACTTAAAAAAGACAGCCAGCAAACCTGGAATTCTTTAACAAGGTTCATACTCTGCACATCTACAATGGCCAGATGGCCCTTTCTCCCAGCAACAGTCATATAACGACCACTTGATGTAAAATCAAGAGTATATGGACCAAGAGCTGCACATATAGAATGAAAGACAAATGAAATGATGCAAAAATTTAAGCATTCAAACACTGGCAGAAGAAATCTTTGGAATATGATTGCAATTAACTAGTAACAGAAAGAAGCCAGGAAACTACACACTAGAGAGGCCCTCACACATCTACCACACCTTATTGGTGCGGGAGATGCCAACTACATTTCTTCTTTTCTCATAGATTCTCTTTTTAACATATCTCGACAAACGTACATATTTACATGGATGAGCAACTTCAAAAAAGAACATCATATGATGTTATGTCAAACTAGTGACATCACTAACTGGGTGCTTAGATGTCAAAAGTAATGTTCTCGTTTTTACTCCAAAATCATGAAGACAAATGCTAAATCCCCATACTATGATTTCTCTCACCGATCATAGTTCTATCTCACAACTCAGTTTCATTCTCGACATAGTGTTTACATTTTCTTTTATCTCATTACAACTTCATGTATTTTTCGGGTTCATTAATTATCTCTTTTTTCCAATAAAAACTCAACTGAATATTTAACAAAACCTCTTCAGCTCATTCGCTCACAAGTTTAATATCGGTGAACACATGGAAAAATATGTAGAATATCTCTATTGATTTCAAGAACTTGGAAAACAGCCATAAAGGAAAATGAAATAAGATTGTAAGATCAACCTGGTAATTTAATATCATATTGATTCCTTCTACTTAAGATATCTACTTCGGCAGCAATAGCTTCTTGCTTGATCCTCCATGTTTTCTCTACACCTTCTGTTTCCAAATATCCTCCCTCGCTTGGCATAAGCCACTGAAAAAAAAATCACATCACAAGATATTTTCGTTCACTTTATAATTCCTCGAGATTTATAAATCAATTAAGATAACATCAGACTATAATGTAAGAAAAACATCAATATGTATTACTATAGTAATAATACCTTCTCAGCCTTGGCAGCAGCCTTTGCAGACTTTCCATACAGGTCTTCTCTGATAGAAAGCTGACCCCTCAGTTTTTTATCTTGTAAAATCTAAAGAAACATGAATGTTTAGCCTGAATAAGAGAAAAATAGAATTTAAACAGGGAAATCTCTGTCAATGCATGCCTCAAGATTAGCTCTTTCTCCTCGAAGATACTTCTTTACTGTCCTGTCCATCTCATCAGGGATCTCCTTCTCATCAACTTCATTGTCCTGCTTGTCATCCATCTTGCTTGGTACCAAATAAAACACTACCTTGACTACATAATGACCAAATAATCAACGTTAGATGAACTGGAACTCATATAAGACACTTTGTATGACAAAGATTTGCGTTGAGAATAATCATAAATAAGTAATAACACTGCCCTTGAGCAACTAAACAACTATTGGGTTGCAAATCCGACACCAAAGGGTCAAATGAGGCTCAGCGTTTCAACGGGTCTGAAGGAGGACACAGTCGGCCAAAGAGCCCTTTCTTCGTTCACGACACTGACGAAAAACTCCAAAGACAGAACCCAACACTAAAACTAAGCATCAAACGGAGGATTCAGTTCCAAGGAAAACAGAAAATCAAAAGCTATCAAATATGTCCGATGAATCACAGTACGAAGGAACTACCAACGGAAGAAACCTACATGGAAGAATAGAGACCCAATGGATAGCCACAGAGAAAGTGAGAAATGCAATCGGGTGGAGGAAGAAAAATGCAACAGTGAAAGGAGAAAATATCCTAAGCATTGAAGACCGAGAGTCCCTGCCCGAGGGAGATAGTTGTCGACCGATAGGACAACTCGGAAACACCATGACGACTATTCTCACACCTCAAAGGAGGCGCAGCTCGCTGGGGAGTCGACGCACCAAACGATCAAACCCACACCGCGGGAAATCCCGACACATTGCTCATTGTACACTCGAGAAATCAGCATATTTTCAATGGGATTCAGTGAGAAAAAAAACAAACCTTAAATGCAAAACAAGGGAGAGTCTCGGCGGAGGAAGACGAAACACACTCGGTTTCTAGTAACCTCCGCGATGAGGAAACGCCGGAAAACGGAAAGGCGACTTCGCGTGGAGCCGAATCTGAGAAGTGTGACAGAGAGACAGTGAAGAATGAAGTAAGTCGACCAAGGGGAGAGTTTGGTAAGTACTAACCGGCCACAAGGAACTCGAAGAAAGCGGCAATGGAGGAATTGGTTGATGATCGGAGAGGCTGCTCAAGGGAAAAAGGGCTAGGGTCAAAAAATGGATTGGGCTTGGTGGGTCAATAATTATTGAAGCTTGAGTGGGCTGCAAGTTTAAAGATAAATTTGATGGGCTACTACAAAAGATGGGCCAACAAGTTTTGATTAGGAATGTAGGAGAAGATGGGCTAGCCATATTACTAAGGCTAGAAACTGGGACTCGTGGGTCCGGTTCAACCAATAATTCAAATTTTATCAAATTTAATCTAAACCAAAATTTATTAGATATTCAGAGAGTTAATTTCTGTAAAATTACGTCAGAACTCAATTTATTTAAATCAAATCCAATTTAAAATTTTAGTTGATTTTAATTTGGGTTCAAATCAAATTTTTAATTAAAAATTAATTTTATCTGATAAAAATAATAGGTTTGGTAATTTGATCTAATCTGATTGTTTTAAAAATAATAATTAATATTTAAAAAATAATAATTGTTGTAGTGGGTTATTTCCCCAGTGGTTATATATGAATATAGAATTTAAAGTATGATTTCGCTTTTCAATGTTATAATTAAAAATTAAAAGAAAGATCTGATTTATGGAATAGTTAGACCATTTACGCTTCCCATCTTTCTCCGGCGCTGAATCTCTTCACGTTCAGCTGCTTCATCTATATCCTGATCTCTACGACCCATGTTCTGTTTCGAATGGGTCTCAGAAGTGGACGATTTGGAATCAGAGTCCAAACAAATCAAAGCTCTTCCACCGACAAAAATGGGACCGGCGTTCAAGCTTTCCAGGTAAGAACGAGCCTCTAATGGACGATTTGGTGAAAGAGATTTGCAGCAAAAAAATACAATTTAGACATCCAATCTGAGAATTTTGAAAAACCCTTCGTTCGGTTGACTTGCAGGGTCGTGATCTTGCCAATCCATGGAAAAAATCAAAAAGTATGGAAGAAGATTGATCGAATATATATGAACATCTTTAATCAAAGTAATAGTTTAAAAAAAATCTCTGCAACAATGGCAGTGAGGAAAGCAGCAAGAAAAGTAAAAAAAATGGTAAAAGAGCTGTAACATTGAACATGGAAGTAGTTACAGTTGATCGAAAAAAATGATTAATGAAGTAAAATTAGACTCTGAATTTCCAAATCTTGAATCTCACCTTAATCTGGCAGTCGGAGCCGGAGAGTGACGCCGTAGACGGCGAGCTTCCTTTCGGCAACACCCCCTTAATCCCGACACACGTTACTCTTAGATCCACATTCTTTGCCCTTAACTTTCCCATCTTCAACTTCATTTTCGTGTCCATCTGAATTGTCAGAGGAATTCCCCCTTTCTTCCTCAGATTCGACCGCAGAGTGGCCGCAGAATTTTCCTCCAGATCTTCGTAGCCCGTTAGCCTAGAATGGAAAACCCTGTCCCCTTTCGCCGCGCTGGTGAAGGCCGGAACGGAACCATTGGCTACGAAAACCGAGGAGGAGAAGCACGACAGAGAAATCGCGTCGTAAAAGAAGGTGATGTGCGAATTGGAGTTGTGAGAAGAGAAAGTGAGGTTCAGGAGAGAGGAGAGATGCGAGGACGAGGAATCAGAATCGGAGGTGAGATTCAGCCGAGCAATTCGAAGCGAAGAAATGGAGAATTGAGGAAGGTGAGGTCGATACAGTAGGTAAAACAAAATTCCGGCGACGGAGACGATGAGAATCAGGACCAAAACAATGAGAATAGTCCAGAAGCAGCACCGGCAGCAGAAACCACGGCGACTCCGGCGTTCATCGCGTTGGTGCTGGTACTGAGGTGGTGGCCTGTAGGGGTTGCGCAGCCCCTGTTTGGTGGCGGTTGCGGCGGCGGAGCCGTTGGGCTTAGTGTCGGCGCCATTAATGGGTGGTTTAGCAGAGGACTGGTCTTTGCCCGTCATTTTGGCCTTAGCGTTTCGTAAAATGAGTGAAAGAAGAAGCTTCAAGTCCAAATGTAAAGGAAGCGACTTCTCAGAATGGTAGATGTGGGGTCCACTAATTTCTTCTCATCCAACGGTCCTAATCAAATCTTGCGCTGATTATCATCAGATCTTGCTAATCCCGGATTAACATCTAAATCTTATTACATTAATGGAAAAAATTGGAAATAATTAATTAAGGTCGATAATTACATACTTAATGAGATGCTAATTTCGATGTTTTAAGACAAAAGAGTGGCGTGGGCCACTTGAGAGAGTAATGGAATTGTGTACTTTAGGACCACCGACGAAGTTTATTTGATCCCTAATAATATTAATTAAATTATTATTATTATTATAATCATCTTTGACTTTTGACTTGAGTCCAACGGGCTTACTGAAACAGCCCAACCCACCACGCTCCTCCCATGTGCAAAACGACACGTCACTTGCTCTATCTCCACGTCAACCATCATCGCCGGCCGACGAGCACGCTTTGAGCTTGCAGTTTTCTTCGCCGGAGCTGTCAAAGGATTTCAGCCTTCGCCGGGAGGCGGCATCTATTTTGGGAATTTCTTCTGCTGGTCCGGCGACGAGTTTGGAATCGTGATCGGAGTTGGATTCAGGGGGTTCCTCAGGTACAGAATGGAGTTTTAAGGCAGGTGAATTTGATTTTGTGGTCGTGTTTTGGGTAGGTGATGGATGAGGAAGTGATATTAATGGACCAAATCATTAGAATGAGGAAGATGAAGATGACAGCGATGAACCAGCTGTTTACAGAAGCCACATCAAGGATAAGGAAGACGATGTTTATTCGAAACGACGTCGTTTTGAGTATTCCACCCTTACAAATGCGTCAAATGAGAGTTTGATTCTGTGGGATATAGATAGTATATGCTTGATCAATGTGCCAAGCTTATAGCACATTAAATCACTCCGACATGACGTTTTGTGTCAAGTCTTGAAAACTTCATCAGTAAATAACCCAAGTTTAGCATAATATATCCACGTCTTAAAAATTTCAACACGACGACATTACCTAGGGGTGTTCAAAATTGAATTGGAACTGAACATAAATTGATAAATATTTAGTCTGATTTTGGTTGATTTTACACGAGTTTAGTTCTTTAACTGTCTTTCATTATGTAGAACCAATTTAGTTGGTTTGGTTCGAGTGTAATAATTCATTAAATTATGATCATATCATCAATAAATTGTTAATTAAATTTTATAAATTTTAATTTTATTATTAAAAATGATATTGTTTCATTTTTGTAAGAAAAAGCTCTTAATGGGAAACATCAAAACCGCACCAAATATATAGTCTAGTTATGGTCTGGTCTTTTTTTAATGTCTAGAACCATGAACACCCTATTATTACATATTAGGAGACAAAGTCTGCACGACTTTGTTGACAGGATAAGCTCAAAACACATGAGTGTTAGAGGGAGTGAACCCAGAGTGTAAGTCAAGACTCTCGTGCGAAGCAAGATGAACACCTACAATGAGAATCGTACGATCTTTTGCACGTATTGAGTGTCCCGATTCTCGAGTCATTTGCAAGATGTGTATTTGTGGAGGGTACCTGAATAGGTTGAAGGACTCTTTTTGCACTAAGAAGCTCGTCGTTTAGCTCCAAGGATGTGGCCCTTCAAGCTGGACAACTAAATCCTTTTGGTTGCGTTAGTGAAGGGACAAGGTCTATCTGTCATGGCAACCCTAAAATCACAGCTTATAGGAGTGATTCTTAACTCACTTACGTAGCATCTTTGTTTATCATATACTAATATTATTATCAATATTAATATTATGTTCATCGTCATTGATTTATATGGTCAACCCAGCCTTATCCATTTGAACAAGGAAGCTCTGTGGTTCACTTTTGTTTTTGTGGCCTGGATTATCGTCTGTCTTAGATCCTGTGTCTGGTTTGATGTTTTTAAGGTACTTGGTGTTAAGCATTATAGACTTGTGTTTTCTAGGGTTTGTTTTCTTTTTATGATCCTTTTTTATATTTGTTTTTCATTTTTGATATAAATAAAATTAAAAGAAAAATGAACATACAAGAACAATGAAATCCGTATACGAATCTTCAATATCAAAACTCATAAATCGATTTAATTAGCCATACACAATCCATATTCTATCCGACCATCTACACCCAAAGTTCTATATTTAACACCATTTCAACACCTCCAAGTCCTATTAGTAGTCTTCAATTTATACAACATGAGACACGAAGTCCTCTCAAATTTGAAGAAACACAACTCAAAATCATATTCGTTACATCCTTTAACGGCAATCTAAATTCTCTCCCGAAGAAGAAAAAATGGTCATCAGTCATCAATCAACGTAACATCCTTTAACGGCAATCTAAATTCTCTCTCTCTCTCTCTCTAGGGAAGTGTAGAGAAACCAGTGAATTAAATGAAAGTGCAACCCGTGAAGAAAACTGGGTCTACAGAAGCTAACTTTATTCCTCAGATTAAGTAATCATTGCTTGCTCATGTGAAGCCACTCTCCTGACTCCAATGATTAACTTCTGCTTATCAATAAACATCATCAAACTATCCCTAAAGCTGTCTAGCTAGCTTAGTAGCGAGTACTTCAAGCCATGCCCTAACCCCGACGCCGCCACTGCCGTCATCGTTCGTTCATATTTGGATTCCTCTGCGTGTTTTAAAGAGAAATTCAGACGATACGTTTCTCTTTTGCAGTAACAGGCGTTGAAAGAGAGATTTTCTCTGAAACGAGGAAAGGTAAAATGTGGGAAAGTACAGGGAGGAAGATGAACAGAGAAATAAAAAAACAAACAAGATGGGTTTAGTACTGAGAGAAAGTTTGTGGGGGACTAATGAAGCTGTCAGCACTGTCCCCAGCCTGCGCAGGCAATTTATGTATTTTGGCAAGATTAAGGAGAGTGAAGATGCTCCAAACGCATATCTATATTCCCATCTCGATCTCCATATCTGTCATTACAACGACGCTGTTTCTGGTATAATACAATACCAGAAATGGCTTATATTTGAATTTTGGAGTTTCAAATACCTAGTTTAAATACCATATCGTAGCAGAAAAATGGATCAAGTTTTTGTTTATGTATATATAGATACATATATGTATATATACACGTAAATATACAGTGCAAAAACAGTGGAAATAAGGGGAAATGGCAGGGATTGGAAGGAGTGAAAGAGCAGATAGGGTTGTGTGATACCGAGGTCGAATAGTTGCAGTCTATACCTCCTTTTACTTTGTCTTTTCTAAGACTGTTTTGTTTGGGTGAAATTAGGTCACGTGAATGCGTTTCATCTCTTCGTTTTTTGCCCTTTCTTCTCCATCATGACTCTCCTTCCGCTGTTATATTCAAGCACCNATTGGAAGGAGTGAAAGAGCAGATAGGGTTGTGTGATACCGAGGTCGAATAGTTGCAGTCTATACCTCCTTTTACTTTGTCTTTTCTAAGACTGTTTTGTTTGGGTGAAATTAGGTCACGTGAATGCGTTTCATCTCTTCGTATTCAAGCACCTTTTAGCCCTATCCCTAATTGCCCATCTTCGCAGGAATTATACTCTCTCTTCTCTCTCGTCTTTCATGACTCCTGTTTATCAGAAACCACCCTCTGGAGATCAGGAAGATGAAGATCAAAATCGGTTTAAACTCTTCAGTTTTTCTCCAAATCAAGCCTCTACTTTCGTTTCAAGCTTCAGTGGCGTGAGAAATCAAAAAGGGTGTCAACTTGAAGTTCATCGGTCTTATGATCTAAAGGCAAGAAGATCCTATCTTCTTCTGTCTTTCATGGTTGGATCAACTTTTCTACATGAATTTATTCTATTTATCTTCAATTTGCAGGTCGAGGAATCATTATTTCTTGGGGAATCAACTGATCACTTGGTGATTTCTTCTCCATCATTGAACCCTTCTCCAGTGATCTGTGAAGAGAAAACTGCAAAAGGAGATGAAGATCACTCGAGTGCAAAGGATCTGTACGAATCAGTGAAATGGATGTCTTCAAAGAAGAGAATTATACAGGAAATGGCGAACAAGGATGCAGAAGCTGAAGCTTTTAGAAATTCTGAGAAGTCTGTATTGGCTTCTTCTTCTTCCATCAACCACAGCAACAAAATTATAATTAGGGTTTGCTCTGATTGTAAAACCACTACTACTCCTCTCTGGAGGAGTGGCCCTGAAGGACCTAAGGTAATCTTTCTTTCCATTTTTTCATTCTTTTTTCATAGAAAAACTCAGACCGAAAACAAAAAATTAAAACTCCGTTTATCACTGAATTCCTACTGTACGTAAATCATTGAACTCAGTAATCTATGTATGTAAATACTGGCTTTTGCAGTCTCTTTGCAATGCTTGTGGGATTAGGCAAAGAAAAGCGAGGAGGGCCATGGCGGAGGCTGCTGCAAACAACACAGTCGTTTCTACAAAGTCGCCCTCGATGAAGCAGAAAAAAGAAAAGAAGACAAGAACGACGAGTAAAATGAAGCTTACAAACAGTGTTAACGGTGAAAGGAAGCTTTCTTTCAATAATTTAGCTCTGGGTTTGAAGACTTCTGCATTTGGACGAGTATTCCCTCGTGATGAAGAAGAAGCTACAATCCTATTAATGATGCTCTCTCGTGGGATCGTTAATGGTTGAATAAATTTCTTCTATTTTGTATTTTGTTTTGTGGGTGCTTTCTTCCATAGTTCCACAGCTCGACTCTCGCATATTTCCGTGTCGAATTTCCATTTTAATGCCTTGGATTTTTCATGCTCGAAGCTTGATTGAAAAATCTGAAGCATTCAAACGAAATCTTGACACTAATAAAATAAAAATAAAATAGGAAATGGAGAGAGTCGAGCAATAGACTTGAAAGATCTTCTCTTGTTTGATCGAGTATGGTGCATGTAAACCCTACACAGTGTGTTTGCCTTGTGATCAATAATGCGTTCCTTCTTGTCTCGTGCAGTATAATTTCATATAATATATGTATATATATTATATTTAGTATTTACACACACAAACCCCTTAACACTAACAGGCAGTCAACTGCTTCTGTCAAGCTTCAAAATGACACGTTTCAATTATTCAGGCGAATTGTCTTGTAATCTCGATCATGAAAGCGAACGAGCGGAATCAGAAGGAGCCCTTTTGATCTGTTAAGGAAAGCAATGATTGTTTCTCGGTGATCAGTGTCATCGGAGATAGAGGGAAACTCCGGTGATCGGCCCATTCCGATAATGTGTTTCATCCTCGTCGGCGTTCGTGGTCGACTCTGGCGTAAGCTTCATTTGGTACTTCGGAGAGATCATCTGCGCCATTGGAGGCAACTTCAGCGCCTGGTTGTTGATTTTGAGCCATGAAATGGCTCCATTTCTTGAGCTCGAAGGGCTTGTGGACAGGGTTTTATTGATTTTTCAACGCAATTTTTGCAATCGATTGGAAGGGAAAGTTTTGGATCAATCTAAGTGGAAGATGTTAGAAACCCTCCTCAACCAACAATTTGATCTTTAGTTTCGTTAACATTTTCTTTGCATATTCGAATCCAAAATTTAGAAAGATGATAACATGAAATTCGATTATCTGTCGGGTTAGATGATAATTTCCAGTCATAAATTTGATGGGTTAGCTTCAAAAGGCCAAATTAAGAAAAACAATTCAGCCAATTGCCAAAAGAGGGGGAGAGTGGCGAAACAGAGCGCGATTCCACGAAGCCATGGCTACTCTACCTCGACCGCTTGCTTGTTCTTCACTCGCCAATCGTACGCCATGTCTTACCTCCTTCCCTTGACCCTCAATTTCTTCGTCGAAGAAGGTCGATTGTCAGACTATCCTAGTCTAGAAACGGAAGCAATTTTCCTTCAGATACAGGCTGCCCCGTTCCATTGGATTAACTGCCAATTCACGAGTACAAAGCTCTCTCCACGTCCTTCCCTTTCTCTTGGGAGCCAATTGGACATCTAAAGTTGCAAGAACAAGGGTCATACCAGGTGTTTATAATGATGAATCTGCTAGAACTTTTGAGCCCGATGCATTCTGTGGAGAGCCTGATCTTCAATGATTTCTTGTTACCAGAGATCTGTCACCCCCGATCAACTGAGCTGAATCCTACGGGCTATCTTCAATGATTTCTATTATCTGGGCTGTAAGTCTAACTCAAATTACTGTATATCAAGCCTTGGAAATTACATCAATTTATAGCCTGTTTAAAACCTCCATTGATGCTGTCCATCCACTTCGTAAATGGTTTCATTAATTATTCATACTTGTTCCATGAACTCACCTTTTGAGTTCTGAAGGACATCGCTGGCCAATTATAACATCTATCTTAACAAAGCTTTCAACTGCCAACAGTTTTGACAAACAACCTAGGAATTTCAAATTTGTCTGGTTTTTCATGTAAGGGGGGACAATTCGGTCCGGAAGTCGGCTCCGACCCTTTAAAACCCCCGGGACAGCCACCGTACGGTGGTCGGTGGATCTGTAACATTCGCGTGGAAAACGGCACAAATTAAGAAGACAACCAGACAAGTTTTTCCTTGCTTCCCAGGTAAAAATCCCCTTAAGTCCTTATTCATTGCTGAAACGCCCACCCCCATAGTCTTTGCGTTGCTTTGATTACTTTAATTAAATATTGATATTTATGAATTGATGGATTGGGGTCCACTTTGACAGTGAGGACGAAAGGTTCATGCACCTTGCCCGGCTTCTGGTTTCTCCTTCGCATCTACGAACAGGCAGACGAAAAAAAAATTGGATTTTTAATTTTTATAGTTGGAATAAATCGAGCCCGTTTACTCGATCATCCTTTCTTGGCAATGAGCATCATCCCTTCTCTTTCTTCTTCGTCAAGCCCGTCTTCTTCTTCAGGTCAGTGATTCTCCAAATGTCAAATGTGTGATTGATCTTCTACTCACCCAATGTGTATTCGTTTGTGTTTTTCGCCGACGATGGCTTCTGGGCTTTGATTAATTTGTTTGATGATCGTCGGAGTCGATGTAGAAATCGGATTTCAGTTTTCCTCGACGACGCTTAGAAATCAGAGATTTTAGTTTTTATTTTGTTTTCTTTTTGTTCAGTTTTGCGATGCGAAAATCGAGTTTTTCAGCAGATGATTCTATGGGAAATTGAATTTTTCATGGTGTAGGATTGGCTGAATTTGGGTGATTAATGCTAAGTAGGTGAAATATAGCTCAATTTTCATTTCTGTAACTAACAGTTGGGTCATTCATATTGTTACATTCTTTACTGATTATGAACAAAAATCCAGTATGCTTTCTCTAATCGTAGAAAATGATGCTTGCTAGGTGAATGCCACGCGGAGGAGTTCCGATGACGAAAACAACGGAAGGTTCCGATGATGTTGAGCTTTTGAGTTCGGGTCAGAAAATTCAGCACGAATTTTGGCCGCTCGACGCTGTCGATCCAAAGACGGGCAAGTTTCCGTGCTGTTTAGTATGGACTCCGCTTCCCGTGGTTTCTTGGCTAGCACCGTTCATCGGACATGTTTGCATTTGCAGGGAGGACGGAACGGTTTTAGACTTTTCAACCTCCAATTTCGTGAACATCGACAACATCGCCTTCGGCCCCGTTGCCCGATATCTTCAACTCGATCGAAAACTGGTAGAATTTTCGAGGTTATCTATCCTGTTTTCGACCATCTCGATGTTTTTGAATTACTGATTTGTTTATTGGATTTGATCTCCTTTGCAGTGTTGTTTTGCTTCCAATTTGGCTGCCCATACTTGCTCGCAGGGCTACAAGCATTCTGAGTATGGAACAGCCATTATATGGGATGATGCTCTGAAATCAAGTATGAGATATTTTGAGCACAAAACTTACAACCTTTTCACGTGCAATTGCCACTCGTTCGTCGCTAACTGTCTGAACCGGCTCTGCTACGGTGGCTCGATGGGTTGGACCATGATAAATGTAGCCGGTCTGGTTCTGTTCAAGGGGCAATGGGTCGACGGTATTTCCGTCATCAGATCGTTCCTCCCCTTCTTGTCGGTGCTGTGTTTAGGAGTTTTTGTAGCGGGGTGGCCGTTTTTGATTGGGCTGTCCTTGTTTTCTCTGCTCCTCATGGGGTGGTTTCTTCTGGGGACTTGCTGTTTTAGACGATTGTTAGAATGCTAGAAAATGTTCTAGAATTAGTTGTACAGTTTGGAATAAAAAGCTGTTGATTGGAATATGAACACAATAAGTGTACAAGATGCCTAAGTGATTAGGGATGAGACTCGTGGTTTTGAAGCAATTTTGTTAGAAAATAAATCTGNTGTGTTTAGGAGTTTTTGTAGCGGGGTGGCCGTTTTTGATTGGGCTGTCCTTGTTTTCTCTGCTCCTCATGGGGTGGTTTCTTCTGGGGACTTGCTGTTTTAGACGATTGTTAGAATGCTAGAAAATGTTCTAGAATTAGTTGTACAGTTTGGAATAAAAAGCTGTTGATTGGAATATGAACACAAGAAGTGTACGAGATGCCTATGTGATCAGATTTTGAATGGAATTTTGTTAGAAAATAAATCAGATATGGTAGATCGAATTCTACAAATTAGATCTAAACTCAATTCAATCGTATACTCAATTTGATCTAATTCAATCTAAAATTTCGAGTTGATTTTGATTCCGACTCACGTTCGATTTTGTAAAATTCAAACTCGCGAATTATTAATTTAAATAAATTAATATTCAATTATTTTTTCAAAGTTTTTGATTTGATCGGTTAACCAACTCAATCCAACAAGTCAGTTATCGGGAAATTGGATCCAAATTCATTCTGATATTATCTTCGATCCGATCCAAATCCGACTCAATATTCGAATTGATTTCGACTTCGTTTGACAAAGATATTTTCAAATTAAAACCAATCTGATCTGACCCAAATTGTAGGTTTGGCGGGTCGATAGGATATAATTGTCACCCCTATATGTTATGATTTATGATGACGATATGTCAAAAATTAGAGTTCCAAAACTATAATCAATCCCATAGAGTAAGATAAAAATAAAATGAAAATCAAACCAGACATTTCATAAAGATAAAGCATTGCTCACTATAAACTAGTAAACATGAGATGGAAATATATAACAGGATAAGCAAACATCTTGACAATCTGCTTTGAGCATAACAATAGAACAATCAGATATGTAGCAAGATGAACAGAAATTAAGTCATAAAATCTCACATAATCTATCTTCTTACAAGGAACTCAAGCCAATACCATGATTTATTCCTTTTATAAGCACCAAACCACATTTTTTGTGTCATAAAACTGAATGTCTCTCACTTGGTCCACCAGTGGAGAAAGTCCTTGCGTCTATTGATTTTCTTCTGCAGTTGAAGAATTCCGTAGAGCAAGGCCTCGGCAGTAGGGGGACAGCCAGGAACATAGATATCAACGGGGACAATCCTGTCACATCCTCTGACGACAGAGTAGGAATAGTGATAGTATCCACCTCCATTTGCACAGCTTCCCATAGAGATAACCCACCGTGGCTCAGGCATTTGATCATAAACCCTGCATGTCAAAAAAGACCACTCTTTGCTGAGTAGAAGGAATGAATCAAGAAAATAATTATACTAGGCTTTTCAAGTGCATATTTTTATTTGGACCACGATCCATCAGGCAGAAGAAAGCACTGGATGGAAAATTTGACAAATACAACCTTCATATAAATTCTTAACTGCAAATATAACACTGGAATGACAAACTTTGGTCTAAATGAATTTTCTTTATCAATTACTACCAAAATTATTTCATAAAAGGATGCAGTAAGGTATCAACACTGAACTAGTGAGCTCTACTGAAAGAAAGTTGAGTATAAACATTAGATAGAATCGAATACTTGGATGATGAGAATTCAAGAAACTACTAAAGTTCCCCAAAGATAAATATGATCTTATTCACATCACACACGAAGTCCTCAAAAGAGATATCAAGCAACTCGTTGATTCCATACTATGTACCACTCTAACTAGTAAAGAAGTACTCTTTAGGCACTGAAACATTGCAATAACTTATGATCAATCACAAGGAGCTGGGAAGTAAAAATGAAATCTATTTTGACTAATCTATACGAAAAACTACGCTGATAAAAATATAAGTTCAATTCCAAAACAGACATATTGATATCGCCCAATCCATGTTAATTTTCTTCATATAAAATTCGCTAAAATCTAATCAGAATCTTGAATTATGTCAATAACATAAAAAATAGGTTCTACTTTTCCTTTAGTCCTAGAAGACGTAAATCAACGAAAGGTAAGAGAGGGAGAGGACCGACTTCCGAAGAGCAGGGGCCATCTTATTGGTGAGCGTTCCGGCAACGATCATACAATCAGACTGCCTAGGGCTAGGACGGAAGATGACGCCGAATCGATCGAGATCATAGCGAGCTGCACCGGTATGCATCATCTCGACGGCGCAGCAGGCAAGGCCAAACGTCATAGGCCAGATAGAACCACGGCGGGCCCAGTTCATGAGATCGTCAACCTTAGAAATCACATATTCAGCAGCCTTGGAGAGCCCCTGCGGTGGCAAAGAAGCCGACGGAGGATGTGCCTTAGCATAGGTCGTCGGTGTGGCGGTCGAATCGGAGGATAGCGAGGGAAGAGTAGTGTGAAGCGAGAGAGCTCCTCTTGCCGCGAGCAGTTGAGGAACCCTACCGGAGGTCCGGCTCAAAATTGACATCGCCAAGATCGGAGACCTTCCAAAGCGAGCGAAAGATCGGAGATTGGGAGAGGGGAATAGCCGGACTTGATTATCGGAGACGGCTTAAATAGTACCTTTCCCTTTGTTAATGTTGATGACGTGGTTAAATTTTATTGGTTAATAGTCAAACTGTAAAAATATCACCGGAGAGACCATAATAAACCCCAAAATAGCAACCCCTTTTGTTAATTTGAGGTGAAGGTAGGCAACTGATCCGCCTCCGCCTCCGCCTCCGCCTCCGCCGGACGATCTCCGTCTCCGGGAACCTTAGAAGGTTGTGAAGGTTGAGGTATTTGATTTACATAGATTGCGCATTTGTTTTTTTAGGGCTCTGAAGTTGTTTTTTGTTTTTCACTGCGCGACATTTTCCCCAGTTCACTTTTTAAATCTAGGATTTTAGCAGTTCATTTCGATTACGCGGGCACTATTGTTTTTTATTTTCGTGAGCTTGTAGTTGAAATTGCGTCATTCTGGTAGTGGCTTCTAAATTGAAGAAAAGAGGAGCAAACACTTCTCGATGAACTTTTTCTTCCAACTTTTTTTCTGCACCAATTTGTGTGTTCATTGAATAGTATCAAAAGGCCTTTAAAACAAATAATCTCCAAATATTAATGTTTTTTTTGCGATGTTAATGATTTTTTTTCAAAGAATTACATTTTCAAAACGCTTCAAACACCCACATAGATGCATAGCTAACTCGTACGATCATAAATGTCAACTGTGATTGCCAAGCCAAGCGATGCCTTTACAAAAATTTCCGCGTATTAACTGTCAATCAAGGACCGTCATTATATCAACTCGATTTTCTGAATTCTGAATCCACATTGCCTTCCTTTCTCTTTGTTTCTCTGAGCAGATGATTTCTCTGTCGTGTCTTATAAAAGATTTAATGTTTGATACAAATAAAAATGTTGCTTTTTGAATGTGTGTTTGGCTGATTTGAAGTGATTATTTACCTATTTTTCATTTCTCCCTACTTAGTTTGAGTATTGAATGGCTTCCAAGCTGGTCCAATTGCAATCTATGGCAACTCAAGCTTCACAGTTCGTGGCTAAGCACGGTTGTGTCTATTACAGGCAGCTTTTGGAGCAGAACAAGCAGTATATCCAAGAACCACTCACGATAGAGAAACGCAATCTTTTGGCAAAGCAATTGTTCTACACCCGTCTTGCCAGGTTCGATTTTTACCCAAAAATGATGTCAGTTGTCAATTAAAATGCCAGATACTAACAAAGAAGATTTTTTGGAGTTGAAACCATGATCCCATCCTTCTCTCTTGAAAGTTCATGATTGTTCTTATATCTAGCACCAGTGTGGAAAGAGTTGATCTGTACTTTTTCAGCTCCGAAACACTCGGATATTCTTCATAGTCAACACTGTCTACATTGAATAATCAAGTTCATTAAGATTCTATTAACTTATTCTCTACACAATGCTTTAGAACGGTGTTTCGGTGTTTCAATATTCTTCATAGTCAACACGTTCTACATATAATAATCAAGTTCATTGAGTTTCTATTACGTTATTCTGCATACTATGCATTTTAGAACGAATAAAATTATTCGAATGTGATGCTGCAGTCTACCTGGTCGATATGAAGCTTTATCTAAGGAGATCGATAGCATGAAGCAGCTTTGGAAGAACAGTCAAGAACTGAAGGTTGAGGATGCCGGCATTGCTGCTTTGTTTGGATTGGAGTGCTTTGCATGGTTTTGTGCTGGCGAGATCGTTGGTCGAGGATTTACAGTCACTGGTTACTATGTATGAACTTTCAAGTGGCTCCCGATCGACCAAATAGGCTGATTATATCTCTCATCTCTCTCTCTCTCTGCTTTGTACAGAGGCAAAGCAGTATTGCGACAAACTTATTTTTCTGAAGATTTTCACTGAGAAATAATTGCTTTTATTCAATAATCTCTAAGTCTATTCAATAATTGCTTTGATTCTGCCTGTTGTAGAATTTTGTTGCAAACTGTTTAGAGTTCATAAGAGATTATATGCATAACCACACTAGTTTACTATAATCCAATTGATACACAACAATTGAAAATCAAAATCCAACCATTTATCGATTTGAAACCCTGTCTTTGTATACATTAGCTGGAAATAAACAAATAAAAAAACTTACAAGTCTTACATGACATCTCGTTCTCTATAACTCATTATTTAATCTCAGGAATTGTTGTTGGGAACCGATTTTTGTTTTGTTTTTCGTTCAGACGAGGTTCTTCAAGTTTGTGAAGATTTTAGGTGAAAAAAGGAAGATAAAAGCTAAGAAGGAACCAAAGAAAATTTTGAGAGCAAATGTAAGAGGGTCAACCGTCTCAGAGGAGGCGGTTCTCAAGGTTGAAATGGCTGTTGCTGATGGAAGGGCTTCTACTACAGCGTCAGCTAGATCTGTTATAAAGGTTGTGGTGCAATTGAGCGCAGGAACACGGCCCCAATTTACAATGCCGGACTCCAGAGCCAGGTGCTTGTACTCCATGTCGATTTCTTCCAATGTCTCGATGTGTTCGCTCACAAAGCTGAAATACATTAAAGAATACTATCAATATTAACTTAATTTGGTAGATTATGGTTATAATGACTTCGATGAAATTAAAAACATGTGGGAAATGATTTATAACCTACCGTACAACATTCGTTACGAGGAAGAACGTTATAAGTCCAAGTAAGAACCTACTTTCATTGGCTAAATTACCTGACAGGAACTGCTAGGAGACTCTTCACGCCTTTCTGGCCGAGCTCAACAAGTGACTCATCTGTGTAAGGTTTCAGCCATTGCACGGGACCAACTCGGCTCTGTCAAAAGTCATTCACAAAGAAAAACAATGAGCTTCGAGAATACAATGTAATAGCCTTGCCAGAGAAGATAAAATTAAAAAGCCAAAAAAAAAAGCAATTAGGCCAACCTGGTAAGCTAAAGTATGTTCATTGTGTATCCCTCTAGCTTTTAACTCTTTCATAATTAGATGAATACATTCTTCCATTTGATCTTTGTACGGGTCTCCAGCATCCTCAACATAACTGACAGGAACTCCGTGCGCACTGAAGAAAATCATGACCTGTTTTTATTTGAAAAAATGATTCCAAGGAGTATTATAGTCTAGCAAGTTAAAGGACAACAAAATCTAATGATTCAGAACCTATTGGTTGAAAATTAAACTACCTCCTTTGAATCAGGAAAACTCTCTAACTCTTTCTCAATCAAGTCAGCCATTGACTTGAAATAACCCTCCCGTTGATACCAGGACTTAATAATAGAAACAGGCAACCTTGAAAGATATGTATCTTCCCTGTCATCATTTCGTTTGGTAAAAAACTTATCAGCACCATAGAATAAGTACAAAAATAAAAAAAGGAACTCGAAGATGAAAAATTCTAATCACCGGAACATTTTCTCAAGAACACGAACACTTGACCCCGTAGTGGAAATAGAGAACTGGGGATATAATGGAAGGACAACCAGTCTTGTTATTTTATCCCTCTTAATCTGTATAGGAGTAAAGGTTTCAGTCAGATACAAGAAGGGTTGCTTGGTAAATACTTAATCCAATGTTCATGTATATGTGTATGTAGTTTAGTTGTCTTTTTTCCTTCACATCATCTAAGTTACAAGCAAATTGCATCCATCAAATTAAGAACTCACTTGTTGGACTGCTTCTTCAGTGAATGGATACCAGTAGCGCATCCCCACATAGACATTGGCAGGCATGTTCTTTGCTTTTAAAGCCATTTCAAGGGCATGTGCCTGCAAATATCAGCGCGGGTCTTAGTTTATACAAAACAAGATGCAGACAAAATCACAATTTAGAAATTTTTGTAAAATTGGAACAGAACTGATAAAGAAGGCAACATTTAATAACATTTTATACCTGTTCATTTGTTATTTTTCGTAATGGGGAGCCACCTCCTATAGCAGCATACCCTTCTTTGCTCTTAGGAGCTCGAAGCTCTGAAATTAGTTTTGCCAATGGGCGTTGGAGAAACCTAAACAACCTTGGGAGTCTAATAATATCCTGTAAAATTAAAAAAAAACATGATAAACAATTCTTACATACTATAATCATCGCATGAAGAATACAATATCTACATACTGGGTCTGCAAATAGGTTGTAAAGAAATGGCTGGACATCATTAAGCGTTTCTGGTCCTCCTAAATTAAGCAGCAACACTCCAACCTTTTCTTCCTCTGCGTATGAATTTGTTTCTGCAGGAATTCCATCATATGTCAAGCCCACAGAGCAGTGCGTCTGCCCTGCCAAGTTTCTTCTCTTATTGGAGGCAGAAAGATGCAATCCTTTGAACACATCCTGTCGTTTATCAGAGGCAAGTGATCTGCTTAAAGAGGTATACCTGCGTTCACAAATTGACAATATTTTTCTTTATTTTCATACTGAATCACTGATTGCACGTGATTAGTTACTAATCTATGAACAAACTTGGCACATGTAACTATGTATGAATACGTGCAAGAAATTTAACAAAAGGCAAAGCTTCATTCATACAAGAACCTTAACAAAAGGCAAAGCTTCATTAAACATGAAAAAAGTTAACCAGAGCAGATTCAAACGAGTAACGATTTCCCTATCACTATCCCAACCTCTATTGAATGTGGTTATATGCAAGAAATTCAATAAAATGTTAAAGATTTCAATAAAAATTCATTCAAGCATGACACATGTTACCATGTATGAAAACGTACAAGAAATTTAACAAAAGGCATCACTAAACTTGAAAAAAAAGTTAAACAGAGCAGATTCAAACGATTAACCATTTCCCTGCACCGAATGTGGTTATATGCAATAAGTTTAATAGAAGGGCAAGATTTCAATAACAGTCCATTCACACGATTTTGTTTTTCAAAAGAATAGAGCGCGGAATATTTAATAATCGAGCAGGTAGAAGCCGTTATGTGGCACCCTAGAAAAGGGAAAACGAAATAACGAATATGGATATTGGAATGAACGACTAGGAACACAGAAAAACATGAAAACAAAACTCCCCAAAACCGAAAAATTTAATTACTTTCCAATGATCTGCAGAACGACGCAGATGATCAAAAGATCAACGCAAAATCACGTAAATTTTGCACAGCATAGAAGAAAAGAATTCCGTGCTTACAAAGAAAACTTGCGATCGATTTTGGAAATGATGGAACTGCGCGCCTTCAGTTGAGGAAGAACCCCGGAGCAGGAGGCAGCATCCATGATATAAAATCCGAAAAGCGTCTTGAATTCAAAGATCGAAGAAACGGCGAGAAAGAAAGAGAATAAAGAAAAAGAGGATGATGAGGAGGAGGAGTACAATTCACGTTTTGGGAATTTGACTCTTCTATAAAAAAGAGGAGAGGTTAGGTACGGGGTTAGGGGGAGCGAAGAATAAAAAGGGCAGAGAAAAGTTGAAAAAGTCAACAATGGCGAGTAGAGAAATCGAATCTCAGCTACTCAAGCAATTGATTCCGATGACGATTTGGATCGCTGCTTCGGAAACTACGCGTTGAAAGCATTGCCCACCGTCTGGTTCCCCAATTTGACGTTCTTCCCGGAAGTTGGCGGCGAATTGAAATTATTCCACGTTTATTTTGTCAAAAGTCCGGCGAGATTCCCTTCTACCTCTTAATTATAGCCTAAATATAATTTAAGAGGAATGTTAAAGTATAAATTAATATTTACCCTTTAATTCATTATAAGATTTAAGGCCCATTTGAAGGCCCATATTATCTTAACCAGCTGGACTAGGGTTTAAGCGAGTTCCCTATAAATAATCTTCTTTCTTCATCCCATTTCCTAACCCCTCCGCCTTCCAATTCCCCACTGGCTCTACCTCGAGCTCCGACTTGCGCAGAAGATTGTATCATCTTTCCTCCGTCGGTAACCTGACCTAATCGACGTAGCGCTTGCTTTTTGTTCCTTTGATTATGTTCTTCGTTTATGTTTCTGCTTGAAATTAGAAAAAGAGGGAAAGCAATGTATTTGGTTAACGATTACCAAATGGCTCCATAATCGAGTCAGCAGTTGACACCCATTAATGGTGATTAGTCTGCCGCTTGGAGCCGACAAGAAGAACCGGACTAAGACCCATGAAATTGTATATCTTTTCATGATACAATGTCCGGCTCACATATTCATCCTGTCTGTAAACCTAGTTTCAAATGTCTGTTTAGATGATTCAGATTGGCATAACAGATACGGGTTTTTGCTGATCAACTCATCACAGAATACCCTTTGCACGGTGCCTAGAAATTGCTATTCTACACGATTGGAGAAAGCTATTCATTCTTGCAGCTCTCTTCAAATTTAAGATAGCAAAATTGATAATCATTGAAATGTTTTGGATTCGAAATATTACTGCTGATTTCAGCTTTCGATCTCTGTAAGCCAGTGTTTAAAGACCTTTCGCGTTCATGTTTTGTCTAATTTTTTTGCTGTTAGCTGGCTTATGTTCATAACAGATCTCTCTTATGAACAATATGGCTAAATCGACTCCCGTATTATCACCCCGGCGACTCAGTAGCGTTGAGACGGAGGAAGCGGTGGCCGTAGTTGTTGGAGTTTACGCGCGACGCCGAGATGCAACGAGAACATGCTTTGAAGATCTTCTTTGGACTCATCAAGTAGAAATAATCCACCTTGTCGTCTTCCTCAACGCGGAGTTTAGTTTGATTTCTCTGTGTAGTAGATCGGCGTGATCAAGAAAAAGTTAGCATTTTTTAAACCTGATTGTAAATTAGCCGTGAAATTGAAGCTAAGCAGTTGACTTTTTTGATTGATATCATGTTATTAGTTCTTTTCTTGAGATTCAAATGGTCAATGATTCGTTCTTGTGTTCTTGAGTTACTAGAAAAGATTTAAACTAACCACGGTTAGCCAATCCTCTCTGATGGGTGTAAGCCCAATAACATGTACCGCCATTTGGGCTTCTCGAACAGTCCAGACTTGATGTTGGGGCTACTTTTAACCTGGGGTCACTTTTACTACCTTGGTTAGTTTGCTTCGCTATGCAATGCGCCACTACTCAATTTAATTTAAAATTGAAGATAAATAGAATTTGGAAACGGAACGGCGTCAAAGATGCCGTCAAGTTGTTAACAGCGCGTCCCGCGAGAGCAACAATAGCAAACATCCGCTGCAGACAGAAACAGCGAGAGACCGCCCAGATCGATCGATTGATTGGAGAGACGAGAGACGTCGGATATTTGATGGACGGTTAGGAATGCATCTCGTTGTGAGAAAGACGTATAAAATGAAATTTCTGAAGGGCTAGTATTTCGTAATATAAGAGGAGGAAGAAGAAGAAGCCCTCTGTAGTTTTATCGGCGCTCTCCTCTCTCTCTCTCTCTCTCTCTCTTTCCAATCTCTAAATTTTCTTTCCTGTTCGCTCAGTTTCGTTGAAAGCAATTGGGAGGAGTAGGCGAGTCGAATTGGTGGACGGACTTTTCTGCTTTGAAATGTTGAGGATCTAGTGCTGAAGAACACAGAGGGATGTCATATTGTAAATCAACACAGAACTTGATTTGGAATTTTTTTCTGGCTGAATCGAAATCTCTGAAGAGAAAACTTGTGTGAAACAACGAGTCGTGCCAGTTGTATTGTGCTTTATCTTCAATATAGTTGAAGAACTTCCATAGAAATCGTGCGAAGAAACTCAGAAGTAATCTGGTTCAGAGAGTCAAGCCGATTGTCAAGATTGGTTCATATTTCTTGATTCGGAGAAAATCTTTGGTTTAGAGGGCCTTAATTGATCAGTAGAGTTCCATTTTATCTGGTCCTTGTTGATAATTTTGTTTTGTCCTTCAAAATTCATCTCGCCGATGTATTTCTTACAATTTGTTTTCTGGTTTCAGAACGAATCCGAGCCTGTTTCGAGATTTAGAGGGTCATTATCGCTCAAGGAGTTACGCATCTTGCATGATATCTCATATTTAGCCCAGAGAAATGCGTCGCAATTGATCTCTCGGCTGCTTTTTTCTCAGTGCTAAGACTAAGAAATCGATATCTTACTGGATTCTGGTCGCTGCTTTCGGAAAAATCTGACAAAATAGAGGTGTAGAACCGTTGTCCGAGACTTCGAATCGTAGATCAGACATGAGTCAATAATTTTCGGAAGAATACGCTTTCCTTCCTCAGTAACTGTTCTTAGATCGCTCTGGTTTCTCAGTTATATCGCTTTTACAGGCTTCATCTTATCCTCTCTTTTTTTTTCAGCATATCAGAGCAGTCGGCCTCATCTGGTTCTAAATTCGATATGAGGCTCTGATTTTTCAGAGGTGTGGAGTTTAAAGGTAACGAGTTTAATTCTACGGTTTGCTTTCTCTCAGGATCTTATCTTCCTATAATCCGATGTTGATTTTGGTCATAACGACGGATCTAATTGTTGTTTTTTGGGGAGTCGTTTTATCAGTTTTGCCTATTGCGGAACACTTTCAGTTTTCCGGAATGTCTTTGTTGGTGCTCCCTAAGAACTCTCGCAATGTTTTATTTCTTGGATTTTCTTCAACTGAAGGATCTTCATTTTTAATAATCTAGTCTCTTGCATCTTTCATCTGCCAGACTTCCATTTTTTCCCACCTGCCTTATTTCCAATCGAAACTCTTGACATTCGAGTAGTTCAAAGATTTCCGCACCCAGAAATGTTTCCTCATTTATATCCGTTTCTATAGCTATTTCAGTTATTTGGAAAACGAAGAACTCCTTGATCTAATCTATTACAGGAGGATCCGCGCTAGAATTTTCGTACTTTATCCTTTCTTTGTATTTTTTCACCACTTCATTCTTGTTCATGTTTCCTCTCCTCTTCGGATGTGACTCTTTTACTCTGAAAAGAAGGTTGAATCTGGGTTTTGGAGAAAGTTGGATAGATCCGACTTTGCTTGTTCGCAATTGGTCTAATTTGGAAAACTGACCTTGGTTATTGTAAAACTTACATACCTTAATTTAACCCTTGTTGATGAGACAGGTTGACTAAAGATGGACAGAGACTCTGTGAGAAGCACTAATAATGGAAACATCACTAACGCCAACGTCAATACATCTGACAATAGAGCCGGCGGGGATCCTTCTCTGCTTAGAGCTAGCTCAGACGCTATCAGGCAAACGTCCTCAACGGACTTTGGCTTGCACTGGGGGAACCGGAAGCGTCTCAGGTGTATGAAGGTTCAGGTCAAGGCGAAGGCAAGGGACAATTTTTGTTCATCCCCAGCTCGAAGAACCACTTCTCGGGTGGACCGCCGGGTCGTACGACCCGAAAGAGATTCTCCCAACCGGCCCAGCTCTAACACTAATCAAAATCACAGCAATGGATATTTGAATCTTCGTCAAAGGCCCTCCTCTCCTCAATTACCTCCTCAGCGAATTCTCAGGTACCCTTCGTCTACTTAAATTAGATCTATGAGCTTTTCTACGCTTTTCATGAGAGCGTATTGTGCACGCTTCGTCAATCCTTTGTTTGCTTAGGGGCAGGAGGGTTGTTTTTTAGATTAGAAACAGGATAAGTTTGATATTTTATGGGTTATGAAACCGAGGTTCTGAAAAATAGATCTGGTTTCTAGGTAATCTCATTTTTAGGGAAGGATAAAATCGTAAAGTTCGTCATGAAAGAGATTGGGTTGGCATCTCCTTGACCGTATATCGATTTTTAGATTAATGTCAATAAATGAAATCTGGTTCTTTGCTGAGGTTAAATTGTTGAAAGATCGTCTCAATTGACAGAAATCATTAGGATGATTCAAAAAGTTTGACATCATTCCAGTTCAGCTTCTTGGGTAAATTGTTAGAATTCATTTTAGAGGAAGAAATAGAAACTTCGCTCCGCAACACACCCTTTTTGGCCTTTTCCTTGGCGATCCCTTGCTATCGTTTGGGAAGGACTTAGCCTTGTAGCAGTAAATCAAAAAATGTTTATGATTGATCTGAAACGTTTTGGGTTACGGTCCTCACCATCTTGGTACTGGACAACTGTAGCCTGATGATACTGATATGGCATTACTTACCATCACATAGCGTAGATATCTGAATTTGATGGCACAGCGTATTATTAAATTTTATTTTGTGGATAACTCTGTTGATAATTTAGGTTAAATTGTGCAGGATAACGACGACACAAAATTAAACTTCTTTTTTGTGTCATTTAAAAAATTGTTTTTAGTTCAATACGGCATGCATTGTGGTGATTTAATGAGCCTTTTGACCCGTAAAATAAGTTTCAATTTTTCAAGCGTTTTTTGTCTTTTGCAGATTTGTAGCTAATGAATAAAGAAGAGTGTCTTTATTTTTTTTCTAGGTTAGCTTATAACATGGCATGTTGACTGGATAGAAGAAAAATGAAAGATTTCTCCCAAATTCAGTAGTTGTAGGTAGTCATAAAAATCATTTAGATCTGATATATACATGGTGAATAAACTATCTTCTTCTGAAAGAAACTATTGTATGTTCTGTCGATGAAGGATTCTGGCTTCTGAGAGCTATGATTTTTTGTCTGAAAGATTAGGCTTGAATTGTTGATTACTACGGAACAGTTATATTTCTTGTTTGTTTTCATGATTCTGTTTTATTTGCTTGAAAGTGGATGGCTTTATCCCGATCAATCTGATCCGCAGATGGCGGTTCATTCAGCTAGCCTTTGGACTTTTTTGTCCTCTTTCCTCTCTTTTGATTATATCTCCTCTTGCCCATGTTATGGAGTGGTGTGGACATATATAGACCACGTGTCCATAAAATTTTCTTATCCGTCAGATCATTGATCTGATTGAGTTTGGAACATGCTTCAGTCTCTGGACTCCATTCCACGTGGCAGCCCTTATCTGAACACGTAACCTCGAATTCGCAGAAAGCATTCTTCATCCAACGGCCTGAAATTCATTCAAGAATCAAGACCCAGCTGTGCGCTTCTCTCGGAAGCATCTCTCTTTTTCGTCTCTCAAATGTCTCCCAATCCCCTTGTTTTCATTAACTAATCAACAACTCCTCTCGCAAAGAGCAAAACTCCAAGGTCATTCCTTTCTCCACCCTTCAAAATAAGCCAAAAGTACATCCACAACCACAATTTTCCTTGCTACTAGTATTCCGAGATCTACTTCTACCCAAGGTCTTTTTCGTAATTGACTCCGTTATTACTTACAAGAATCATTTCTATTTTCTACTTGCGTATGCAAAGCTCCAATTTTTTATCCAGTGTTATTGTGTTTCTTGTTGTGGATTCCTTTTCCATATTTTTATGAAATGTGCCCATCTTTCTATTTTGTGTTTTATTAGGAACTCCGAGACTGGCTCGATGAGAGGGCATAGCAACGGTGGTGTGAGAGGAATTGCTTTCCCAGACGCGGTTGGGCACGATAAGAAAGGAACTAATAGCAACAATAACCACGGCCACAACCTTAACGAAAACAATAAGTCTGCTGCTACATCGGACACGGCCCTCGATAGCAAAAAAGGTGGGTCCTCGTCCGGAAGTGGAGAAGCTGCGGCTCCTCGGATATGGCCTCCAAAGTTCGTGATTGCTTTGACAAACAAAGAGAAAGAGGAAGATTTCATGGCTATTAAGGGATCTAAGCTACCTCAAAGACCAAAGAAGCGAGCTAAGATTATCCAACGCACCCTCAATGTAAGCTTTCCCTCGTATTTATATTTTTTCTGCTCGTTATGTTTCTTTATTTTATTGCCTAGATATGAGGTAGAAATATACTTAAATTGGACTCCAGGAGAAACTTATACATCATCTACTTGATTAATCATATTTTTTTATCTTGCATACATATTATTTGCTACGATCGCAGTGTTCTTATAATCAATACACCGTCGTTTCTAGTCACTGGAGTAACTTTCATCATCATGAAAATCTGGTGCATTCGTCCTTTAAATTTATATTCTTTTAGAGATGCAGAAGTTCTAGTATGAACTAAGGCTCTAAAGTAAAGTAAAATGGAAAAGAGGCCTCAACAGAAGGACTTTGCCTAGCAATGATATGTGTCTAATGTTTGTTCCGCTGCCTTCTGGCATAATGGGACCTAAGCGTCTGATAGGAAGAATTGATACTAGTAATCTCTTATTTTTCATGCCTTCTGGAAAACTCCCCCCGTATTGTCAATAAATTCGAAAGCTACTGAGCTTTGTTATTGGCTGCTAATTGATGTTTTCTTAGGCTTAGCTTACTTGCTGGGTGCGAAAATATATTTGCAGATGGTCTACTTTTGATGAGTTAAGTTCTTCTGAGAGTCTAAGACGTGACTTTGGAGTTACGTTTTATTTATTATCGTGGTTGCAAAGAGTGGTTTTAATAGTTGTAAACCACGAGATTGGAAAGCAAAAGAAACCTGGTAATTAGCTGGGAGTTGTCAGCGTGTCTCTATAGAACTGCCTTACTGTTTAAGGTAATGTTGCTTGATGGAGCCTGGAAATAGTGCTGTACGGGGTAGGGGAATTTTGAAACGTGTATGGCTGAAGATGAATCGATTTTTCTAGGATTCGTTTGCAGAACAAAAGTCGTAATCTAGGCCAACCGACAAAGGGGCTTGGATTGGACAACCCGATGGGGCTCCATCGTCTCCTTTTATTGATTGCTATATTCAGGGAATTATTTTAGCTAAAGTTTTCTGGCACATGGAGTTGTTGGATGACTGTTTAACAGCCTGGACCTCGCTGATTATAAACTCGAATTCCTTTTTTCGGTGTCAGCCTGAATCATGTCACTTATACCATGTTGATTCAGCAATCTGGAATCAGATTTTCTCTTTTTTCTGATCTTCTTTGTCTGTCTTTTCTAACATGTTTCGCAGCTGGTGAGCCCAGGAGGATGGCTATGTGATCTGACCCTTGAACGATACGAGGTCAGAGAGAAAAAAATCACAAAAAAGGTACTTGTTTTTCGATTAATTACACTTCTTTGCAGACCATATTTTTAATATTTATTCGTTTGTTACATTAAACATACTCAAAAGTTGGCGTTTTACTTGTATTTTTTGGCAAGAGAAAGCTGGCGATTGCCTTGATTTTTTTGTTTTTGCATCTGCTGCTGCAGAGACCGAGAGGGCTCAAGGCGATGGGTAACGTGGACTCAGACTCGGAGTAAACGATGTAAAAAGTCTTTAGACGATGTGGTCGATGTACAACAACTCTTCGAAAAGACTTCTTTTAGACCTTTTGTTGCCATTCCCCGACCAGCTGCGGTGGGCTTTGTTGGTTCCATTAAATTGCCAGATATTTTGGATCTTCGAAATGATAGTGACCCACGTCGCCCCAATAGCCTAGAAATCTAGAATGTGGCCACGAATCGATGGAGCTTTCGATTGTTTGATGCGTCGGATGGTCATATGGGCAATTATTGCGACAAATTGGACAAAACGTGGAGAACAACGGGGCGTAGACTAAGTATTTAGAAGGTGAATTAGTGGGAGACGATAATCATAAATCCACCAGCTTCAAACCACAGTAAGAAAATACTGAAAGCGATGGCGTCAAAATCAAAATCTGTGACAATCATAACCCATTGAAAATAGCGCATAGCTCAGACTCTCAAAGCAGATCCAAAGACCAGAGCAATGACGACGGTGGAGAGAGCCGATACGAGCGATGGCGCGACACTTACGGCCGGAGAGTCAGGGGACGGCGCCGGAGCCTCAGCTGCCTGGACAGCCGTCGTGAAAGATACGACGGCGAAGAGGAGTGCAGCAACGGGCATCAAAGAAGCCTTCAACAGAGAAGCCATTGATTTCGTTTGCAAGGGTTTTACAGATATAACGCTGCAGGGAAGATGACCCTGGAGAGCATTTCCCAGGGTGTTTAACTTAAGGCTTATAAATAGGAGAGCGTCCAATCACAGCTAAATTCGACTCTAACGACGTCGTTTCAATACTTAAAAGGAATTTTTTTCAAAAGGTATCAGAAATTAAGCCAATCACGGCGAGACACGTGTACTTCAATTAATTAGAAAGTAGACCATTAATGTTAATTAAGCCACTAATCTTATTTATGCATCCCTCTGTTTTGTTGCTATGTCAAAATCCCAACACATTTGATCCCAAATTTAGAAGAGGGTTCAAGGCACTTGGAGCAAACTTTCTTGCAAAAAGAAAACACGTTGAAGTCTCCTCGTCGTTGTACGAACACTTGGGACCCTCGACGACCCTCTTCCAAAACCCCTCCGATATATCCGATCCCCCGAACGTCGCCGGGTGGGGCCCACCCCTCGACCAATCCACCCACGTTATGCTCCGATTCGCCATGTCATTCCCCATCTCGATTGTCAGCATCGTCGGAAAGTAGTGTTCATCCACGTAACAAGCCGGCCGGCAGAATTCTTCAAATTTTGGGTAGTATTTGGTGTCTTCGATGATTGTGAGTGCTACTCTGCGATTAACTTCGAACCATTGAGACCCTTTTCGCCATTCCGTGATATTCACCTCGGGCGACATGTTTGGATTGTAGCGACCTCTCCCAAACGGGCCGTGGTCGTCGTATGAACCCACGAAGCTATGTCTCGACTTGATCAAGTAATTGTAGACCGTAACGAAGTTGTGGAGAGGAATGCATGACTCGGAAAGAAGAATAAAACGCTCGTTCGAAATATCGAGCAATGCATTTGCTAATAGTCTTCTCTCCGCATCACACATACTCATCCTTCCCCACTCTGCAACCTATCACAAACAAAATCACATAAAGAAAAAAATTAGACTATAAAAAGGTCAAATTCTTCGACGAAACAAAAACCCAATAAAGAATGCACTCGAAAATGATCGAATTACATGATTTTCACAATCCGTTATTTGGCAAACATCGATTAATTCGAAAAATGAATCGAACACAATCAAATTTTGGGTCCAAAATCATCAACTATTGTAATGATTCATGAGCCGAAATCATATGAAACTCAGAAGAATATCGATTCAGCCCTTGTACATTGGCCGTTGAGATTATAATCTAGCAAACATTTATTCATATTACTCCATTAATGGCGATGCTGAAGCTTTTAGATAGAAAGTCAACATCGTTCATCATAGCTAAGACGACACGAAATCTAACAAAAGGAAGCTGCTGTTATTTCTAAACGATGAACAGAAGTCGATCAAAACAAAATACGAAAAACAAATCAAAAATCATACCTTGCTCGGAATCTGTCTCCGATAAAACACCGACGAAGACGGAAATTTGGCATCAAAAGACGGCAAAGAGTGAACGTAAACAGAGTAAAGCCCCTCGTGCCCTTTCAGAAACCTCTCCCACAGCGGCGCCAATGGCAGCGGGCCCTTCGTCAAGAACATGAAAGCAATCTTAGGCATCCTATCAAAAGGATATTTCTTTATTCCAGACGACAACGAAGCTCTCCATAGCAGTTCTTCGTCGGACATGGAGTGCATAAGATTTAACGGCGGTTTAATCCAACTCTGCAGAGCATTAGGCTCCCCAAAACACGGCACAAAAGTGGTCTTCTCCGGCGGCGTCACGCTAGGAACCCCAAAATATCTAACCGTGTATAAACTAATCACAGAGAACGTAATACAGAGACCGAGAAAGAGAACGAAGATCCGAAGAAGCCTTAAGGGTAGTGGTCTTGAATAGCTCGTCTTGATTATAGCTCCGGCTTCTGTTCCTTCCTCCGACGGCGATGCCCTAGAATACATCTTTGAAAATAGCTCAAAAAGGAATTACTCAAGAAATTCAAATTTAGGAAAAGGGTTCCATCTCCGTTTCACAAATCAAAATAACAAGAACCCTAAATCGTATGCGCAGACAAAGAACGAGTTTAAAAATCAATAGATCGAATGGGTAGCCCGGAAAATCAGGATCGAACAAGTAAACGACACAAAGTGGAGAAATTTGTAATAGAGTAATCAGCGAATCACGTGCCAAGGTTACTCGATCAAAGTCTTTCTCGCTTCGGCTGGACCGAGTCACCGCTCGCGAGTCAAAACCCGGAAACAGAACAGGGGTCCGAGAGAGTTGGAGCTCTGAAAAAACGAGATTGTAAGAAAGCCGAGGAATTTAAGAATGTTTCAGAGGCTTTAACGAAGACGGAGGTATGGGCAACGCTTGCATGCTGTCGGTCAGTTCAAAGCCATTGCGTTTTGAGGGGAGTTCTTTCTTCTATCATTCCCCCATGACCCTACAACGTCTGAACCAGTCCAACTTTTACAGTTTTGTCGTGCAGAAAAGCTGCATACTTTTCAAAAAATTACAACTATACCGTTCGCAAAATTGAACGGCTTTTTACCGTTCGAAAAATTGAACGGCTTTTTACCGTTCGAAAAATTGATTCAAACTTAACCGAGACCAAATTGATGTTGATGAGCCATATTTGGTTCAAAAACGAAGACTTCTCTATATGCTTGATCTTGCCATATATGGCAGATTTCTTTAGAAATCTCATGCAGTCGTTTCGGATTCAGTAACGGACAGCAAAGCTGGTCATCCATGGTGGATAAAGCTTTCATTTTTCTCTCTGCAATGGCGCCCTGTGTTCTTCGAGTAACAGAAGAGAAATGGGGAAGACAACGATTCATGCGATCCATTTCTTCGCCTTCGCTTTCATCGTTTTCTCCGCTGCGGAAGGTGTTAACCCAGAAGAAATGAAAACACCCAGAATCGATCTTGTTCATCAGAAGTTGAAGCTTCTAAACAAGCCTCCCATCAAAACAATCCACGTACGATTGATTATCTTCTTCATATCAGATTTTCTTAACGTGGTTTTTAGCTGTTACTTTCTTGCAGAGTGAAGATGGAGATACGATTGACTGCGTTGACATTTACAAACAGCCTGCCTTCGATCATCCAGCTCTCAAGAACCATCAAATCCAGGTTATTTTTCATCCTTTTTCGATCATTTTCGCCAACATTTGGATATAAATTCACCTTTTTTTTCTCACTGGTTTTACACATTCCAAAATTCAGATGAAACCCAGCTTCGAGCTTCCATTGGAGAAATCCGAGACTCGAGAATATCCATATCTCTCAAGCAGTTTATCTCAAACATGGCATAAAAACGGAAGCTGTCCAGAAGGAACCATCCCAATTCGTAGAATTAAAAAAGAAGACTTGTTGAGAGCCTCTTCTCTCGATCGATTCGGAAGAAAAAGCTTCTCTCCATCATCGTATGAACTGAATATCTCGTCGATCGGAAATACGACTCAAATTCTCCCTCAAAAAGTTTCGACAAACTTAGGACCCGAAGTCAATCGATCCGTAAGAAAATAAAATCAATTTGAACAACTGTTTTCTGTTCCTTCGTTGTTCTATCGAATTGACTGACATTTCTGAGATTTGTTCTTCGAACCAGACAGCAATCCTGGTTACAGCAGGGTACAACTACATCGGAGCTACGGGGGACATCAATGTCTGGAACCCATCAGTTGACGCACCCAACGAGTATACATTATCTCAAATCTGGCTAAAAAATGGACCGGGAGATGAATTCGAAAGCGTGGAAGCAGGCTGGGCGGTTCGTTCTGTCCAAACAAAAAACCAAAATTTCATTTCTTTCAACTCAAAACCAATTTGTTTTTTGATTTCTAGGTGAACCCATTGTTGTACGGAGATAGACGAACCCGGCTCACCTTGTCTTGGACCGTAAGTAGCTTCTTGAAGACATAGAACCAATCAAACGTTTATGAACAACTCTCGATTATTTCAATGTTTATGGTTTTTTTTATGATCAGGTGGATGCCTACAAATCAACCGGCTGTATCGATCTAACCTGCAGCGGTTTTATCCAAACAGACCGCCATGTCGCTCTCGGTTCGGCACTTGAAGACATCTCCGGCGAAGGTGGACCTCAGTATGTTTTGCCTGTCGCCATCGTCTTGGTACGTTTTGTTGTTTTTTTACCTAAATTTCTCATACATCGGGAAAAATTATTTAAGGAGGAGGGGGTAAACAGTATAAATTTTAATCTTTCATCTTTCTATTCTTCTCATCACATTCCAAATTGCTTTGTCATATTTGGTGTTATTCCTTCTATATTTTGGTAGTATCCGAAGACGTATACATAATTGGTCAAACTTCGTTAAATTTTGTTGTTCTTTTTTATTGCTTTATTTAATAGTCTTTTGTTATTTTGTCGGGTATAGTTATTGTGATTTATTGTGCTATTAAATTACTGATGATAATTCTGTCTAAGATAAAACTTGGTATTTAAGTGGTCTTTTTGTGACCCTCCTCTCTTACTTGATAATTTATCTAGTGTGATTTTTTAGTACAATAGCTTACACGCTATTTAAAATTGCTCGAGCTTCCGCAACAATTGGTATCAGAGCCAAATTTTGTAGTATGCTCTGTGATTGCAGCTTTGTCTAAACTTCTACATGAGAAACAATTCTTTAAGCTTTGGTTTTTTGGCTATTAAATAAATTTGGACCAGAAATGACATACTCATCAGAAATGAAGTCTTTCATTTTCTCAATACCATCAAGAAATGTATTGTCAAATGCCAGATTTGTTGTGGAGATTTTTTATGGTACAAGTCATTTTGGCATGTGGCAAAGTGAAGTTCTAGACACTTTATTTCAACAAGGTCTAGACATTGCCATTAAAAAAAAAGAAATCAAATGATGCTGAGCAAAGAGATTGGGTAATGCTAAAGCATTTAGTGTGTGGTACAATTCGATCGTGTCTATAAATGAAGCAAAAATATGTATTCTCAAAGAAAACTTCTGCAAATAAATTATGGATAGCACTGGAAGAAAAGTTGTTGAAGAAAAGCAGTCAGAATAAACTTCACATAAAGAAAAGACTGTTTTGCTTCACTTATGTACCAGGTATCACTATAAATGAACACATCACAAGTTTCAACCAGCTAGTTACTGATTTGATGAATATGGATCAGACGTTCAAAGATGAGGATCTAGCATTAATGTTGTTGGGATCTCTTTCTGAGGAGTTTGAGTTTCTTGAAACAACTTTACTTCATGGGAAGGCCGCTGTGACTCTCAGTGAAGTTTGTGCAGCTCTGTACAGTTATGAACTTACAAGGAAATATAAAAAAGAAAGCACTAGTGGTGCCACATAAGCTCTAATTGTAAGAGGTTGTTCGCAAAGCCAGATTAAAGGAAAGAAATGGAGATCAAAGTCGAGACTCAAAGTTGGCAAAGATGAATGTGCATTTTGTCATGAAAAAAGACAATGGAAAAAAGATTGCATAAAACTGAAGCATATAGAAAAATCTGACAAGGGAAAAACTATTACAGATTCAAATGTTTCTGAAAGCAAAAGTGACGCGGAATCAATTTTTTCTCTAAGTGTTTCACATTAATCATCATATCCAGATGAGTGGATTTTAAACTCTGGTTGCACCTATCACATGTTGCCCATTTGAAAATGGTTTTTTGAATTTCAATAAATCGATGAGGGAATTGTTTACATGGGCAATGATAATTCATGTAAAACTACTGGGATAAGTTCAATCAAACTAAAAAATCATGATGGATCGACTAGAATTTTACGGGATGTACAGTATGTGCCTATGCTAAAGAAGAATCTCATCTCATTGGGGGCTCTAGAATCTAAAGGCGTAGCTGGTGATGTGATGATACGAGATGAAGTTCTTAAAGCAACTTCAGGCGCACTGGTGATGTTGAAAGGCGTGAAAAAGAACAATTTGTATTACTATCAAGGTAGTAAAGTTGTCGGGGCAGTCGCAGCTGCAAGTTCAAGTCTCAAGAAGGATTCAGATGTAACAAAATTGTGGCATATGCGATTGGGACATGCTGGTGAGAAATCCTTGCAAATGTTTGCCAAGCAGGGAAACTATTTAGCTTCATTTGTTGCTTAAGGACTTGAGAGTTGGTCAGAATCAACTTAAAGTATATTCTGACAGTCAGAGTGCTATTCATTTACCAAATAATCAAGTCTTTCATCAACAGACGAAGCATATTGATATTCGCTATCACTTCGTACGAGAGATTCTCGAGGAAGAGTAGATACTTCTGCAGAAGGTTCATACTTTAGAGAATCCTACAGATATGCTGACTAAAGTGGTTACAAGAACTAAGTTTGAACACTGTTTAAACTTGGTCAATATCTTGCACACTTGAGTGGGTGCCTAACTGCACAAATTTGGAGACACTGCGAAAATTGTTCGAATTAGAAGATTTGTTTTTGGGTGGGATTGAAATTAAGTCAAGATGGAGATTTGTTATTTTTTTACCTAAGTTTCTCCCACATCGGGAAGAATTGTTTTATGGAGAGGGGGTAAACACTATAAATTAACTACTCCTCCTTCTATTATTCTCATCACATTCTAAATTGTTTATATTTCTTTGGCATATTTGGTCATATTCATTCGCTCTTTGTAATATTTCTTTTAGAAATATATTTTGGTAGTTTCCGAGGACGTAGGCATAATTGTCCAAACTTCGTTAAATTTTGTTGTTCTTTTTTATTGCTTTATTTAATAGTCTTTTGTTATTTTGTCGGGTATAGTTATAGTGATTTATTATGTTATTAAATTACTAGTGATAATTCTGCCTAAAGTAAGACTTAGTATTTAAGTGGTCTTTTTGTGACCCTCACTCTTACTTGAGAATTTATCTAGTGTAATTTTTTAATACAATAGCTTTTACGCTATTTAAAGTTGTCTGAGCTTCCGTAACAGGTTTTCTATCCACACTCGACATCGTTCCGACAATCACAATTGTCTTAAAAGTTAGAATTTGTAGTTGAAACATAATTTAATTATTAGCATGCATGGTTTTAACAGGACAACAAGTCGGGAAATTGGTGGGTTGCCTTCGGCAAGGACAAAATATTGGGATATTGGCCGGGGAAACTGTTCAAATTGTTGAGCCATAGTGCGATTTTGGTCGAATGGGGCGGAGAAGTTTACAGCTCGTATCTGAAGAAGAGTCCGCATACAAAGACGGCAATGGGAAGCGGAGAATTTGCATCTTTGCTCGAAGGAAACGCATGTTTTGTAAAGAGAGTTCGGATCATGGATTATTCTCAGACTTGGAAGTATCCGAGGAGGGTCGGAACCTATGCAGACGAGCCCTACTGTTACTCGGCATATAACTACCATATAGGTTATACGACGGAGCCTTTGTTTTTCTTTGGGGGGCCTGGAAGACATTACGACTGTCCTTGAAAATCAAATCTTGTTGTAATATTTCAGCTATTTTGAACAAAAATGGTGGAAATTTGTAATACACATTTGAAGCCAGCAAGATGAGTATAGAAGAATTACATGGATTGAAGCTTTCTTTCCTCTTGTATTGATTGGAAAATCAGAGCAGCTGATTTGACAGCTGATCGAGGATTTCGTGGAACGGCTTTTATAACCCCGTTTTGACGATCCAAACCGTGAGTCTGGTCTGGAACGGAACAAGAGCTAGATTTCGGTTGGTCTGGAACTGAACCCAAGACGGTTGAATTCACGGACGCTATGTTGTATGGTGTATTTATAGGAAAAATGCTATTTTCTTGGGTTGGATTGGCAAAACCGCCCATCGATTGGGACGAACTGAGAAAAGTTCCGATGAATGCAGGTGCGGGACATGGTTTATATACGAGTCCTTCAGAAGGAGACATCACGGGAATCAACCATTGGTGGGGAGTCGAATGAGGAAAACACCAGCTAGACGTGTTTTGGTGTGGAGTTCCCGAATAATGCCCGCTTTTAGCAACATAAAGGCATGTGTTATCGTCCACTGCATCCTCCGCCGAACATTTCATTTTACGATTCGATTTTCTCAAGGCTTCAGAGTTCATAACTGGGAGGGGCGATTTGTCAATACATCTTGATGAACGTTTCGTGGTAGATGAATCCTTCCGAGTAGAACTTTTAAGAAAAATATTATCTTCGATGAACAACTGTGGCGATTTGGCTATCGACTTCTGGACCTGGAGAAAAGAGAGAGCAAATAAGATTCAGAGACATAAATCAAACCAAACCATGTAAAAAACACAAAAATAAGACCATCTTACCTTAATTAATCTGTGCAGTTCAAACAGTTGAAAAGCAAACACTCTTTGTTGGCTGCAGAAGATAAGAACAGTAGGTTCGCAATTAGATCGAAAATAAACGAATATATCGAGCTGAACTTCTATTTAACTTACTTGGCAATCGTTTCTCTGGCTTTCCAAAAACTTCGTTGACCGATTAATGCAACAATATCATCCGGAGAAATATCTGAGCATGAAATAGAATCCACCATTGAAACCTCAGAGACAGAATCAATTCTATCAATTTTACCCTTCTCCGGTGAATCTCTCTTAACATACGCATCATCATATTCTTTTGGGTGGGCATGATTCTCATCAGAACAAGATTGAATTTCAGGCCCAACAGCATTATCAGTGGCTGAAGTAGAAACAACGGCAAGATCCTCGAGTTCTTTCGAATTTGTATCGGGTGAGAAAATACGTCCTCGACCACTATTCCTTCCACCTTGTTGTTGTTGCTTGAAAGGTTTTTGGGTGGCTGAATCGACCTTTCCTCCTTTAGTCACATTTTGTCGCGCCCCCGATTGCACAAACACGGGAACACTGCAATCATCTCCGTCTCCTTCTCTCTTCTCTTGGATAATTTGTGTCCCCGGATAACCGAAATTGGCCCCGGTGCAGAGTTGAGAACGTAATTTTCCATCCCGATTGTTTTCGGTCGGAGCCGAGTGTAATGGGAAAAAAAATTTCCCTGCATCACTAATTCCCTTCAAAAGAAACCACAACTAAGACAAAGCAAAAAATTCACATCCAGCAAAAACACTAAAATCAATAGACAAATCAACACTACAATTCAGAAAAACAAACACACGATAAATTCAAAACAATAACAGAGCAAAAGTTGGAAAAGAGAGATACAAAAACGATGAGCATAAACAAAATCGATGATTCGAACAACAATGGCGATATAGTCAGGTATTTTAATATCTACCTTGCTTGAAGATGTTTGAAGAGAATTGGGGGGCAAGAAGCCTGAACTGAACCTTTGGGAAGGGATACTAAGTTGCTCATAAAGGGCCATCTTATTTCTTGGAGGTGCTCTTGGTCCTCCTTTTTCTTTATCGTTGACATGAAGCCTGGGAAACATTTTCAATTCCACGAACACTCTGCTATCGTAGTTTGATTTCAAAACCAAACTCCAAGACCAATTTTCAAGGCTATATATCCTTTAAACTAGCCCACACCCGCAATCAAAAGGTCAAACTTACAGTAGATCCACAGTCACCAGAAGTGAAAATCGCAGAGAGTGACGAAGCTGAAATGAGAATTGCAAAATAAGCCAAGTTTAAGCTAACCCTTTTCTGATGGTTCTAAGGCGATTTCTGTCCAACTTCAAGCCGACCCAGTTGGGAAATAAAGCTATATAGGCAAGAAACGAGCAAAAACCCCATTAAAAAGAAAGATACAACGCTGATATCCAGACGCAGATTCAAGAAGTCAAATACGAAATTGGGGGTAAGAAAAGAAAGAGAGCTAATTTTAGGGATTGTGCAGAGGAAGAGAGAAGATGGAAATGTCGGGAGAGAGGAAAAAGTGCAGAATCGTGGGACCAAATCGGATAGAGCTGGAGAGTGTTTTTCCCATTAAAAATGAACTTTTTACTCAAACATGGACCAAATCTACGCCCTTGATCCGAGTTGGACTCTCTCTCCTTCCATTGAAACAGATTTGATTCCCTGCATCGTTGCAGTTCGCAATTGGGCAAGGTCATTTGGTGGGTGACAGCTCGTGAAGCAGAAGCGGAGAACGTGGCAAAATGGAGAACTTGTTTGATGATATTATTACGTGGGATCATAAGCATACAATTATTTAAATTATAAATAAAGTATCTTCCACGTCCACACTGGTATTTGCATTAACTATTAATGCAATTACTTCGTATCCTTTTAATATTAAAACAATTACTTCGTAAGAAGGTTTATGTAATTATAGGGGTGGTTGAAATTGGATAGGAAGAGTCTATCTTGTACTAATTCGATACAGTTTTTCCCATCAATCGTCGTGCATCTACTATTATAGTAAATAAAATCAATTTTTAACTTAAAATTAGAAAGCAATTTATAATAGATGAAGAGACCGTGGTTGAGTTATTGAGGAAGCAAAGCAAAAGCCCATTGAACATTTGGAACCAAAGGTTGGCTTGGGCCAGATGGCTGTATTTTTTATCATCAAAACTCTCCCCCCTCTCTCTCTCCCTCTCTCTCTCTAGTTCCTCGTACTATTGAATTTTTGTTTCTCTTATTCTAGTGTTGAGTATTAGATTGATCGTAAATGGTGATAGGCCCCCAAACAGTCCGACTGTGTCTCTCAAAACGGGGTTCTAATGGAACCCACTGCCCACATGCGTGAATAGTTGAACTGCCGGATTTCATAACTCTTCTCTCTCCTCTGGTTAGAGAGAGAGAGAGTAACCATGGCCGAGAGCACCAACCTCGGAATAGTATTCTCAGGTCGATCTGATGGCGAGCTTTCATTACTCTTCTCTGTCCTCTGGTGATGGAGAGGTGAGAGAAAGTAAAGAGAGAAGGTGGTGGGTAATCACTAATCAGCACAGTATGTACTTGTTAGCGTAATTGAAGCATAAAGGAGGAACAAACCCTCGCGATATTTTCGCGCGATCTTCTTCGAATCGACCGCCAAAAAATGGGCCAGTTTTTAATTTATATATTAATGTTGAAATAACGATCGTTTTCATACTTTTATTAATAGTAAATTTGTTTGTAAGATCATTAATCCGTGGAAGGAATCATAAAAACCAGTCTGGTAATGGGGTTTAAAACTAAGCTCTTCGACTCTGAACCGCACTTTGATGGACGCTCGGGTTTATCTGCCCTTTGATTTCTGAAACTATTTTTACTTTAACTCATCGGATGCTTCTGATTCGAGCATAAGATTCTGCAAATATCATCATTTTTAACCCGTCGTCGTCAATTTTCTAGGGTTTGGCAGGATACGACCAGAGAGTTTGGAGAGAGAAAGCGCAAACGGTCAAACAGTAAGAGTTTGGTTCGTAAATGACGTGAAAAGATGAAACAAAATTAACCATTTACGTTATACAGTGATATGACAGAACAGCTCATTATCTTATCGATGATAAAAGCTCGTGATTTGATTGGGAAAAGAGGTGAGCTCCAGATAATAGACCTAGAATCTGGTCTTGTTTTGTATCTCCTAAATTCTACAGTCTCATTCTCCATTCAAGACTGGCTGCATTAATCCTACGAATCGTCGCCAAAAATCGAACATTTAAACGTTTAAAATCTGTTAGATCCGACAGGACATCCAAAGTTAAGCACCAGCCCGGATTTGATCTTGTCAATTTAAATATCAAAATATGCACTTTGTTATTCAGTGTTTTCACTAAAAATGCTTTTTACACTTGATCTTTATTCTGGAAAGTCTGAGTTAAAGCTGGAGTTGGAGAGAGAGTCAAGGGAAGAGGAAGGGGAATTGACGGACGAGGAAGAGCAGCGTGGGAAAGAGGGCGAGGACATGAACATATATGTATATGTATAAATATAAATATGTGAGAAAAGAGAACAGTCTTAGAAAAATGAATGATCGTAAAAGCAGCTCTTTAAAGACGCAGCGCTGTAGAGCGGGACTCTCGGGGGTTTCTGTTCTTCTCTCTCTCTCTGAGAAAGATTTCACTTTCTTCCTCCTCTCTCAACTCATAAACCAAAGTCCACGATGCATAATTAATACTCTTGAATGGGTTGTCTGGTTCAGGAACTGACGAAAACGCACATCGGATCTGTTTGAAGCTTCGTCTTGCTCGCTTCTGGCAGCCATGGCTGAACTGTCATTGTTTATGCACACGTGGTTTCCCAGCATCTGGTCATAAAAAACAGTTCTTCCCAAACCCTAGCCCTAGGGTTTTGAATTCCGACTCCCCTTTTTTCCTCTGTTTACGGTTGAAATTTGTAGGCGGTTCCTTTGCCCTACTGAATTCCCTTGGTTGACCACGCTGTTCGAAAGCGAGGACCCCCACCCTCCAATTAGATAGCATTAAACTAATCCATCATGATAATTAATCACAGTCTAGTGCAAGATCTGGTGATGAATGATGGGATAAAGGAAGATTTCAATAGATTGAATGGAGCCCGTTGCTCATCCTTGTCTTTATTGCTTTTATTTTTAATTCATTAAATTAAATTTAAAAAATTCAACCAATTAGAAGATAAATTAAAAAAATATTTAAAAAAGGAAAACTAAGCTTACTTTATTAAGAAATAGACGATAAGATCATAATAAAATCAATTATTTAGAGAAATAATTAATATATTAATTTCAGGAGGAAAAAAGACTCTCTTACTCTTTACTAAAGGCTTCACCTAGGTTACTGATGAGCCTACGACCTATCAGGCAACCAAGTTTGAACAAAAAAGACAAAAACTCACGAATCAAATTTGGACACGTGGAAGTAACTCTTTCAATTTTGCTTCACGACAAACAGTGATTGAAGGCTTCCGTGAGTCGATAAAATTGCACCATCTAAAAAAACGTTCAGCCAAATCAATGGTTACGTGGCGATGTGCGTTTGCTGCTTAATTTCCTTTTTCTACTTTTTTTATAATCTTTTATTTATCTTCCGTGAATTTATTAATATTAATCGATCTCGTGACGAATATTTGTCTAATATTGCTTGTCGGTGTTCATCCGCGACCGTTTATACATTAGTTTTCTCCACACTCCGTTGCAATACATTTTAACCTAATTAGATTTGAACCCTAAATCAAATCGAAATTGTCAGTTTTAAAGCCGATTAGGTCTCGATTATTAAAAAACGGTTATTCGTGATTCAATTCTAATCTTTAAAATTAAAAAATCATTAGTTTTAATGTGTTTGCTGCTAAAAAATGCTGACCAACTTTCTTAAAATAGCTTAGGTACAAAAAGAACCACATTAACACAATCATTATACTGGCATCCAAGACAAAAACGCACGTTGGAAATTATCCTATTTTTCTGTATCATCACCCAAGTGTTCGGTCGCTACAACCCTGTCGAAATCTCTCGATTGAATTTCAAGCACAATTCAGATAATCTTATAACTATTCTCGTGAATTTAAAAAAAAATACAAATGATTATCTTAAAGTTACTCCAGGTTCAACGCACAAAGCCTTGTCAAGTGTCAACCATCACAGAAACCAGAGCCATGGCCTTTCTCCGATCTTCTTTCTCCTTTATCTGTTAACCTCTGTTTCATGGCTTAGCTTCGTCTTTAGCTCCCTTTAATACACTTATATTTTCCGGTTTAAATTTCTGGATAAGGGGTGCTGTCTTATATAATAGATCATAAGCGTTTATTAGGGTTGTAGGATCAAAATCGATTCGTTGCAGCTCCTGGTTTTTGTTTTCCTCTCACGGTTTATACAGCTAGGGTTTCTCTTTTCTTGTCTAGTTTAGGGTCTGTTCATCTGGGATTTCTTTTCCAGAAAATGGAGGAATTCGACCAGCTAAGCGTGAATTCGAATCACAGAGGGAGTTTCTTTTGTACCTCGGCTCTTTTTGCAGGCGATTCTTCTCCTTCTAATCATGGAAGGTTAACAAATGGAGACTCTCGGCAGATCCCAACAGCCATGAAGAACTTTCATGGCTACTGCTTTCAGCCTGATCCTGTCGTTAAAACGGAAGTCTTCACTTCGATGCACCGTGATCGGAAATTTTATAGAAGCCATCAAAGTTCTATTCAAAGAACCGATGAAGTTTCCGATGATATCGAGGCGATTAAGGCTAAGATCACAACCCATCCCCAGTATTCTAACCTCTTGGAAGCTTATATGGATTGTCGAAAGGTATTAGTGATGACAGATAAATTGTATGAAAGCGAAGAAACTCATGTTGAATAAAATATGCAGGTCGGAGCTCCGCCAGAAGTGGCGGCGAGTCTCGCAGAGGCTCGCCGGAAGTTTAAAACGCGGCAGCCTACTGCGTCAACAGATAACGCTAAAGATCCCGAACTTGATCAGTTCATGGTGATTCTTTGCTCTCTCTCTCTCTCTCCCTCCTTATTTTTTTTTATGATCGGAAAATATATTGAATTTATAGGAAGCATATTACGATATGCTGGTGAAATTTCGTGAAGAGATTACGAGGCCCATTCAAGAAGCGACGGATTTTATGAATCGGATTGAATGTCAACTCAGTAAGCTGTGCAATGGCCCACTCGGGATCTTCACCTCCGGTAGTCTCTCCAGTTTCTGCACTTATATTTCATAATTACTTAAATCAATATGTTTTTCTTCTTCTCTGCAAAGCCCTAAACATGGCTACTAGTCCTATTCTGCAAAACTAGGAAGAACGATTCTTATTAATCAAATGGAGTTCCATTCTTCTGGTTTAACTTTCTGTCAAATGAGACTGGTTTAGGGTTCTTTTCTTGGATATGGATGTCCTGGAGATGGATGACGTCGTTATTGTTTTCTTCTGTTCACTCGTGGGTAGTTGTGTGAGTGCATAAGTTAACACTGAAAGAAAGCTTGTTTTAAAGAACATAGGATGCTCTTCGTATCGCTGCGTCTACTCTTTTATAGTGCGTAGGTCCTGTCTGTCTGACAATTTTATCTTTGCTCTTGTTGTTCTTCCTGGTCCAGATTAATTTCTCACATTGTCTTCTAATTCTTCTGAATAAATTGAATTCAAAATTTTTACCAGGTGAAAAATGGCAAGGAAATGGGTCATCGGCGGAGGATCAGGAGGACGGCGAAGGAGAAACAGAATTGCCGGAGATGGATCCAAGGGAGGAAGATCGAGAACTGAAAAATCAGCTTCTCAAAAAGTACAGTGGCAGTTTAAGCAATCTAAAGCAACAACTTTCGAAGAAGAAAAAGAAAGGAAAGCTACCCAAAGAAGCCAGGCAAAAGCTTCTCAACTGGTGGGAGCTCCATTACAAATGGCCATACCCGTCGGTAACTGCTAATTCTTCACTCACTAACCTGAATTTTCACGCCGCCGCCCCGGAGTATTTCAACCCAATTAGAATGGTTCTGCAGGAGGCGGAGAAGGCGGCGCTGGCCGGAGCGACGGGGCTGCACCTGAAACAAATCAACAACTGGTTCATAAATCAGCGAAAGAGACACTGGAAACCCTCAGAAGACCTGCAATTTACGGCCATGGAAGCACTTTATTGTCCCAATGGCGGGATCTGTATCGACTCTCAGTACATGGCCAGACCTCATTACGGCTAATCCTCATTGGTGAAGGCTACAATGGCGGCCTTTTCTACATGAAAATAGTATAATACGTGCACTGCTATTGTTCTTGGCCGCTGCGTGAAAGATCATGTAGTAGAAAATTTGCATGGGTTGACTAAAACAAACATGTAGCTGAATTATATAGTACAGACCAAGTTTGTTTAATGTAGTATGTCTTCAAGATAATATATTAATTAGGTAGATGTCGGGATTGCTATTCAAAAGACTGTCACGCCTTCTTTTTTAATTTGCTCTAATCTCCAGCTGGTTTTTTATTTTTCAATCCCAATCGTTTTTTTTTAATTTGCTCCAATCCACGATTTTAAGGTCAAACTTAAACCTGTAAATTTCAGGTCCAGAAACAACCCAAACAAAACCGGACTGAAAGTATGGTTAAACCCGCTCTAACGCATCCGATTTCAGATTAAATTGGTTTTTAACTCGAATTTCAATCGTGGGGTATTGTTTCACTTTCAAAACTCGAATTTGATCAACCGATTATTATCTGATTTTGGATCACATGGCTATTATCTCGGTTTGTAGCGTAATATGTACAATCATGTGGCAATATTCCACTTCTTTTAGTCATATGAAGTAGTGAATTTAAAATTTTATTCAATTAACATATAAATATTAATATTAGCGTAGTTAACTTATTATAGTCCTATTTATAGCAAAACAACGATGGTATTGGTCGCATAATTGAAGCGAAACATCAAGCACGTGCAGTTGACACGTGGAAACTAAGGTTTACGTAGCTCTTGCTTCTCGTCACAATAAATCAAAACGAAGAATAAACTATAATAACATTATCTTTCTCTCGTTTAATCTTGTATACGGAAGTGCAGGGGATATGGTGGGCCTACGCTATCCGCCGACGCATAAAAACAAATCAACATGACAGCAACGACGGATCAGACGGTGATGCGTAATTCTCGTATTATTATCCTTAATTCAAGTAGAAGTAACTGTAACCCCACTAATTATGACTTAATTAAGCTTTGATTATGGAAGACGGTCTGTGTTGAATCCAACACAATCCAACACCCGTCCAACATAGTAATTATAAAAGTGGGTCCCTGAAAAGTTGACTAATTGTAATTATGACCAGGATTATTAAAGCTAAACTAATAGCCTTTTGCCGAAAGTTGATATTTCTAATCGCCGACCATGTCTAATAATCCTTATCTAAAACTAAGAAAGATAAAAACCGCGGTGTGTTTCTGTTCTGTGATTGGCTGAGCTAAGGCTGTGTTTGGTTACGGGGAATTACAGAGGTTCGATTTGGGACCGACGGAGATAGTGCTCGTCGGAGAAGAGCCGGAGCCGTCGCCGGCGCTGCAAATTCTCTCGCAGGAAGGACACATGGAGAGAGTTGTTCTTTGGAGCTGCATGTAAAATGGCGGATGAGCTATTGGTTTTATTGATTTGATTTCTTGAAGCTCTTTCTTTAGTCTTTTGTTCTCTTCTGTTAGTGATTCGCAGCTTTTCTTCAGTTGCTCGCAGCTCTCTTCTGTTTGCTTCAGCTTAGTTCTATTCACACAGAGAGAAAAAATTACTTTTTTGATCAAGATTAAGGATGATTAGTGAGTTTTTAATCATGGATTTAGGGTTAATCATCTTACCTGGCTCTCCTGTTTTGGAACCAGACTTCCACTTGTCTCGTGCTTAAGCTCAACCTTCCGGCTAACTCTTGCTTTTGTTTCTGTTCATCGGAGAAAATGAAGGATTAGTTGTATCTTAATCGTAATTAATTAATACGATAATATATATTAGAAGAAAATTTAGATGGCTAATTACGGGGTTTAGAGTGGCGTGCTCTTTGAAGCTGTACTCCAAAATGGCAGATTGATCTTTTGTGAGTCTCAGTTTTTTCCTAGGGCTGCCGGCGCCCTCGTCTTCTTCTTCTCCCTCCGCCTCATCGCCGTCGCAGAAGTCTCTATCGCGCTTGAAACTGGACGAGTTTGAAGCCGAGACCTGTCGCCTGAGTGAATTGTGGGGTTCGTCGGAAAGTTGCTTATTATCGCCGGAGTCGGTAGCTTTAGGGTTGGTCTCGTCGGAGAAACCTAAAGTCAGAAACGCAGTTCCAAAGCTTGGAGACGGGCTCTTCTTTTTCACATGACACGATTTGAGAGATTTCTCTGATTTGGCACGGTGGCTCAGACCAAGAACAAGGCCGGTCGAGACATCATCGGAACCCATCTAGAGAGAGAAACCACAGAGAGATAGAGATAGAGAGAGAGAGAGAGATCTTTTAAGGATGGAGTTGTGTAGAAGGAATGAATTTATTCAATCCAACGATGGTGTGAATTATAAGTGTCTCGAATAAATTATTACGAGCATTATCATTCCTATTCTCTGTCGTCATAGGTTGACCTTTGTGTCTCCTCTCTCTCCTCTGTCTCTCTCTCTCCTCTGTCTGTTTCTCTCTCTAGAAAAGCATGTTACTGATGGGGACGATGGCAAGAATCATGATGGAAGGCGGAAGGTGGTAGCGCACACAACTAAAAGGAATAAATTCTAACTCTTTATTCGTCACTTTTTCGCCTTCGCTTCCTCCTATTTCACTTCCATCTTCGCCAAACTTACCTTTTTCATCCTCGCCCTTCATTTCTTCTCTCCACCAAATCCAACGGTTGTTTCACGGGTCAACCTACAATTGACTGCAACTAATTTATTCAATTATTACTTCACTTATTGACTTTAATTTTCCTCATGCTCATTATATCCTATTCTCGTCACATAATTGCATTTCCCCTAGTTTTACCTAATATCATATCATATCATATCCTTGGAGATAATATTAGCCGGCCGCGGTTGACAATTTGAGCATGAAATATAAATATGCCTTGACTTTTAATCTCGTATTAATTGATATTTTATTATATTAGTGTTCGTTAATCAACCCTAAATCGTGGATTGATTCCTTCCATATCTCCTCGTCCGCCACAAATGAAGTGGAGTATCGAGCGGATCTTTCTTTTTAGACTTAATAACGCGTACTCTTGTTGATTATTGTGGGATTTCAAGTTTAAAATTACTTATATGTTAGACCCTTCTCTGCAAATCGGAACTCAATGTTCATATGGTGTCAATTTTTCTACTAAAGTTAATGGTCTGCATATGATGTTTTTTATTTATCGAACAAGGTGGTGTTTCTTGGTTGCTATTATATACAACATTTTCATTCAATTTCTAAAATACATTAAGAAAACAACTGTGAAACTATTATATATATAATTTCTGAAGAAATTGCCACGTGGACGATAGGAGACGGGTGATGGGGGGAGCCCACAAATGATGAAGCATGATGAGGGGGAATTAGATTCGAGAGGGCATAGATGTTGGCAATGATTGCGGATATTCATCCAAAATTAGGGTTTTGAGATAAGGTTTCAGATGTGTTCGCCATCTTACACAATCTTCACATTGGTGGACTTTTGTTTCCTTCCAACTTTATAATAACACACGATTCCCTAATATTCGTACTACTTAACCCATAATTGTCTCTATATGTAAATCTAAAAGTCCACGTGGGCGGAAACCAGCCATGCCAAGTCAATGACCACCCAGTTCATGTCAATAACGCTATAATTGAGCACGGTTCGATTTTGAAGACAACCTTAACTGGACAAATTGGCAGATCGGTTTAGGTCTCTCGGGTTTTTATTTTTTTAAATAATTTTATTTTAATTTAAAATAATTTCAAAAATTAATGTAGAAGTAGGTAGTTAGCTTTACGTGTTATTCTTCTCCTGTTAAACTAGGCATGTAAGAGAGAGTCTATCTGGGCCTAGTTGGACCTTTTTGGGTCTTTTAAGCCGAATGGGACTTTTAAGCTTAATGGGCCTCAAGGATTTTTAAGCTTAGTGGATTCTGCGACTGCCACGTGTTTCTGTGGATTTGCGAACCGTCTATGGAAAGCCTACAGGAGTAGCTTATTTCCCCGCCATTCCGCGCGACGGCCCGACAAGGAGCGCTCTGAGATTCTTTTTCATAACTATCAGAACAGTGAGGTTCAGAATTTGAAATTGGTGAAGACGATATAGGTAATTTGTGGATATGAGCGCTGATAGAGATCGGAAAGGTGATAGCCCTGGTCCATCTTCAAATTCGTGTCAAGAAGTGGACGATTTCAAGCTATCTGGCATTTTCATTTTCAGCCTCATCGGCGCCACAGCAACGACTTTCGCGGTAATTTTGATGATCTACTCAATGTCATTTAGATGAGTTTGCCTAGGAGCAGGTTTTTCTTCCAAGTTATGGTGGTGAAATTTAGTGTTTTGCTTTCAGTTAGCATTCCAATTAGTTTGTCATTGATCTATTGATTATTTTCCTTTCTTATCTAACTATGTTGCTTTTAGATTAATGGTTGAGGTTTGGGTTTTAGCTTCTTCTTAGTTATCCAACTTCCATAGTGATTAACGTTCCTTTTTTTGGTTGAGTTTTAGGTTTTCTTTCATATTTGCACCACCAATTATCTGGAAATTATTTCTTGACAAGCTGGCATTATTTTTCATTAGTTAGAAATATGTAACAAATCTTATTATCTCATTGATCTGGTTAAGGATGCTTTGTATGTTGCTGAAGCTATTATGTGAACTTTTCAACACATTTTCTGACTTTGATCTCATTCTAGTTGGCACTAATGTTTCCAAGTGGTAAAACAGAGAGGGAATTGCATTAAGTTTGAAAAGTAGTTTTAGGAATGGGTATTAAATTGTAGTTAATATTTGTTTCTAGAATTATTGTTTAGTCCATAACTACGTATTTTCAGAGTCAGCACCTTATTGACCGTTGGTGTAAGTGTTTGAAATATTTGTTTCCACAGTTTTCATGATAAATGAAAATGATATTGGACCATCATGGTACATTAACTGTTGAAAGAAGCCATTAGAATTATATGTTTTGATGTGAACGTGGTATCCTTGTCCAGTGTACAATTCATCACCGCAGAAATTTTTCAAACTTTTCAAGCTGATCTTACTAACATGTATTCTTCTGAAGTTGACCAGATCGTCAAGGAAAGGGGCACCAAGTAGTTCTTACCGATCAAGCTTCCAGGAGAGAGCATCGGAAAGGTGTGCTCGCCAAGGGAAAGAAGAGTATGAAGGTACACAAATAAACTTTCATAAGCCAGTCTCCTGACTTAGAAACTTTCTAAATCTTTACTTACCCCCTTCAAAGTTATTTTCTAATATTCTAATATAATCTTGAATATTCATTATTTATTTTATTGACACCTGAATGAAAACTGTGCCTGAGCTTCACCGAGTTTCTTTGACATTTGAGCTTTACTGGCTCATTTTCCTTTCTATAATCGTAATGAGTTCTTGACACTGGTCAACACTGGCCGTATGAGAACCTTTTATCTTCTGTAGACTCTGTTGGAGTCTTCAGATTGATGTTCTCTACCTCTCCTTTGGTGAAGTTTGATGCTTGGCCTTATCATTAGCCAGCAAGTCCTTTTGTACTTTTATGTCATCATGAAGTTAATTGCTTAATGAATCCATCTCATTGTCATAGGAGAGAATAAGGCGTGTTCAAGAGGAACAAATATAACAAAAGCTATGAAAGTTGGACAGATAGTGGTTCTGGTGCATATAATCAGTATTTCCAGCGAGATGATTGGTATTGGAAGATTGACCCATCCTATAAAGATCACAGAACTAATTACATGGAAACTCCAAGCAATAGCGTTAGCTATTCACTGTCACGCCTCTTCTTAGTATTGGATCTTGACAGGTAATTACTATGATTTGGTAAATGAATCTAATTCTGCTCTCAGAGCTTTCCCTTACTGTGGGAAAAATTCAATTTCTTGTTTTTGGATGGGTGCAAGAAATGGCTTTTATTTTGTAATTTAATTAGAAGTAGGATGTTTATCCTTCTTCTCCTAACATTGGTTGAGTACTTGATCTCTAAAACTATGACTGATCCGTTCTCTTTGTATGCAACAGGTCAAGAACACAGCCATATTCAAACTCTGAGATTAAGGTACATTGCTATTCATCTAGAATTTTGTCAGAGGTGTCAACCTAATGATTTACCTCCTAGGTTAATTATTCCCTGCAATCGAAGTTTTGGGTTTGCACAATATTGTCAAAACGTGCGTTACAAAGAAGGAAATAAATTATCTTGATGTTTTTTATTCCATTTCAATGAGGAAGTTTGGCAACTGTTTTCTTTATCCAACTTCTTTGCTGGAGTTGTTGGATAAGTCTATGGAATAGCAATATTCTAAGCTAAATTAGAGCGAGTGAATTCTCAATCTCAGAACCCTTATAAATATCCTACTTTTTTATGGCTGCAGACAGCATTTCAGGCCAAGGCCAAACAATAACATCCAGATCAAGACCAAGATAATCAAGGTAAAAGATTCTTGTCCAGGAACTGGAATTCACCTCTGGTACCTTACATTGAGATTAAAAAATCTGAGTTTGTTGCCTGTTTATGTTATCCAGAGGCTGCGGAGGCAAAGTTCAAAGAGGTGATGGAATCTTTCAGAGCAATTAGGCAGGAAAGAACAGTCAAGCCTCATTAACTCATCCTCGGACGAAGACGTGTATCGACATAACCAAATAACATGTTTTTACTGAGTTTGTGGCAGTTTTCTCATATTATAATTCATTTTTTGCATGTTTCGCATAAATATATATATTAGAAGAGAATTGCAAATATGATAAATGAGAGGAATATTGTGCCGTTTCTATGGCGTTTTTATTTCCTGTTTTTGTTGTTTAGTTGTTTTATTTCTATGTAGTCGATTTGTTCTCGTCAATAGTAATTGCCTTTGGAATAATACTAAATTTACTTTTCATTACAATTATTTATTGCATATGCTTATGTGTCGAACTGTATTAAATTATAATATATTAAATATATTTTAAGTATATTAAAAAATATATAATAAAAATGAATTTAATATTATTATTTTTCTAGTCCCCTATGGTGGTGTACTAGTATGCTGAACAGTCGTTAAAGCTTTGAGTTAAATACTTTGACCAATAACATGTTATGTTAGGTTTATTTTCCAACCTGACACATGCATTTTACCTGCAAATTATTCTGATAATTCAAAGAAATTATACATATGCAAAAGAAATAGTCTGCAATTAATCAATAATCCTAGTCCAATTCATTGATGTCTGATGATGATGCCTTATCCACTAGATTTCGTTTAGTACTAAAAAATGCATGTCGGTTATCAACGGTCGGCAATACAAGAGATGTTCTACGTCTGTTTGGAGGTCTTTTACGCATGGATTGAGATCTCAGAAATAAAGCTGAGTTTGAGAAACAGAGAACTTATGAAGAATGATTCTTTAAGCGATTGAAAAATTAACATATAAAAAAAGCACTCTACAAACCAAGGAAAATTAAAAAAAAAAAGACAGCATTCTTAGCTGTTTTCATTTCACTGAGGTTTTACTGCGTGTGGAGGAGCTCTGTAATACGCAGGAACTGTGACAGGGAAGAACATTTGCCTCACTCCTTCTGCTCTTATTATCGGCAATATTATCCCCGACGCACCCTGCAAGAAACGGACAATCTCGAGAGTCAGAATCGATCAACTAAGTAGAGTGAATAAGAGTATGAGATTGAGGAACACGAACCGAGATCAATCTTGCTCCAATCCAGATGCGTCTAGGGGAAGGAAACGGGAGTAGTAGGCGACCTACTCCGAAAATTGCGACCGCGAAGAAATGCAGAACCAAGCTTAATGGCCGAGGATTTAGTCCCGAGAGTAGAGAGATCGGTCCGTTGGAGCATACCCCTCCTAGGCTCAAATAATCGAAGCAAGCCTCTCTCATTTCGCGCCTGGCTTGATCGGGTGATGCAGAGAAGACTTTGTAGAGAGCTCCAGCCAAGGTGTTAATGGTGGAAGCCACTGGCTGCAAATCGAAAGATCAACGTTAGTCCAAGAATCTCTGAGAGTTCAATTTATGATCTACAATGAAGAATTCGCGATATAGGCACCTTTCGCAGCGTGTAAAAGGATTCGAGATATTTGCCAAGAGTTGGAGCATCGTGTAGGTTTCGTAATGGTTTGAGAAGATCGCGCAGAACAACAATGTCGGACAATGCGACAGTCATTCCTCCGCCAGTTAGCGGATGTCGCATGTTAAATGCATCCCCCATTAATATCGCTCCGGGCGTAGAATAAGGGGCAGCAGGCATGCTTCTGTTCGGCATAGTTCTTGTATTTCCTTTATCGATAGCACCGACGAACGCATCGTAAATTTGAGGAGGAATCTGTAAAAGAAATGGCACGAGTCAGCTGATGACTAATATCGTACTTGTAATGCTGCGAAGGATTTGGAAAGTCCGGTACCTGAGGAGCAACGACGTTCTTCAAATACTTCTCCATTTCGCCATTTGAAACAGAGGGGACTTTCTGGCCGGGAACATCAACCAGACAGCGAACCTCTGTACTACTGATTGGATAAAACAATATCGGTGAAGGGTCGGCTAATATAACGTGTCCGTGATTCGCATAAGGTAGTTCGCAATTCTCGAGAACCAGACCAACAAAACAAGAGGGGACATCCACCTGAAACATAGGAGCAAACAAACTGTCAACTTCTCTCTAAAATATCATCTATCATTAACATGATAGAATTAGGAATGCTTGAGTTCAACGAAGCATTAGCACCTTCGGTTTGCAAAGAGAGCGGCGCAAATTGGAGAAACAGCCGTCACAAACAACAGTCAAAGGTGCATAAGCTCGCAGTTCTTCGCCGGTTTTAGTCTTGTACTGCACCCCTTTAATTACACCATTTTCCTCTAGCAAAGACGTAACTGTTCCTTGCTCCAATCGCACGCTGGATAAAATGATGAAATGAGAGTTAGTAATCAATAATATGGACTAAAGATAGCAATGATATTGGACAGATCAAACATGGAAAGAGTTGATCAATTTCAGGATGAATTTGATTTTTTCATATCTTCAAATGGAAACATTGAAGGGAATTGACCGAGAAAAATGCATACTTCGGAAGAGTAGCAGCCTTCTCTCGCATGCGCTGAATGAACCGACCATTGTGAAAGCTCCTGCCTGAGACGTCTGAATGGAACTTTTCTAAAGGGTATGAGAGCCGAGTGTCTTTCCCATCCTTGAACAGAGCATAACCGTACACTCGCTGAGCATCAATATTCTCGATGCAATCTGAAGATACAAGCGAAGCAATTCGAGAACAGCATTAGAGCAACATGATAAACATTGACCCTTGGCAGTGTCATTGAAAAATAACAAAACAAAGTATGGAATTTTGAGAGGACGGACCTTCGAGTCCCAATTCAATCAGTTTAAGATAGCCTCCGGGTTGGAGCAATTCTCCGACGATTCTGTCAGGCTCGGTCAAATCTCTTTCGATCACATGTACCTTGCGTCCATCCTGATATCAATTAACGTAATCATATTATCAATAACCATGAAAAATTCTTCATCACTAAAATCAATGTTGTCCAGATAGCAATTTTCTTTCAAACTCAGGTTTTCAAGATCAGTAATCCGCCTAATCGGCAATTCTACAATATTTAATCAAATTAAACTAAAAATTCAAAACTATCAGGAAATCTATTTTATATGAAAAGAATAACATGTAAGATGGAATTAATTCGCTATAAGTTTGAATTGTAGAATGTTAGATGAAAATAAACCAATACTTTTTCCTCTGATCCTCCATTTCTGGAAAACTAACAACCACAGGAAGAAAAATAAAGAATTCTCTGCCAAAGCTGACGTAATAACCATCAAGAAGATCTTAAAAACCTTTTGATAAATAAAAAAACTACATACTTTGAAGAATCTAACATGCTAGAACCTTAAGAATTTTGCATGCGTCGGAAAATAATCTAGCAAACCTCATGAATACTGCTACTAATCGTGTATGCTGTATTGTCCATTCGATTTACAATAAATAAGAAAAGTGCTAATCGGCGATTTACCTTGGCAAGAGTATGAGCCAGAGCCGCGCCGGCGACGCCCGCGCCGACGATGATAACGTCGACGTCGTCGCTACTGGATCTACATTCCTCGTTCGTGGTTGAGATGCTTTGCACGCATTCGCTTCCCGCTTCAGAAGAACCTCTACCGTCTCTCTTGCAAATCAAGTAATAAAACGAAACAAGGCCGAACAAGCCGGCCAAAATCCACCCCAACGCGCTCTGATCCACCATATTTTCCGAAATGCAAACCGCGTCGATCACTCAAGAGGCTGCTCCGACGGCGACGGCGATGGCGGTTCCTCTGCCGTGGGCGTCTCCTCTGCTCTCCCTTCTCCCCTCTCCCCTCTCTCTTCTCTCTTCTCTCTAACTTCTCCAACAACAGTCGTTGGAACGATAATCACCGATTCACGTTTTTATAGGACCCACAGGTTCCGAAAACAAAAGATCCAGCTCAACTGGTCCAATAGTTTCTAACGTGTACCAAGTGGACATTACGCTTAACCTACGCTAATCCGACAGCATTACAAATGTGCGGCCCTTTAAAATCCAATTTCTATTTCATATTTATTTATTTCCCTTTAAAAATGAAATAATTAGTATGCTGTCACGCACACATCCATTCAAAACTCAAAAGCATATTGTAAAAACAAAAATCTAATTAATTTTAAATTATAATTACCATAAACCCTTTAATGCAAAACCAACTACGAATAACTAAATTAGACTCAAAACTTAATAAAAATTAATGTCAAAACACAATACACGTCCTTTTTGCAACATTTGAATGTGTCAATTTTGACCCCAAATAAACATTTTACGTATCAACCTAATTTGTTTTCTCGGGTCTGAATTGTAAACTCATCTATCTAAACGAAGCGTTTAATAAACATTTAGCCGTTGAAATTCAGGTAAAAAATGTGGCAGTCAAAGAACACGACCATGCAAATCTAATGCCAGCGCAGAGAGGCAAAGCAAGTTAAAAATAATTAATTATATTTTGAATGCTCATTTCGTCTTTACCCTAACTAAATAATAGTAATTAAATAATTGAGAGAGAGAAAGTAAGCGGGGTTTTTAGTTATTTTTTCTAATTAAATATTAGTTTTAAATTTGTAATATTATGACAAAGACGAAACTACCCTTAACGGCGGACCTACCTAACCACTAATTCGCCGGCTGGAAAGGAAGATTTTTCGGGAATGCTCGAAAAGACACGTCATTCCCTCTTGGACGGAGGTTGGAACTTAAAATAATGAATTAAAAGCGAAATTATAAAATCGTTTTATGAATAAATAATACGTAAAATGAAAAAAAAAGTTTTGTGGGAGGCAGGAGAAAGACAACGACCGTACTATAATTGGTGTTTTGTTCGTGTGATTTCGAATGTAATGGGCTTAAAGTGAGGGGACCCGGAAATCGATCCCTTGTTCGTACTGATATTTTTAAGGTTGATAGATGAGTCTATTGAGTCTATTTTACTACTTACAAGGCTCGCGAATGTGGTTGTCTTGCTTTTCAGAAATCTCTACCGTCGATGAAGATGTAGATTTTTTTGTTCGTTAAAGATGCAGCCATCGTCCGGTCGGTTCTAGAATTCTTGCACGTTTTTGTTACGGGGATGGTTCTCGAACTCAGTTTGTTCTCGTTTTAGGATATTTTGGACTATTTTGATGAATATCCTAGAAGAAGGCTGCTGGAAAAGGAAAACAATGTAATATGTGGGGCTTTAGAAGGGTGATTGGATCCAAAAGCTTGTCTAACATCACTAACGGGATCCGTTCCACCCTAAAGCCGAATCAAGCTTAGGGCTCCGTTGCAAGCCCCTCCTAATTTTAGAAGAATTCTAAAGAGAAAAGGGGTGGACTTGAATTGATCACTTAAGAGTGGTCCTTCATCTACTACTTAGCATCTTATTAAATGCTTAAATAGTATTTGTGGTCAAGATTATTCGGCTCATTTTCCCAAGTTCAATAGGTTTGGTTGTGGATATTAATGCCACCTCAATATTTAGTACCGTGTCGACATGGTTTGAAATTTCCGCTCTTGGGCACGTGCTTCGTTCCCATTCGTGTGTTATCTGCTACCTCTCACCGACTTACTGCCTTACCAAATTTGCCTAAACGCTGTCAGAACCGAGGTGAAGCGGTCGTTTTAACGGACGGCGAATCACAGTCATTGATGGGGGTCCCACCTCTTGTCTCCGGTTGTACAGCTGGATTGACGCCATTGGTTATTACTTCGCAGAAGCCGTTGCCACGTACAATTTGTTCGAATCCTTTCGTCTCCAGTCCTCCAATAAAAACTCTCTCTCTCTTTCTCTCTCAGCAAATGACAATTCCTACATTCGCGGATCGGAAGTACCGTCGGAGCCCCAGAAAGGCCCTTCTACCTGAGAAACACGACGACTATGAGTTTCTCCACGACGGGTTCGACGGCGCCTCGTTTTCCGGTGCCGTTTTCAACCTATCGACCACCATAGTCGGCGCAGGAATCATGGCTCTCCCCGCCGCTGTCAAACAGTTGGGACTTATACCTGGCCTGGTTATGATCGTCTTGGTATCGATGATGAGGGAGTTCTCCATCGTATGATTCTTAAATTCTCTCGCGCTTCCAAATCCTCAACGTATGCCGGTCTCGTCCAAGACGCTTTTGGTGGATTTGGGCGAACACTCTTGCAGGTTTGCATTGTGGTAAATAACTTAGGAATGCTCGTGGTCTACATGATCATAATAGGTGAGGACCGTTTCCATACCATCTATGACAATTTCCTCCTTTTAATGTAAACTACGGATTCGATGCAGTTTTTCACTTTATTAAATCTCGATTTCACTGAGTCCGCGTAAGATTCAGAATCATTCAATTCAATTGGTTAACTATGCTTTAGAATTCAATGGCTGACTTCAAAGCTACGCCATATAACTTATAAGAGTGTGATTAGTGGTCAGTGGGGCCACGTTCTGTTCTCATTTTTCTAAATCCAGTTCAATTTTGATAATTGATGGACCAGAATACTCATATTTAAGAATCATATTAGCAGTTGGATTTGAAAAACGTGAGCGGGTTCGTGATGCAGGTGATGTGCTATCTGGAACACTGTTGGAGGGGGTCCACCACGCTGGTGTAAATTAATAGAAGAATGGTTTGGTCAGCATTGGTGGACAACGCGTTATTCCTTACTTCTTTTAACAACTGTTCTAGTATTTGCCCCTCTCATATCGTTTAAACGCGTAGGTATGCCTCTATTTTCCAAACATAGGAGTTGCGCTTGCTATATAGTTTTGGTTGTGGACATGGAGTTTATACATGACTTTACTCTATTCCTGGATTACATATTCTGTACCAGTTTCTAAGAACAACCAAATTTGTGTTATTATGTTTTTTCTAGTGTTGTTCAGTTTATCTTTTTAACATGAACTGCTAATGTTACTTGATCACCGAGACAATGATGACATATTATACTTTTTTGTTCATGTTCAAGGAATAGCGACTATACAGCTCCTTTGATAATGGCATTTGGTTATGTTACTTCTTCGTGTTTCCCCTGTTTTACGAAGGCAATGGTTGTTCTGTATTTGCTAGACTGCATATGCTTACTTCTAGCATTCATGAAGTTCGTGTTAATTCATTCAAAACTGTACTTTTGTTTAGCAAAGTGTGTAAATCAACATATTTTATGGTTTTTTTCTTGACCACTCGGTGATATATTCATCCTCTCTTAGTGTAAACAACAGTTCAGCTCTTTAGCCAGACAACTAAATGAGATTATTGAATAAAAATGGTTAAGTGTATCTTTTTCGGCCACTTGGCTTTGTTTTCTCAGATTCACTGAGATACACATCGGCACTATCGGTTGGTTTGGCCATTGTATTTGTGGCTATCACAGCTGCAGTCTCCATCACTAAACTGTTGAATGGGAGCTTAGGAATGCCACGATTGATGCCTGAACTTGTGGATCAAGCATCATTTTGGAAGCTTTTCACCACAATTCCTGTTTTAGTCACTGCATATATCTGCCACCACAATGGTAAGTCAACAAACTGAGTTTACTTCATGTAATTTTCTGCGTGGATTGAAAACATTTAGAAACTAATACTATGATTAACTCATCAGTTTATTTTGATTTTGGATTTACAGTTCACCCCATCGGAAACGAACTAAATGATCCCACAAAAATGAAATCCATAGTTCACACGTCAATCACACTATGCGCGGCTGTTTACATTGCAACTAGCTTCTTTGGGGTGCTCCTATTTGGGAACCAAACGCTGGATGATATACTTGCCAATTTTGATGGTGAACTTGGAGTGCCATTTAGTGCACTACTGAATGACGTTGTTAGGATCAGCTATGGCATCCACTTGATGCTTGTCTTTCCGATTGTATTTTATTCTCTTCGGCTCAACCTCGATGGTCTTCTTTTTCCTTATGCCATTCCCGTTACTTTTGACAATCAAAGATTTTATTCAGTCACAGTAGCTCTTATGGGGTTTATCTTTTTGGCGGCCAATTTTGTAAGTAGCATTTGGGACGCTTTTCAGTTCACGGGTGCCACGGCTGCTATATCCGTCGCGTTCATCTTCGGAAGATGATCTTCCCAGCTGCTATTGTACTTAGGTAAGGAACTATCTCTCTTTCATAACTTCGTTTGGGAAACTACATGTTTAGTTGAGGAGAAATGGTTTGGTTTTCGAATTTCTCTGTATAAGAATTGCAATTCTAGTCATGACAAACCCAAATCTTGGATACTAGAGTTTAGTAAACACCGATGGAAAAAGAATAATGTTAGGTTTACTTTCTTAGTATAACTTATGAAGTGTCGAGTTATGATTGTTACAATAAATATTATAAGTAATTATTGTAGTTTTAATCCATTAATTACATTTTAACTACACCAATCAAAGCTCGACACATCACAAAGTATTCTAAAAAGATAAACCTAGCATTACTCTTAGGGGGCTTTATGGGATCATGATACAATGACTTGTTTGTTTATACAATGTCTATTTCTCATGATGTAAGGATAGCCATGGAATTGCAACAAAGAAAGATTCAATTGCATCATGGGCTATGCTTATATTAGCCGTTTCGTCTAGCATCGCGGCCATATCTTCTAACCTTTACAACACATGGAGCAGCGAAGAGAGATATGAAAGATGACATTAGGAGAAACGCGGTTTACATCTATCATTTCAAGATCGCCTATTTCCGGCCGTTTAAGGGGTTTTGAGTTGCAGATTCTCTGCTGTAGTTGGTTTCAGGTTTAGAAATCTATCATGACTGTAGTCAACAGAACCATGAGAATGTATTATACAGAGAACACGTGCTATATACGTATACCCAGTGGCTTGCCAGGTAAGACCTCAATTTTCAAGTAAATGTATGGCCCATGGAATTTTCATCGTCAGCTACATATGAACAGCTAATATAGAACATATATTCCTTCAGTTTCACTCCAAATGTTGTTGGATTAATATTCAAAGTTTTGATTTTTCTCTGTGTTTCTTTGATTTTCGATGAATTTTATCGACTTGTCGTGGTCGTTAGCGAAGAATTTAGTTCGAAATTGCATAATACTTCCATTGGATGCCTCTGTGATTAGTGCCATCAAAAGTGGTTATAAAAATCTCTAAAAAAATGGCAATTTTTAAGAGTGCGATGGCCAAAGTGTGGGTTGCCGAGGGTCCATCTCGATTTTTCATTAAATTTTGGGTCAATAATGGAGGAACGAGAATGTGATTCAGTACAATGTTCAATGGTGGTCGTGTTGAGTCTCATCATTGTGCCTGTGCGTGTAAATTTGCTTGAATTTTTTCAGATCTGATTGCTGTTTCATAGCCCATGTTCGTGTCTTTTCTTTTGTCTGCAACGCCCAGGACTCTTCCCCCTCCCCTTTTTCTTTTTTATTCCGAATATTAAAAAAAGCTGGTTCCGATTTGTACAGAAATAATTGAAGGCCACCCATCTCAGAAAGCGGAGATAAAATAATACCTCACGCCGATGGGTGGTTGTTTAGTTTTCAATTCCATTAAAAACTGAAATAAATAGAATTTATTTTTTGTGATTAATTACATAATTTATGTTCTTTTTCTAGCTTTCTAAAACGTGCATGAAATGGGTTTCTATTTTCCAATTATTTCCAAAATATAAAAACGTAAATAATTGGAAGACGAGAAGAGACGACAATTCGTGGGAAACGTGGGATTGGCAAGAGAACAATGCATCGGCAAATGGCAACTTCAAATCAACCCCTGCTATAAAATATGTATTTATTTATAATATCTTTCTTGTCGTTTAGTCATCAATATTTGATATATAAATAAGATTGTATTAAGACCGGAGAGACATATGTCATTTGGGTGATTAGCGGTAATTACGGCTTAATCATATCCTATCCTGCTAATGCCACCTAAACTTTGACGCGTGTCTTCGTTAAAATCCCTTCTTGTGTTTATGATCGACGGCCTAGATGAAATCTCCAGGCTCCTAGGAATTTTCTATTTTTATTCCCCTCGTTTTCATTTGCAGAAAATAATAATATTAAATGAATAAATTCATAATTGAGAGAGGCCNATCTAAATTTCTAGAAATTTTATCAAGCATTAAACTAACTCCTTTTATTTTATATCTCGGATGCATTACGCACGCAAATAAAAATATATAAGGTACGTCAAGCCAATATTTTTTAAATTTTTTTTCCATTTTATCAACAATTTCAGAAAATTCTCTAATTTCTTTATGCGCTACAAATGTACTCGTTAGTTTTACAAAAATCGGGAGAACAAGATGCGTAGTGGAATAATAAATTTCCGAACATTCATTTGTAGCTTCATAAAATAATTGAAGAAAATCACAAAATAAATTAACAATTTCACAATTACTATTATCTAGAATAGTAGATTCATTTTTTTCATTAATATAAGCACAAATGATACGTCAGATATTAGACTTAAATATTTAGATTGGGGAGTCAATTAAGACATCATTAATGAGTAAGCGGACACACGCGCTTACGTGAGAGTTGGAAGGGCGGTAAATGGTTAAAAAGGATAGGGTTAAAGAGCGATTTTACAGTGGACGGTGGAAGGTGGACTCGGTCGTCTCCTACGAAGGCGACGGCCACGGATGTCTCACGTTTCCTTTTCATTTCCCTGTCCAATAAAACGCTGGATTTGATTATTGTTTTCTCAAATGGAAATAAAATCTATGATGCTTTTTCATTTGTAATTTTCTGAATGTTTGTTGTTCGATGGTCGCTGTTGTTCATCGCAGGCGTGGATCTTTGACTTTGTCTTTCGTTCATCTGAAAGTTGAATTCTGGGCTGGTTTGGTTGAATTTCCGGGGGGAGAAAGTCAAGGGATCTTGCCTTTTCAACTCCGGGAATCTTCTGGGTTTTTGTTTTGTTTTGAGGGTAAATAAACAGAGGGATGTTTATCACCGTCTGAATTATGCAGAAAAGATGGGAAAGTTTAAAGCTCTTGAATTGACCTTTGCTATGGAAGCGTGAAGAGTTTAACTTTTGAAAATTAAATCCAAGACGTGTTGAGCTGTTTCCATACTCTCTCTCTCCGGTCGTCTTCTTATTACGTTGGAGGCCATTTTTGAAAGCTGTAATCAAATGCAAGCTGTTTCGAACTTATTCTCCGAGCCCACGAGAGCCTACTCGTCTTCTTCTCTCTATTATACATTGTTCATTGAATCTCCCTACCGAACGTCGCCGAGATTTAGTGACCTTTTCTCTCTTTAGTCTTTCCTCATATTTTATTCTTCATAAGCGCACTGGTTCTGTCAATGAGATCGAAGCTCTAGCCTTTTCTCCCTTTTTCTTTCGTATCCTTTCTGGGTTTCAGCTTAGAGCTGTTGGTTTTGAGGTTGAAGAACAGGGGTGGTGGGATTTGTTATTGCAGTCTGTGAATCTGGGTTTGAGCGTTTGAGATTGGATTTCAAGAATGGCGCCGTCGTTCGATTGGTGGACGAAAGAGAGCCATAAAGGAACCCCTGTCGTTGTTAAAATGGAGAATCCAAACTGGTCAATGGTGGAACTCGAAGGTCCATCAGAGGATTACTTTCTCATCGCAGAATCGCCGGTCGGTGTACGAGAAAAAGGCCGAGGTAAAAACGCTAAACAGCTGACTTGGGTTCTTCTCCTCAAAGCCCACAAAGCCGCCGGTTGTTTAGCCTCCATTGGCTCTGCATTTGTCAGACTCACCGCCGCAGTACGACGGCGCGTGGCTTCGGGAAGAACAGACGCCGATGCCGACAACGACAACGACAACGACATTGATTCCGGCAGGGAGAAAGAAAACCCTACAATGAAAACCAGATTTTATTCTTTCATCAAAGCTTTTCTTCTTCTGTCGGTGCTTCTTCTAGGGTTTGAAATTGCTGCCTACTTCAAAGGCTGGCATTTTAGCACTCCCCATCTTCAATTGAGCTATTTGTGGGCTACTCCTTTTGGGGTAAAAGGAACTTTCGACTGGATTTATTCTCAGTGGGTCTTATTTCGCGTCGATTATCTTGCTCCTCCTCTCCAGTTCTTGGCCAATGCTTGCATTATCCTCTTCCTCATTCAGAGCATAGACAGGTTAATTCTGTGTATGGGTTGTTTCTGGATTCGATTCAAGAAGATAAAACCAGTTCCGAAAGAACCCTCCACCGCCGACGTTGAATCCGGCGAGAAAGGCTATTTTCCGATGGTTCTTGTTCAGATCCCCATGTGCAACGAAAAGGAGGTAAATTAAATTACTGAATATTACAATCCTGTCTGTTTGAATTCATCTTCTGTGTATTAATTCTTGAACTCTCTGTGTTTCAGGTTTATCAACAATCAATTGCTGCAGTTTGCAATTTAGACTGGCCAAAATCAAATCTTCTCATTCAGGTTCTTGACGATTCAGATGACCCAATTACCCAAGTGCTGATCAAAGAAGAGGTCCAAAAATGGCAGCAAGAAGGGGCCAACATTCTGTACAGGCATAGAGTAATTAGAGACGGGTATAAGGCTGGCAATCTAAAGTCTGCGATGAACTGTAGCTACGTTAAAGATTACGAATTCGTGGCCATTTTCGATGCCGATTTTCAACCAACCCCTGATTTCCTTAAAAAGACAGTCCATTATTTCCGGGTACATGCTTGTTCTTCGATCCTTAACTGTCCTATTTCATGTTTCAAAGCGTAGAAGTACTAAAATGAACTTGTTTTTGGTTGGTTTAGGATGAAGAACTGGGGCTTGTGCAAGCAAGGTGGTCTTTTGTGAACAAGGACGAGAATTTGCTTACAAGGCTGCAGAATGTCAATTTAGCTTTTCATTTCGAGGTCGAGCAGCAAGTTAATGGCATTTTCCTTAATTTCTTCGGGTTTAACGGGACAGCCGGAGTTTGGAGGATTAAGGCTTTAGAAGAATCCGGTGGGTGGTTGGAGAGAACGACCGTTGAGGACATGGATATCGCTGTTCGAGCTCATCTACACGGATGGAAATTCATCTTCCTCAACGATGTAGAGGTGTTCATCTTGATCTCTCTGACACATAATGAAAAGTTTCTTTTAATCAATCTTGATTGTTCTTAACTTGTTATCATCTATGTTATGTTCAGTGCCAGTGTGAATTGCCTGAATCTTACGAAGCCTATCGAAAACAACAGCATCGATGGCATTCGGGGCCAATGCAATTGTTTCGCCTATGTTTGCCTGCTATCATTCGATCCAAGGTAAATACGTATGCCTGAATATCTATGGATTGATAATTTGATAATCCGGGCTCTTTTTATCGACTGAATCCGTTCATTTTTCTATTGAATTGATGCAGATAAGTGTGTGGAAGAAATTCAATATGATCTTTCTATTTTTTCTACTAAGGAAGCTAATTCTACCGTTCTATTCATTCACTCTCTTCTGCATAATTCTTCCCATGACCATGTTTGTTCCTGAGGCTGAGCTCCCAGCTTGGGTTGTCTGCTACATTCCTGCAACGATGTCGTTTCTCAACATCCTCCCTGCCCCAAAGTCCTTCCCCTTTATCGTCCCTTATCTTCTATTCGAAAACACCATGTCTGTAACCAAGTTCAACGCTATGATCTCGGGTTTGTTTCAGCTGGGCAGTGCTTACGAATGGGTGGTTACTAAGAAATCGGGTAGATCATCAGAGGGTGATCTTGTTTCGTTGATAAAAAAAGAATCGATTCATCAAAGAGGTTCATCGGCTCCGAATTTGGAGGAATTGATGGAAGAGATTCAAAAACAGGAACAGCAAGCTATGATGATGAAGAAGAAGAAGCACAATAGAATATACAGAAAGGAGCTGGCTTTAGCTTTTCTTCTTTTGACAGCCTCGGCTAGAAGCCTACTCTCGGCTCAGGGCATCCATTTTTACTTCTTGTTGTTTCAGGGGATCTCGTTTCTTCTTGTGGGCTTGGATCTGATCGGAGAACAGGTGGAGTGATCGGAAAATTAGCCAATCGCTGGCGACCATGAAAAAGAGCGTACAAAGACTTTTGTCGGGGGTGGAGGGTACGGCGGTGAAATTCAAAACTGGATTTTCACCTAATACGACAAAGTAAATTCAAGTGCATAGAGTCAGAAAATGAGGGTAAATTCTGATGCGAGGGAGAAGAGAAAGCAAAAGGCTACAGAAATCCGCCCAGTACGTGCAAATCCTCGTTATTTCATCTGTTGTTTATCTTGATTCGTTTGGTTTTTTTGGGTCGATTCTTTTTGTAAGGAAAAAAACAGGGAAATAGCTTTAAACTTGTTCAATCTCATTAGCTTGTACACGCAAAGGCTCATCTGGGTAGAACAAAAAAAAAAAACAATTTCAGGCTCTCCATGATTCGCGGTGTCTTTCACCGACCGGAATTTAAGCATCGGGAATGGGAACATTATCCAAAACCCAACAGAACAGAGCTGTCCTTTTGTTGTTTGTTCTTATCACGTGTAACTCGGCGGGGAGGTTTCTCTCTCCTCTGAAGCTCTGTAAATGGAATAAAAGACAGGACAGCTGCCCTCAAGCTCTTATTCCAGTTAATTCAAAAATGTTAGTGATGATATCAAATTTTACTATTTAAAGTCTGATAATTTACAGTGTAAGAATTATTATTTTTAATGTGAAGTAGATAAAATGACTTTACATCAAATCATCGTACTTCGCACGTGATATGGAGTTGAGGTGTGATGACATGAGGGCTATAAATTTCGTCTTTGTTGGTATCTAGACAGGACAGCTGTAGAGCAGTGAGGAAGTTGGTTTTTTGGGGTAGGAGATAATAAAAGAAGCCATTTTTTTCTCGTGTTGGAAGATCGTATTGAAGGAAGGAACGTGTGGGCCCTACCCTTTGTTCTTCCTTATCGCTAAACTAGAACAGAAAACGTAGATGCGCAGACACTGCACATGGTCGCCATTTAATTTGAATTCCTCCGCCACTCTAGCTAGAGGTGGTACGAGCCCCATCGCCTTAAATTCTTGGAGAGAGAGACAGCGTTGTTTGGTCAACCAGTTTGGGCTCATTCTCTTTAGAAGGCTAGAACTGAAGCCCGTTTATAATATTTGGGGTGGACCGGTTGGGTTCGGTCCAATATCTCCTTAGATCCAGATTTCATATTGTTATTTATTGTTTTTAGTATTGAAGTTTTGGATTTGTTTTCAGTAATTGAGTCAACTTTTTTAGGTTTTGAGTCCGATTTTGATCGCATTTTCGAGAGCTTTACCTATTCGTTCGTGGTGGTCTGCAGGTTTCACTTCATTTCCCCCATCTACCTCGAAGCGATGGAGCTCAAGCTTTGCTCGCAGAGAATCCATGGCTGAAACTGAGCAACAATGGCGGATCTGAGAGCTCGGCAGTTCAAAATATGACTTAATTTTCCTCCCATTTGAACCAAGAAGAGCTAAATAGTTTACCCTTTTGAAGACACGATAGACAAGACGTGGAATACGAAATGATGATGTTTAGCATTCTCGACAAGACCAAGCGTTTGGCCATGGGTGGACACAGCTTCAAAATTGGTTTTAATTTTTTGCCATTATTGAGGAGCATTACTCTAGCTTTGTACTTGGAAAGTTGGTGCCAAAATCAATAATTTAAGGGCCACTTCTTCGCTGCAAAATCAATCATTTTCATATTCTCCCGTGCTCGATGGCCTTGGATCATCATATCAAAATCAGCCAATATCTAACGCTTTCCTTTTTGACCTAAACCCAAAAAAATTGGCCCCTTTTTTACGCACCCATGCAACGATTTTGGCATGTTTCGAAGAACAAAACGGGATCTTTTTAGGCGTCATTCCAGGCTGCAAAAACAGGCAGCTCAGCCATGGAAATAACTGGAGACCTAAGCTGCACTGTGGGAAGCCATGCCAATGGCGGCTTTGAAAATAGCAGACCCAGCTTTGTCGGTTGGCTTGCGACGGGATCGGTCGAGCCGAAAGTTTCGATGCCCATTGCCTCATTGATTGAGTTCTTCATCGTGTAATTATTATTCAACGATTCGATCGGCCAATTGGCGTCTCCATTGCCGTTCCCCTTGCTTTGGTGCTCTTCTGGTTCGTGGTCTATGGCTTGGTTCGGTTCCTTGGTTTTGTTTCGTCTAGCATATTCACCGGCCAGTAGAGTACTACTGGCGACGATTTTCTCAAAATCGTATCGAGAAATGTCAAAGTTTGTTACGGCATTCGCACCTCGGAATTTTATCGCTGCAATGTCATATGCTTCAGCAGCTTCCTCCTGAGTGCCTGTAAGAAAAACCATTTAGAAAAATCGAACTAAGAGAAACCGTTAAATGTATCGCAAATGAGTTCATTCCACTCACTAAATGTCCCGAGATAAAGATCTTTGTTCCCGGCCACACGGCCAATCCGAGCTTGCCATCTTCCGTGCTGGTGATGCCTAAAAAACTCGCACAAAGACGAGTTCATCGAGTGAAACTAAGTGTAATTAAGTCCACAATTTAGACTGTATATAAACCAGTAAGAACTAAGAACCTCGTTACTCCTCTGTACATTGAAGCTCCCCTAGAAAATCCACTGCTCTTCCTGCATAACTCGAACAACAAAATTAGGAAAATTTGCTAAATTTCGATCGAGAACTGATGAATTAATGAATCTAAACCTTCTCAGATGAGCTACGTATTCCTGGCGGCTCATGTTCTTCATTTCTTCTAGCTGCGTATGATAATTCCCCAGCTGAGACAAAATTGAAAAAAACTTGGTTAAACATTGAAGATTTAAAAAAAGAAGAAATACAAACCAGATTACCGTAAAGTTTATATGCGTTGAAGGTCCCCAGTACTTGAGCGCTGCAAGATCATAAGCTCTGGCAGCTTTCTCCTCCATATCGTAGCCACCTGAGAACAGAATAAGATTTAGCTTTGAAAGGTTATAAATTTATACAGAAAAAGATTCATGGTGGCTTACCCAGATAAACTGAGATTCATCGTTTTCAGTTGATTATAACGAACAAGCCCGAGAACAACACAGATCAAAAATGGTCAGAAAACATGCTGAAAAAGAAACAGAAACAGAGCTAAAAAATTGGTTTTTTTTCTTCAAAAATAACCTTGTCTTCCTTTTCGGGTCTGTCCCTCTTTCTTGCAGCTATTATCCCATAAATGAGCTTCATATCTTCCAGTCCATCTATGTCTGACAAAGAAGTAAAATCAACCATTCGTGGAGCTGAAGAAGAAGAAGAGGCAAGCAAGCAAACCTCGTAACGCCTCTGTACTGCGATGTTCTTTGTCCAAAAGTGTCAATGGACTTCCGATGAAGAGGCTGTTTTTGACCCACTTTCATGGAATCTCTTTTCTTAGTTTCAATGTCTGTACATTCTGCTTCAGTAGGTGAGATCTGGGCAGGAGCTGTAACGCAACTAGATTGGGAGCCAGGGCTCGTAGACAGACTAAGAGACTGCAAATTTCCACAGCTCATCGGAGCAATAGATCCAGAAGAAGCTCCGATTTCGATAATTCCGGCGGTCAAATGCTGCTCCGGCGGTTGATTCCCGGCGTGATTACGGGCAAACCAGGTGGAGATATTGAGCTGACGTTTCTCCTCCGATGACGGATGTGTAAACACGTGGCGGTGGCCGGGGATTCCGGTGATGTACGGACGAGAATGGACTGGAATGTGGCTCTCGTGTTGCCCGTACTGAAGCAAATCCAAAGAAACTTCCCTCGCCGTTTCAGATTGGTAGTTTTGATTATAAAAGCTTGCTTCTCTTCCATGGCTTCTGTCCTCGTTTGCAACTGTTTCTAGGGTAGCACCGCCGAAAAAATCCTCCAGCTTCGGGGAGGAATTCAGAACTATTCCTTAAAATAAACAAAAAAAACTATAATTTCTCGGAAACAAACGAAGTTTACTTTCCAAGTTGCAGATGAAGGCGAAGAAGCTAACCTTGGGGATGTGATCGGGTAAAAGCTTCCATGAGAGGCAGTGGAGCTTGGAAACCGCCATTTCCAGCAATCTCGTAGCCGAATGCGGAGCTGTTGAAAAGCGGGCAAGAGTAGAAGCTCGCTGGAAAAGCAGTGGAGACGGAGGCTGAACTGTCATCCATTTTCAGTTGGGGCGACAGGGAAGAACCCAACCAGCTATTCTTATCATCGTTGCCGCCATTTTTGACATCATCAATGGATTTCATGTAAACATCGTACAAATTTTAGTGTCTAAAAATTAATGTAAAAAACAGAAAAAGAAAAAGAAAACAATAAAAATAAAAGGTGTTTATATTTTTTACATTATTTTCCTCCATGATTATTAAACTATACGAAAAGAGTGGTTTTTCTGCCAGCAAACAAGCATTGCCGGGAACAACCCCAGCATTTCCGTTTCGTAGGGATCTGCGCGAAGAAGAACAAAGACGTTAAATTTAGCATTCCTTTTTGCCTCCTTATTCTCACATTACCTTCCAAGCCAGACCATTATCTTACAAATACTCAAAAAATACATTTTCTCTCTCTACCCAATGTCTCAGTTTCTCTCTCTACTGTCAGGCTTCTTCGTATTCATACAGTTAACTAATGGATTTGACGAGGAGGCCTGCAAATCCAGTCTTTTCAAACAGTACATCCCTCTATGTTTCACCCAAAAACACAATCGATCTAATGCCAAGAAACCATTGAAGTATCCGAAGAATCCAGTGTTTATACTTAGTGTTAGATGGCTTCGATCCGATTCCCGTGTTTGTGTAAAACTCTATACTTGTTTTTTTTCAAAATTTCAACGACGACAAAATTCGACTCGACAGTTCTCTGTATCTGCGACCATAAAATGGCCACAGCTCATCTGAGGGGGATAAAGTGGGTTATGTCTGGAACTTCACAGATGAATCTGCAAAGACGTTGAAAAAGATTGAAAGAAATGACAAAATTCTTTGGCGAAATAACTCTCCATTTGTTGTTTCTATGGAGACGAAGTGACTGAAACAGATTGGACGAAGAGACAATTTGAACCATTGGATTAAAAAACATAAAAGCTTGTACCCAGAAATCAAAACGAGGATTTGACGATAAAGGAGCAAGCTTTGATGAAATTCATGGCTGTTTTTTTTTTTTATTTACAACTAATGCTTCTCTGCCTCCTAATATTTTCAAATGAAGTAGTGCAGTTTTGGTGAGCTTTAATTTCCATTTTCTTTGTCTGTGGATCCCCACCCACCATTTTTTTCTTCTATGCTGGTCTTCAACAACTTTATCTTTATCAGTCTCTTTAATCTCACAAAAAAACAAAACTTTTGAAAGAATTTCTCTTCCGGGTGACCCTGAATAATTGTTCTTTTTTCTACTGCGCGGAAGTAACCCTGTAATGGAAGAAAATTTTCAAAGGCGAATGAACAATTAGAACAAAGAAAACCCTAGAGAGAGAAAAGAGAGACTCGTCTATTTGATCACTCAATTCAGAAATAGAGTTAATAACAAGTGTCCATATTTAAAATTGAGCCGTCATTATTTCTAATGTGAAATAGTTTCTTATCAACTCTAACGTAGCTAAGGTGAAGTAGTTTCTTATCAACGTGAAGTACCTGAAGTAGATAAAAAATCTTATATTTTTAGCCTGTAGAATCATCCTAATTTATCCCTCCATAAACTGTCAAGTCAGGTGCGAGGCTGGGAAAGAAGAGAGACTCGTCTGACTTATATGGGGGAAAGACGTAATAAGATTCACGGGAGAACATAAAATCCAGAGGAAGATTGAGGGCATGGCAGGCCAACAGAGGAAGAGTAGACTCTCTCTCTCTCTTTCTTTCTCTCTCTTCATTAAGCTTGTCTTACATGAAAGGGCTTTGCTTTAACTTCTATTTGGTACCCAGAGCCTGTCTCGACTTACAGGTTCTGCCTGGAATGTCAAGTCAAAATCCAACCTCCTTTGTCATGTCTGCATCGCCATAGATTCTACTTCGAACTCTTCCTCTCGCTTCTTCTTCACTCTCAATCCCCACCCTAAAAATCTGAATATAAACCATGCTAGAACAGCAATTATGGATTGTCATTCTCAAAACAAGCTTCTTGTTTAACCAGATTTGATCTGATCGCCTGCTAGTTATTCGAAAACGAGAGATTTAACAAACAGGCTATGAACATTTTTCCAAAAATGATTTCTCTTAAATGTCTCGGAGTGACCAAAAAATGTAAACTTCGATTTGTCGACCGGGGGACCACTAAAATACGAAGTTTGTCAGCCAAATGAGGTCAGATAATTGGATAATCAATTCATCGGCCAAATAGTCAACTCTAATAAAATAAAAAACACAATTTGGTGTCACTTAGGCTAGAAAATCGATGGGACAGCTCGGGGAGCAGAACCAGAACCCACTCTCCAATGGATATAGAGTGCGAGTTTGGTCTTCCCCCAATCCTACCACCTACAACGTCTATTCAAATCAGTTCAATAAAAATTACAAATTCGAAACTGCGTGGACTAATACATAATGTTGGATTGTAAAAAAGAAAAAAGAAAAAGTGGGAAACATATAATACAAAGTTAGAACTGTACCAATGAATCAATTCACAAGAGATGATGATACACAGAGAACAAGTTTATGGTACAGAGACGACCATCTAAGAGAATCCAAAAGAAAGTTAAAAAAAGGAAATGTTTTCATCTAATCAGAGATTCAGCACCATACATCAGCGAAGAATATACTAACCCGTTTCATGTCTCTGAATCAGGCAAAGGCTCGAACAATTCTTAATAGAACGTGCTCTGCCTTCCACCATCAAAGGACATCATGTTAGCCTGTGCATTCCCAGTTCCATGAAATTCCTGGTTTTGCTTCAAAGGGCTGCTTCTTGGTTCCATAAATCCATTGCCTGAAACACTAACTCCATTATCTATGTACGTGGGATAAAATGGACTGCAACCATAGTGTAATGGCCATGACCTCGTACCGACAAAAGGAGCATAATAAGAACCACTGGGAGGATTCATCTCATAACCATATCCACAATATGCTCCCATTGGATACCAACTTCCATAAACTCCTGATCCATAAAAATTACTACCGAATGTAGCATAACCCGGAATTGGTCGATAACTATGAAGAATTCCATGGCTAGGAGAAGGAGGAGGAGGATTTCTCCTATGGCCATGACCTCCAATTCTTGCATTATAATTTTCATCAGAGACATTATTTCCCTCTTTTGGCACAGCCTTCTTGACTTCTACTAGCCTACCATTCAAGTCATGAAAGTTATTCTGCACAACAGTCTCAACAGATTCCTCTAAGTCAAAGGTTATAAATCCGAATCCCCTTGGACGTTGGGTTGAAATGTCATGCATCACTACTACATCTGTTATCCTACCAAACTTCTCAAAGTAACTTTTGAACTCTTTCTCTGTTAGATTTGCTGATAAGCCACCCACAAAAATCTTTTTCGTTTTATACTGATGATTGAAGGATTCGTTCTTACTGCTGTTACTTAGTCCTCTACTCTGTTGCTGGTAAGGTACTAGGTCACTTCTAGGTACTGCTCTTTTAACCTCAACCTATGGTCGGAACAGCAAATACGATGTAAATAAACGATAAATTTTTCAGGCAATAGAGATGAATATGATTTCTACAATTAACCAACTCATAAACTACAAAGTTGCTCAATTAAAAAGTATATAAAGCACTAAAGGAGATTTTGCATCCAGAATAGAGTCAAATTGAAACCAGGTTCTAGAGTACTATGCCACAAGACAGATAAGAGTCATAACCGACGGCCAACAGTGTGATTCCACACATAAGCAAACCAAGTACATGTGAAAATAGGAACGATTTAACGACATAAAGGAAAACGAGAAGCTAACCTCTCTTCCCAGGATGACATGCTTATCCTCGAGAGCTTTTTCTGTAGAAGAAGGGTCAGCAAACCAGACAAAGCCAAAACCTCTAGGGTTTCTCGTACCACGATCTTTCGCAATGGCCGAACCCAAAACTGTACCGTAGCTCTGAAAATGCTCTCTGAGGACATCCTCACTCGTCTCCCTCGAAATGCCACCAACGAACAACTTTGTTTGATCAGCGCTCATGTCCGAGTAACCTGTATTGTAATGTACCCAGAAAACAATAAATTGTCACCTGAAGAAGCCCAGCGAGGGCAAAACTCACTAGGGTTCCTAATTAAACCTAAAAAAGAAAGAAAGATAAAAACTTTACTCTAGGGTTTGCAGCACGATAATGAAAAAGTAAAGAGGGCAATTTGAAGATTCAATCTCACTTTTACCCAGTCAATGACGAAGATACAGAAGACAAACTGGCAAAGATAATACTTTGACAAATTACCGCCAAAAAAATATCCACAGAGATACCCCGCCAGATCCCCAATTATTGCATTTAGGGTTCTTGATTTTTGAACTCGATGCCAATGCCGGTGCCACTGTTTAAATGGGTCTTCTTTGAATGGGCTCCGTTTTGCCATAATACTACAAAGGCCCAACAAGTAGGGCCCAACAAGTGTGGCCCATCCAGAAAATTGATATTATCCTTTTTGAAATTTAAAATGTGAAGGAATTATTAGCTTTCGCATCAAAATAATAAAAGTATGGCCCACACAGTTCCAAAAAGGGCCCACTAATAGATATTCGTACTAGTGACGCATATTGCATAAGAATCAAACATTGAGGGCCCAGCCCAGGCTGTCGGCACAGAGGAAGCGAGGTGCTTATGTCACCACGCTCCGATTCAATCGAAACGACGCCGTTGTTTATCTTTACGGTGGCAGCGAATGGATGTACGGACGTGGATCTGGTGCGGCGATGGACCATTTTATGGCCCACGTGGCACTCTTATCACCGTAGACACGTCGTTGAGATGTCAACGTCGCGTTACCCACACTTTAAAGAAAATATCAATCTGTTTTGAGTCCAAACAGTTGGACTTTCGAGACGACGTGCCCTTGCCTTGCTTTACTTTCACCATTCTCTCTCTCTCTCCCCCTTTTTTGTTTTTTTCAGAAACAGCCCTCAACTTTTTGTATTTATATTTTCAACCACAGAAGACCAGCCTTTCGACTGAAGTGCTTGCAGAATGAGTTTTGCGAAAGAATTGTTGAAAAACAGTTTTTGAAATGAATTTGTGGAAGGATAGATATTTCTTAGTACTTACACTGGACACTCCATTTCTCCCCCGCCACACAACCTCTCTGTGTCTCTGTCTCTCTCGTTGCTCTTCTGCAATTATTGTATCTTCAACGACATTTTGTAGCCGAAAAAGCTCGAACAAATCAACCAAACCAGCACCATTGGATAATATGAGTACGTTGTAGAGCTGGGTTTGTGTTCTGAAGAACCAGAATAGTTGAAGATATTTCTGCATGGATTTAGGGATCATTGGTTTGGAGGGGTTAGTGGGTTCGGATTCCAGCGTCTCTCGTCGTTCTTCGTATTCCGAAACGAAGCGCAGATTGTACGGATCCGAAGAGTTTTCGAAGGAGGAGAGATTTTGCTCTGCTGATGAAGAATGGTGGAATTCCAAAATGGCGAAGACCGTCGATTTGTCTGCGTTAATGGAAATGGAAGGAGGCCCATGGATGAGATCTGATTGCTTCGTCTCCGACGACCAGAAACAAGAGCTAATGCTGAGTTTCGCGTCTCCAAAATCAGACTCGTTGTTGGTGGAAAAGAGTTCTCTAAATGCTGCATTATTGCCGTCATCTCACAGCAAGTCTTCTGCATATAGTAGAAGTGAAGGTACAGAATCACAACGATCCTTGAAACTTCCATGGTGGCTCGTAACAGAAGCTGATGTTTTGATGCCTTTTTTTTTTATTTCAGTCTATAAATGTGGAAGCTTTAGCTATGGAGTCTCGCCTAGTGCCTTGACATCACTGAGAGGGCCATTTACTCAATCTCAATGGATGGAGCTCGAGCACCAGGCTTTGATTTACAAATACATGACTTCTAATATTCCTGTTCCATCCCATCTTCTCCTCCCCATCAGAAAGGCCCTTTATTCTGCTGCTTTGTCTTCTTTTCCCGGCGGATTTCTCAGACCAAGTTCGTGTTTTTTTCCTCGATCTCCTATGTTTTCGGGTTGATATTTCATTTACTTACTGTCGTTGGTTTTAGTTGGATTTGGTTCCCTACAAGTGGGATTCTCCAACAACGCCGATCCAGAACCGGGAAGATGCCGGAGAACCGATGGGAAGAAATGGCGGTGCTCAAGGGAGGCTGTCGCCGATCAGAAATACTGTGAACGGCACATCAACAGAGGCCGTCACCGTTCAAGAAAGCCTGTGGAAGGCCTACTAGGCCATTCCGTCGCCGGAAATTCTATTGTTACAAACGGCGCCGCTAAGTTTATGCCTTTCCCGCCGATTTCAGCAGCCGTCGCTGGCGGAGGAGCGTCGCATAGCCTCACTGTTACTGACTCATCGCTCAGGACTTGTCTATCTCAACCGTCTGTTCCCTCTCAAATAGACAGGTAATCTTGTTTGGACCCTTGACCAGATTATTTCCTCTTTTGAGCATCGAATCTTGAATATCACTTCTGGTTTCGCTAATTGGTCTTCGTTTCCAGATTGATGTCTATTCTCCTCTGTTTTATTCCTTGTATGTCCACAGATCTGGTCTGACTTGCAGTGTAATTTCGCAGGATACTCTCGACCAAAGAGAATGTGAAAGCAGGTGATAAAACTAGAGGCGGATTAGGCCTATCCATGGAAACTCCAGCCGCCGACATAAAATCGGAAGCAATTTCATTCATAATTGATCAACAGCAAATTTCATTTGAAGGATCGGGTTTCGGAGTAGTCTCCTCTGAGCCTCTCCTCAATTCTTGTCTAAAAGACTCCCAACATTCCCTATGTCAATTCACGAAACCTACTAAAAACCACCGCAATCGAACCGCAACTTCATGGCCGGACCTCGACTTTGAATCTGAAATCACGCAACTGACGATGTCCTCCGCATTTCCGGCAAATGAAAAACTCTGTTCCCCTCCTGACCCAGATTCCACCAGAATTGATTTGGGAATCGGAAGAAATTGGGAAGCTTCTATTGGGGGTCCTTTGGGAGAGGTTTTACATCAGACTGGCAACAATGGAGCTGATGATTGGGATGGAAGCTCCCCGTATAGGTCATCTCCTACGGGTATTTTACAGAAGGCTGTGTTTAGCTCAGACAACGCCGAAACCTAGACGATGATCGTCTTTTCAACTCAAATTTATAATTTATGTTCACTCTTTTTCTTTTATGAAACTAATGATATGTGAGCTATTTCCTCCTCTATTTCATAATTTTTAAAAATATGCTAATTAACTGATCGCCCATCGTTAACGACAACTGGCGGCCCAACCCATTATTAATAGCCCAGCCCTCACAACCTATCATCAGCTTTCCAGCCCAGCTGACTAAAGACCCGGATTATTATTCACGGTCCATTCAAGATTGTTTAAGGCCCAAACTACTCATGGCCCAACCAGCATAACTTATTCACAGCCAGCCCACTCACACACCAAAGCCATCATCCAAGGCTCGGCCGCCCCATCATTCGAGGCTCAGCAGGCTTGTTCATAGCCCACCCCACTGACGGCCCATCCCATCCTATTTCACCAATGGCCCAACCCGATCATTCACGGCGCAACCCAATTACGGCCAAGCCCAGTCCAGCCTATACATAAAGGCCCTACCCAGATCATTCGCGGCGCATACGAGCCCAACTCATTCAAGGTCCAACCACTCAGCTCATACTATTCAAGCCATCAGTCCAAGGTACGTCGAGCCCACACAAGGCCAAGCACGCACACAGCCCAGCCAGTTCACTAACGCGGCCTAGCCGAGCCCGCTTTTGGTTCAACCAATCATTCAAGGCCCAATTCACGGCCCATCCAATCACGGCTCAACCCATCATTCAGAGAGCAGAGCAGCTAACTATTCATACCCTAGCCTACTTATGGCCCATCCCAGCTGAGCCCGCTCATCATCAACGACTTGGACTCTTGCAGTTTAATGGCCCCAACCCAAGTTTCTTCACGACCAAACCCAACACATCTAATTACTGGCCAATCCAATCAAGGCTCAATCCATTATTCACAACCCAGTGCAGCTAACTATTCACACCCAAGCTAACTTATGGCCCAGATCAGCTGTGACCCCCGCCTATCATCAACGACTTGGACCCTCGTAGTTTCACGGCCCAGCGCAGGTTTCTTCATGCCCCGGCACAGCTGACAGACGGCCCTGCCCAGCTGACCAAAGGCCCACGCGCAGCCAGCATGCGCAGACCATCCGCACAGCCCATCAGCCTAGCCGCTCAGTCCAGGCAATCAGCTCAGCCAAGCCCCTCACAGCCCAGCCAAGCTACTCACAGCCAAGGACAGCCCCTCACAACCCAGCGTAGCCCCTCAGCCGAACTTGCCAAGCCCCTCACAACCTCACGACCCAGCCCAAATCCTAGCAACCTCACAACCCAGCCCAGTCCCCTTCAACATCACGACCCAGTCCAGTCCCCTAGCTGACCAGGCCCAGTACCCTAGACGACAAAGCCCAGTCCCCCAGCTGACCCAGCCAAGTCTCTGACCGACTCACGACCCAGCCCCTGACCGTCTCACGACCCATCCCAGCCCCTCACAACCCATCCCAGACCCTCAGAACCCAGCCCAGCCACTCAGCCGACCCAGCCCAATCCCCCAGCCGACCCAGCCCAGCCCCACAGCCGACCCTGCCCAGCCCCCCAGCCGGCCCTGCCCAGCCAATCATTGTGCCCAGCCCAGCCACTCATTGTGCCCCAGCCCAGCCCAGCCCCTCACAGCCCAGCCCAAACAGCTCAGCAGCCCAGCACAAGCAGCCCAGCAGACCCTGCCCAAGCAGCCCAGCCCCAAATAGCCAAGCCGACCCAGCCAAAGAAGCCCAGCCCAGCCCCTCACCGACTCACGACCCAGCCCAGCAAGCCCCCAGCCGACCCAGCTAAGCCCAGCCCCCAAGCCCAGCTCAGCCCCTCACAACACAGCCTAGCTCACAACACAGCCCAAACCGTCACAACCCAGCCCAGCCCCTCAGCCGACCCTGCCCAGACAATCACGACCCAGCCCAGTCCACACTCTTTGTGCCCAGCCCAGCCAATCTCAGCACAGGCAGCACATGCAGCCCAGCCCCTGCCCAGTCCAGCTCCTTTCAGCCCAGCCCAGGCAATCCAGCCCCTTCCTGCCTAGGCAGCCCTCCCCAGGCAGCCAAGCCCTTCCCAACCCTGGCAGCCCTTCCCTGCCCCTTCCTGACCAGCTTTGCCCTTCCCAGGCAGCCCTGCCCAGGAGGCCCAGCCCCTACCAGTCCAGACCAAGCCCCTTTCTGCCCAGGAAGCCCTGCCTTGCCCTACCCAGGCAGCCCAGCCTACTCTTGCTTTGTCCAGCCCAGCCGTGCCCAGCCCTGCACAGCTTTGTCCAGCCCAGCCCAGCCCCGCCCAGCCCTGGCAGCCCAGCCTCTACCAGTGCAGACCAAGCCCCTTCCTGCCCAGGCAGCCCTGCCTTGCCCAGGCAGCCCTTCCCAGCCTAGGCAGCCCTGCCCTGACCGTTGTTGACCAGCTTTATCCAGCCCAGGCTGCCAAGCCCCTCTACCAGTCCAGGCCAAGCTCCTTCCTTCCCAGCCTGCCCAGCCCTGCCCAGCCAGTCCAGCCCAGCAGGTCCAGCCCAGCAGGCCCTGCCCAGCCCATCCGTGCTTGCCCAGCCCAGTCCAGACCAATCTCCTTGTTGACCAGCTTTACCCAGCCCAGTCCAGATCAAGCCCCTCCCAGCCTGCCCTGGCCCCTCCCAGCCCAGTCCCTTACCAGCCCAGCCCAGCCCAGCCAGTCAAGCACAGCGAGTCCATCACAGCCATGCCCAACCCAGGCTGCCCAGCCCGTACCAGTCCACACCAAGCCCCTTCCTGCCCAGGCAGCCCTTCCTTGCCATGTTTTTTTAATGTCAATTTCAAGTAACCATGATATGGCATATATCTGTTAGTGGAGGACATAAGTAGAAAATCTTATTATTGACAAAATACGTGACATGATTGTGCTACAGATAGTTTTCCAATTATTCCTTCCAAGTAAGAGACTGCTTTAAAATTATTTAGGATTACGATCCACCGTGATTTGTTATTTGTAAGGACATTTATCTTCTTTTTTTAATTGTTACTGAAATTGCGCACCGAGGATAAATCGTGACGTACTAATGTAAAAGAAACGAAGAGAAATACCTTCGAATTCTCTCTACTACTGCAGAGAACCCGCTTTTCCCGCCGCTCGCCGGTAACCTGTCCACTAATACTCTTCTTTGCAACATCTGCACCGTCTTTACTTTCCTCCACGATTTTAGCAAATTCTGCTTTTGGTAGCCTCATCTTCACCCGCAGAGGCCCGCTATTGCTCATACCACTTCCATCAGCCGCCAAATTCAACGGCAGCCGAACAATCGTAAGGTCAGAAACTGCTCTCCGAGAAAGCATCAAGCACTCGAGCCTCTCCTTGGCGCTGATATGGACACCAGATTGCACTAGTCTAGGTACTTTTTCCTCAGCGAGTTTCGGTAATTGGAGGAGAAAATACACTTGATTAGGTTTAAGCTGTTGTTGAGGCTCCAATGGCGTCGCTCTGAGGCCAAATCGCTTGACAGAATCTGATTCAAGAAGAACATAGTTAGGATAATCTTTCAACGCGTCGCTAGCTCTGATCGGCGTCTTCAATTTCAAGGTTTCGCCATTGATCTTCATCACTATTGCTTTTTTTCTCCATCCAATAGCGTCCCCATTTCCTCAAACTTCTTCAGCTCTCACTCATATGGGATGTTCATCTCACTTCCCTCGAATCACACCACCTCCTCTATTTATACTTTATAATTCAATTCATAATATATTAACTGAAAATCCTAATAGTTTAATTTGACTAAATTCAATATTAATGCAACAATAACATGTTATTTGTATAATAATTTATTACATGAATTACAAAAACAATTGGTCGATTATTTTTAGATATTAAAAGAAAAATTGCCCAAGTAAAAGGTCCAGCCCAGAACACTTCTCCGGCCCAAGTCCATGATCAGCCCACGCCTATGATCTACCCAGAGGCCTAAGGCAATGGTACAGCCCAAGTACAGGGTCCATACCGAGCCGGCTAAAGCCATTAACCCAAACCCGGCCCACATTTAAAAAAACCGATGTGGGACTAATGGCATATGTAAGCCCAATCCAATCTTTTAAGCCCAAGTCCAAGCCCAGGCCCTGCCATTAGGCCCAAGCCATAAAGCCTTAGCCGATAAGCCCAAGCCATCAAAAGCCCAAGCAGTCCCAAGCCATTAAAAGCCCATGCAATTTAGGCCAAAGCCAAGCCATTAAGATCTAGTACGGCACTACCTTTTTCCATTATATACTAGATTACTACACTCTGAAAAACCGATGTGGGACAAATACATATGTAAGCCCAAGTCCAAGCCCAGCTTTTTAAGTCCAAGTCAGATTTTAAGCCCAACTCCAAGCCCAGTCCCAGCCATTAAGCCCAAGCAAAGCCAATCCCAAGCCAACCCATTAAGGCCAAGCCAATTCATTAGGACCAAGCAGGCACAAGCCATTAAGCCCGATCCGACCCTAGCCATTAAACCCGAACCGGCCCAAGCCCTTAAGCCCAAGACGGGCAAACCATTTACCATACCCAGACCAAGCCATTAAAAGCCCAAGTCCAAGCCCAGCTCCATCAATTAAGACCGGGCCCTTAAGCCCAAGACGGGCTAGCCATTTACCAAACCCAGACCAAGCCATTAAAAGCCCAAGTCCAAGCCCAGGTCCATCAATTAAGACCGGGCCGTTTAAGTCCAAGTCAGATTTTAAGCCCAACTCCAAGCCCAGTCACAGCCATTAAGCCCAAGCAAAGCCAATCCCAAGCCAACCCATTAAGGCCAAGCCAATTCATTAGGACCAAGCAGGCACAAGCCATTAAGCCCGATCCGACCCTAGCCATTAAACCCGAACCGGCCCAAGCCCTTAAGCCCAAGACGGGCAAGCCATTTACCAAACCCAGACCAAGCCATTAAAAGCCCAAGTCCAAGCCCAGGTCCATTAATTAAGACCAGGCCGGCCCAAGCCAATTAAGTCCAAGCCGGCCCAAGCCAATTAGACGAAGCCGTCTCAAGCCATTAAGCTCACCCTAGCCATTAAAAACTATTCCAACAACTTTTTGCCATTATATACGAAAATACTATACTTCGAAAAACCGATGTGGGACAAATTTCACATATGTAAGCCCAGCAATACAGCCCAAGTCCAACAACAGGGGCAATGCCCAAGCCATGCCAAAGTCCCAAGCTGAGCCCAATTGCATGGCTCAAGGCTCAAGCCAAGCATCAGTAGCCCACTTTTAAGCAACCCAACAGGCTCAATTATTGAGCCCAGGCCTATGCTGAATAAGCCAAAGGCTTCCAAGCCGAGCCTGAGGCACAAGTCCGAAGGCGAGCCCAAGGCTCAAGTGTCAAGCCGGGCACAAGGCCAAAAACTCAAGCCGAGAATGAGGGCTCAAGCCATAATGAGGATGGCCAAGCCGAACAATGGACCAAGCCGATATTAAGGGCCGAGGCCTCAAGACTTAAGCCGAAAATGAGAGTTGAGCCGGGCATTTGGTACAAGCCGAGAATAGGCCCAAAGCCTAACAAAGGCACAACGCTCAAGCCGAGAATGAGGGGCCAAGCTTAGCCCAAGCAGAATATCAGGCCTAAGCCGAGCATGAGGCTTAGCTTGGGCATTTGGGTTGGGCATTTGGGTTGGAAAAAGGGCCAAGGAGAAGTGGCCCAGCACAAGCTTAGCTTGGGCGCCACTTTCAAAGGCACAACGAACAACGCTCAAGTCGAGAATGAGGGCCAACCCGAACCCAAAGATCAAGTCAAACCCAAGGCCTAGCAGTAAAGGACGAGTCTGTTTGGAACCGGCGTCTTCACATACGGCTGACAACGCCGGAGGAGCTTCTGCGTGCAGTGGGGCCATGAAAGCATCATCCTTGAAAACCCTAACGAAAAATGGCAGTAAAGGACGAGTCTGTTTGGAAGAGTTTGTTTGGAAGCCATGAAAGCATCTTAAAGTCAAACGAAGGAGTTACTGGTTTCTGGAAAAAGTTTCTTCATTTATAAAACTATATCCAATCATGGAGTTCTCAGCCGAGCCGAGCCCTCAGCCGAGCCTTCTGCCCAGCCCAGCGCAGCCGACTTCCCAGCCGAGCCCAGCGCAGCTGACTGCCCAGCCGAGCCCAGCCTTAGCCAAGCTCAGCCGAGAGCCCAGCAGGCAGCCGAGCCCAGTCGACAGCCGAGCCCAGCCTCAGCTTAGCCGACAACCGAGCCAATCTCCCAGCCGCGCCAATCTCTCAGCGAGCCGAGTCCTCAGCCGAACCCAAAGCCGAGCCTAGCCCAGCCCAGCCAGCCGAAGCTCAGCCGACAGCCCATCCCACACTAGCCTTTTTCCCAGCCCAGCCATGCACCTAGCCCAGCCGACAGCCGAGCCCAGCTGACAGCCGACCCTTCAGCCCAGCCCAGCCGTTCTTCAACCCAGCCAAGCCGAGTCTTCTGCCTAGCCTAGCTGACAGCGGAGCCTTCAGCCCAGCCCAGCCTTCCACCTAGCCCAGCCGACAACACTGCCTTCCGCCCAGCCCAGCCGACAGCCAAGCCAATCTCTCAGCGAGCCAAGCTGAGCCTAGCAGCCTAGCCTAGCCCAGCCGCCGGCCCAGCCCAGCGCAGCCGCCGGCCCAGCCTTGATTTTCGCCAGCCCAGCCGGCAGTACAGCCAATGCTTCAGTTGTTCAGATTTCTAAAAGAATCGTCTAGACTTTTTTTGTGTTGATTTCGTAGCATTCTTAATCGCTTTTCGGACCAGAAATTTGATCTTCTCTATTTTGTAGCATTCCTAAAAGCCTGTAGTTTTGCTCTATTTTACTCGTAATTTTTGGTTGATGTAAATTGACGTATATGCTTTCATTTTTTTTTTTGATGTAGTTGGCATTTGCTTTCATTTTTTTTCGTTGTAGGTTGATTGGTTTCATTTTTTTGGTTGATGTAGGTTGACATTTGCTCACTTTCATTTTTTTTTAATTATTATTTATTTTTTTATAATAGGTTTTGTGTTTTTTTTCAATATATATTGGTTAACCAAATCCAACCCGTAACCGAACCAAAATTTTGGATCGGATATCGGTCGGATTTGATAACCAATCGGATCTCGAATGGATACGAAAAAAAATAACCAAACCCGCTGGATCGGTTATTTATGAGGTAAAAACCCGAACCGAACCCGCGGGTTCCACCCCTATGGACTAGTTCATCCTACAATTGTCACGTTGACTTCATTTCTAAAAGAGTCTACTTCATGTTCTCGGTTTTGTGATACTTTCGTGGCAATATCAGAAAAGCAATCAAGCCCAAGCCTAAGCCCATCTTTTAAGCACAAGTTCAAGCCCACCTTTTAAGTCCAAGTCTAAGCTGGGCCCATTGGTTTAGCTTAGTCCCATCCATTAAGCCCAAGCAATGCCATTAGCCCGATCCATGCAATTAGGCACGAGCCAATTCATTAGGACCAAGCAGGCACAAGCCATTAAGCCCGATCCGACCCTAGCCATTAAACCCAAACCGGCCCAAGCCCTTAAGCCCAAGACAGGCAAGCCATTTACCAAACCCAGACCAAGCCATTAAAAGCCCAAGTCCAAGCCCAGGTCCATCAATTAAGACAAGGCCGGCCCAAGCCAATTAGACGAAGCCGTCTCAAGCCATTAAGCTCAACCATAGCCATTAAAACCTATTCCGACAACTTTTTGCCATTATATACCAAAATACTACACTTTGAAAAACCGACGGCTATTTAATTGAGGTAGAATTTTCTTAGTCTTGAGTAGGCATGGAAAGGAGAGTTTAAGAAGGAAGGAGACATACCCTATATTCACACTATCTAGTGTCTATCCTTGCCTCCCCTCATCAATAACTCAACCACCTTTCTCTAATCACACACCATTTATTTATTTAATAATAATATGTTTCCAAATGGAGAGTAAGCTCTCTGTGTAGCCAGCCCGGCTCGCCGCCCCAGCCCAGCCGGCAGCCCAGCTCGCCCAGCTAGCCTGCCAGTCCAGCCCAATTACCGCCCAGCCAGCCCATCCTAGCCCACTGACAGCCCAGCCCACTCAAGCCCAGCACACAGCCGCCAGTCCAACCCGGCCAGCCTGCCCAGATTGGAGCCCAGCCCAGCCGAGCCTTCCGCCCGGCTCGCTTCCAGCCCAACCGACAGCCCATCCCTCCCAGCTAACCCAGCTTGCTGCCCAGCCCACAGCTCCAGCCCAGCCCAGCTTGCAGCCAGGCTCGCCGCCCACCCGAGCCCTGCCCACAGCCGCCAGTCCAGCCAGGCCAGCCTGACCATCTTGGAGCCCAGCCCAGCTTGTCGCTCAGCCAACCCATCTTGCTACCCTGCCCACAGCGCCAGCCCAGCCCGTCGAGCAGCCAGGCTGGCTCGCCTCCCTGCCCAGCCCGCCCGACAGCCCATCCCAGCCCAGCCGAGTCCACCCGACAGCCGAGCCCATCCCGGCCCACTCATCCCACCCCGCTTGGAGCCCGCCAAGCCTAGCTTGCTGCAGCCCACAGCCCTAGCCCAGCCCAGCTCGCTGCGCAGCCAACGAGGCTCGGCGCCCACCTAAGCCCTGCCCACAACCGCCAGTCCAGCCCGGCCAGCCCAGACGGCTCTTCAGCCCAGCCCAGCCCAGCTTGTCGCTCAGCCAACCCAGCTTGCTGCCCAGCCCAGCTCGCTGCGCAGCCAGCCAGGCTCGCCGCCCAGCCCAGCCGAGCCCAACCCATCCCAGCCCACAGCTTGCTGCAGCCCATCCCGCCCAGCTTGGAGCCCCGACCAGTAGGCACATCCTAGCCCAAATTAATAAGTCCTATCCTGGCCCAGCTTCATACGGCCTAGCAAGCCCAATTTGTAAAAAAGCTTACCCGACGTTTTTCATGCCCCAACCCATCCCACACAGATATTTTTTTTTTATGAAGAATAAGAAGATTGCAGTTTTTACAAATTGGATTATGCGACGTAAACTTGTTAGTCAGTGTTTGGTCATGATCCCTGCCCAGATTTCTCAAGTTTTTGGCCATGGAATCAAAGTTACTTTCTTCCTCCTACGCATGATCAGTTGTTCATCTGGTTTCTCCCTAAAACCCTCAACGCATTCAAATCGTAATCCAAGCCAGATAAAATATGATAGTTTTTTTCTTGCTGAATTTTATTAATTGCCGTGTTCCAGAAACTGCTTTTACGAAACGTATTCTGAAAATGAGGAAACTTGGAGCGCTAGTTCGGAGACATGATATCGCAGCGAGAACACGAGTCATTTCAAAATCCCTCTCTCTCTCCCTCCCTCCCTCTCTCTCTCTTTATTTTTACAGAAAAAGAGTGAATGGTACTGAAAAAGGACAGAAAATAGAATTAAAAAGAAAAGAAGAACTTACTCGATCCGTCGGCTGAACTGCTTGGCTCCGTTTTCTGCTCTTCTCAACTTCCGATGATCTAAAACAATCAAGAAATCAACACATGAAACATATGATCTCCTCCTTGCAATACCTGTTTGAGAGCCTCTTAAATCAACCAAATTCCCATGATTTTCGAACAGACACTCAGAGAAAGAGAGTGAGTGAGAAAGGGAGAGGGAGAGAGAGGGAGAGAGAGAGAAATGGTGCAGCACTGAGACAAGACACAGATAAAAGAGAGACGTTGGGGAGAAAATATTTGTAAAATTTGAAGTTAAAGAATATAAAGAGGAAGATGAAGTGACCGTTGAGGCGTGGGGAGAAAATGGTCAAAAAATTTGAAGAAAAATAGAAAGAGGGCGAGAAAATGACCGTTAGAAATCATTAAACACTACAGCCTTCAAGATATAACAAACGAAAGTAACCATCGCCAGTATATTAAAAAAGAAAACCCTGAATCATTCGTGAAATTGTTATTAAACATAATTGAATGAATTCCACCAAACTTACCTTGATATCCTCGTTTGAAACGCCATAGTCCAAATTGGACACGTAAAGCTTAGATCCAGTTTTGATAGCAGAGGCTCGTCCAACCTGTGAGGCGTATGCAGCACCACGATCGACGAACATATCGTGTTGCCACGTTGTCTCCGGCGCCTAAAGCCCGCTATTTACAAGTAAAAATCCTATTTTATAAAAAGGGAAAAAATCGAGCACGGAAGCGTAGTAACAGACAAATCTGAGCTGAAACTCTAATCTCCACCTTTGCAGCCGCATAAGGCGCAGCTCTATTTGCGCCACGATTGGGAACGCGACGTGCGGGACCAGGTCCGGTCGATCTTCCACGGCCGCGGCTTCTGGAATTTTCTGATCCAGATTTCTTGTTATTGTTGATGATGTCGTCGAGGCTCATGTCTAGAGCACCTGGTCCTGACATCGCCGGCGAATGAAAACCCTACTTCTATGCAGAGACAGAGAGTTTGGGGAGAGAGATGGAAAGGCAGCTAGGGTGGCTCGGAGACGGGAGATGATGGGGGGCCCTCTAAATTTGAAGTAAATGTCCTCTTGGGCTTGGGCTTGGTCTTGGGCTTAAGCTTGGTCTTGGGCTTGGGCTTGGGATTGGGCTTGGGCTTGGGCTTGGGCTTGGGCGGACGTCTTGGAGAAGCCCTTGCAACAATATGGATCTCAAATTTAGAGGACATACAAATTTAGGCGTGGAGGCCATCTGTTCTAATATAATTTTTTTTTTANGGCCATCTGTTTTAATATATTTTTTTTTAAAAAATATGATTAAATCAATATATTTTAATTTTAAATTTTAAGACCAAGCTAAGGACGAGACATTACTAGAACCAGAACAGAACCAGATTAGAAATTTGGTCTTTGTCTACCCCTAATTACTATGAGTAAGTTTACGTTTATTTGTGACTTTCTTTTTAATATTCTTGACCTTTAATGTGTTGTTAAATATTAATTAGATATTAAATTAATTTTTATTGGATTATATTATCAAAAGATTGTTTAGATTAGGGGTGGCAAATGGGTGGGCTGGCTCGGCAGCCCGCCCGCTCGGACCGCTACAGTAACGTTCTGAGCTACTGTAGTTGAGCGGGCTCAGCCCTCTCGTGAAAGGAGGGCTGAGCCGGGCTCATTTTTTCAGGCCTGCAAGCCTGGGCTCGATGAGTGGGCTCGCAAGCCCGGCTCGTGAGCCTGACGAGACCGCAAATAAAAAGTGTCGACCGCAAATAAAAGGTGTCGACCGCGTTGCTTTTAAAGTTACAAAACAGAGATGGAACACGGAAACCCAAACTCTAATCTCAATTCTCAAATGAAACTTCTCGTCGTTCTCGAATCTGAGTCCTGAGAGACGACTGACATCTTCCTCCCTCAGCAGCGGCGCTTCAATTCCTGGTAAGAGCTCAGTTTATCTGTTTTCTCTTCTAGAGCTCATAGATCTTCCTGGTAATTCTTATTTCCTAGTCGATCCATAGTCTCTACTCTCTAGTCTCTATTAATTGGCTAATTGCTATCTAAATTGTTCGAAATTGAAAATCATGACTTCTTCATCAAATTCCCGCTCTAAAAACAAAAGGCAGAAAATGACTTCAAATAGTGACATACCGACCACAATCGAAGTGTTTGATAAGCATTTGTTTGCAAACATGAAGTCTAAAAATGCTTATCAGTCCGAATTTCAATATAAGTCGATCATTCCTAGTCGTGTTTTTGAAGAACACTATCTTACTGGATTAGACATTTACAATTTGCTAAATCGTATAGGATTAGCCACTCTTTTTCAATTTTTCGGTCCATATTTTGAAAATGCAATTAGACTATTCTATGCAAATTTCTCATATTCTGTACAACTCCTTCAAGTAACAAGTTATGTGTATGGCAAACACATAACGCTCAATTCCCATAAAATCAATGATCTACTGAAATGCAGGGACAATGAACGTGCAGTCTGTTATTATGAGTCATATGTTGAGCATCCATTTGTCAAGAATATTAATTATCCTTCCTTTCTGAGAATGATTGTAAAAAATCTGGATACTTCTCTTCATTCTCGACCTAAAGCTAGTGACCTTAACGTAGAAGCTCGCCTTATTCACCACATGATTACTTATAATCTTCTTTCGAGAGATGGTCATCGCGACCATATAAGTGGAATGAATTTGTTTCTCTTCCACAACATCTATAACGGAACCAATTTTAATGTTGGTTATATTATTGTCAAACGCATGATCGAATTATTTGAAAATGCTTATAAGTCGTTGTCATATAACCTCATGTTAATGATCTTTAATGATTCTGGAGTCGTGTTTCCTACAAATGAGCCTTCACTACCTGTGAGGAAGGTAGACTCTTACTCTGAGTCTACTTTTGCTCGCATGAGAATTGTTCGTGATGAAGATGATATATGAATATTTAAAGCGAACAACCAAAATGTCTATCAGAGAGCTCTCTCTGTTTCAGTTTCAACGCCTCAGCCTTCAGTTCCTGCCCCTCAACCCATTATTCCAGATCAACTCAAAGCCTATTTAGAATTCAAATTCAATCAGTTAACATGAACCATAGATGACTTGAGAAATTACGTGGAAGAGAGGATGAATGACTTAGAAGACAAGCTTTATTGTCTATATCGAAAAGTTTAGGACCTCAACTCATCTTCCTTTCCAGATCCTCCGAATGACTCTGCTCCTGAGGCTGAACCGGAACCAGCTCCGAATGACCTGCATTTTTTTTAATGCATCGTGTATGTCTATTTGTATCACCTCTGATTTATGGAGTGCACCTAATGCATTATGATATATTGTAGTAACTTCTCATTTTATTGATGACTCTTGGTAATTAAATAAAAGAATATTAGGATTTTGTAGTTGTCAATACCCTCATAATAGAGTTACTATTTATAGATCTATTATTGGAATTTTGCAAGAATATGCGATTAGAGATGAAAATTTTAGTATTACTCTCGATAACGCTTCTGTTAATAATGTTGCTATTATTGAATTTAAGAAATTATTTCAATTAGATACTTCTCATAATTCTTTTTTTCATATAAGATGTATTTGTCATATTTTAAATTTAATTGTTAAAGATGAAATGTCGTTTATTTCTCCGCATATTGAATCGATTAGATCTGCAATTTCTTATATTATTTCATCTAATACTCGACAACAAGAATATAAGGAATTTTGTAAATTTGCTCAACTTAAACCAAGAAAATTAAAAACCGATGTAGATACTAGGTGGAATTCAACTTANTTTGTGATATACTTGATAAAATAGANAATTTTGTGATATACTTGATAAAATGGAGACAAAATTTAAAAAATATTCGCTTGACATTCATAATATTTTTTTATTTGCATGTGCAATGGACCCTAGATTTAAAATAAAAAGAGTGTGTTTAATTATTGATAAAATTTCTTCTCATTTAAGTATTACTTCGAAAATTAATAGTACTACATTAAAAATGATATTGCTTGTTTATATTCTTCTTATGAATTAAATTTTCTAATGTTACTCGTTTTATTCTTTCTTCACGTAGTATTTGTAGTTCTAGTAGTGGCGGTGTTGGACCTCCACAAGATTTATTGAATGAAATTTTTGATGAACTAGATAGCGATGTTTATTCTTGTAGTTCACAAAGAAATGAAATCGATATTTATATCGAAACCCGCTATCAAATTTCTCGCGATGAGAATTTTGATATTTTGACTTGGTGGAAAGACAACTTCACTTTATATCCTATTCTTTCTAGGTTGGCACGAGATCTACTAACCCCTCCTGTCTCTGCCGTAGCATCGGAGTCTGCTTTTAGTGCAGGTGGACGTGTGTACGATGATCGACGATGAAGACTTGCACCGGATATCGTGGAGGCACTCATTTGTATGAAGGATTGGAACGACGCTGTCACGAGAGATCAACAACGAGCGGATGACATACTAGAAGAATTCTAAAATTTGGATGTCGAAGACTAGATATTTATTTAAATTAATAGTTTATGAAAGAAAAGAATATGTTTATGAATGACGGTACATCATGTATGCAATTTATAGTATATGAGCTTTCTTAAAAGAATAGTATTTAGTCTTCCGCTGCAGTTTTAAGAAAAAGAAAAACGGTTTCAGATTTACGATCATTTTATATCCTTCAGTTTTAAGTTTAAAAGAAAAAAGAAAAAAGAAATAATTAAAATAAAACTGGACGTTACAATAATAAATTATAATTATTTATATAAGATAAAATTATTTATGTATATTTGGCTCGTTAGGCTCGACTCATTAAGGCTCGTTAGGCTCGGCAGGCTCGTTAAGCTCGTTAAGCTCATGGCTCGCGAGCCGGATCGAGTTGAATTTTTTTTAACAAAAGCTCGTTAAGCTCGACTCGTTAGGCTCGGCAGGCTCGACGAGCTAGACTTTTTCAGGCTCGGCTCGGCCTGCTCGGCTCGTTTGCCATCTCTAGTTTAGATATTTAATTAGTTTACTTTTCTTATAAATAGATTTCATCAAGTTTTATTATCTATCTTGAGTAAATCTCTCTTTTAAGAAGCGTGTCATTTCCGAGATCTAGTTCGTGGTTGCTGAAACGGTTTAGACAAACAGTTAAATTCTTTTTTTTTCTATTTTATTCATTTTTTATTGTTCTTATCGAAGATGGAAGTATTCGTTTTGCATTGTGTATGCATATTCTTGTTATTATCGGACATTCCTAATTTGTTGTCAACATTTCATATGTATCTTATGATCTACGTATCCGTATCGGGTATCGGTTCTTTGCATTTCTATTAATTACTACTTGTCAATTTACATGTGCAATGGATCAGTTGTCTATTTTGTCAATAAGTCTTAGATTATCTTATTATTATGTTATTTTATTATCCAAGTTGAAATTTCAAACACCGATTTATGTGATAAATCCATGAAATAGTTGTAGGATCGTGTTTAACCTAAAAGGGGGAGGTGAATTAGGTTAATAGATATTTAATTCGTTTAGTATAAATTNATGTTCTTCTACGAACCTAGCTGCACTTGCTAAAACTTCAATTTTATCTTACATAGTTATCATCAAAAATAATTGATTGCTTTAAAACCTTTTAAAGCTAACAATAGTTATTTATATTTAATATATTAGTTGCATTTTAATTGAATCAACTGATGTTTGATACTTTAGCATGTATGATAAAAAAATACAATAATAAAATATGTAATATATATTTGTATCTATCGAGAGAGTCAACTCTATCCTCCATGTACTTGTCATGTAATTTTTATTTTAAAAGCTAAAGGGATTGCTTTTTTGGCTACTTGTACCCATTAAGTCGAAATTCCTCGCCCCAGGGCCCACACACTCCGGCCCGACAGTTTGTGAGGGGGTTAAATCACGGTGTCTCAGCGGCCTAGAGATAGAAGGCCTTTACGTGATATCCCAAGGAGCTACCCCAACATTGGGGGTAACAATTCTCATACTATGACATCGCATGCGTCGAACCTAGGCTCTTCTACTCAATCTACCACCTCTGAACCCGAGCTTTTTCACCATTCTTTTTTGGCTACTACCATGCCTGTCGAACGCGTAAGCATTAAGCTCCGACCCCTTGAGAACGAAATGTTCTTAGTCATTTTTGTTCTTGTAGCTCCAAAATAGGACCACTTACTTTAAGAGATAACAACATTTGTAATTCTAAAAAATAATGCAAAATTCTACTTATAAATAAAACATTTTTCATTTTCGTACATTTAAAATCGTGCATCCCAACTAGAATGAGTTACCCACCACATGTCGACGGCCGGCGATACCCATGAACTCATAACTACGCCTGCAAATTTTCAAATAAAGTATACTCCCATTAACAACCATCATAGTTTAATAAAATTATAAGAATATTGATCAAATATAAAAGTATATAATCCATTTTTCTACACCCACCAAGCTGCACAATCCCAACACTTATCACAAATTCCATCTCACTTTTCCAATTTCTCTATGCGATAAGACATTGCAGTGCTCACCACTCTTTGGATTCTACTACTACAAATATCATACCTCTCCTCCTATCAAGCTTTAAAACACCCACAAAAAGAAAAAGGACACCCATTTGACATATATAAAAGTAGAGCAACTTGTGAGAAGCAGCTTTGCAAACCACTCGATAACTAGTCATGAAATGAGATCTTGATTCGGTGCATCCCTAGAAGAAACCATCTCAAGTGGGAAATCGCCACCATTATCGACTAGCTGTTCTAGTATTCGAGCTGCGGACCTCTTGCTTTGACTCCTAACCAGTGTAAGACAATTGGGGATTGCTCATTCCTGTATTCTTCACAGCTTTCGAAATTCAACTTTGCCAATCAAAACCCTATAAAGGTAGTCAAATATTCAGGGAGAAAACAGTAGATAAATGGCACACCTTATATATAAGCATCCCGGCTCTGATCACAAAAGAACCATACTTAAAGTGATGCTTGTGGAACAGGAAGAGAGAGAGAGAGAGAGGTATGTTTTTGTGTGTTTTAGAGATAGACAGAGAAGTTAAATATAGTGGGGTGGCCACAAAATGTTGATATATTGACATCAAACAGGTTCATCTCTTTAAAACCACTGTTTCCTATTCTCTTCCACTAAAAAGGTGGCTTTAAAGGAGTCACTATCCCTTCTGTTCATTTTTTTTGCATGTTTGTTTTGTAGCAATCTTACAATATTCAATACAGTGATTCCGCCACACCCGCATAAGATGCCAATTCCACTATCTTATAAACAAATCTTAGTGCTAAAGGAACACATAAATTAATTAACTCGAGCCCGTATTAGCTGCAAATTGAAATCATACAATAATCCACAACAATTTGTCTCCCTTCAAATTAAGATTAGAAAGAAGCCAACCTATACGTAGGTTCATCCCATCTTTCTCTTACCATTCACGAAGTAAATGGTATTAAAAATGTTGGTTGTGGGTATTTTAAAATTTCAGGTTCAAGGTCTTTTATGATTTAGATATTGAACATGCTATTAGTAATTTAAACATTTCCACCGTCTGTTTACGAATTAGATTATTGTATTTAATACGCGTTCGGTCTCATGTTTAACCTCTACATCGAGTTCTATCCCCAACTTTGAAGGGCTAGATATCAAACCAGAAACAGAAGAAAATGTCAGAAATTAGAATAAATCGCTTGATTCGAAAGAGATAGGATATAAATGAATAAATTGATGACCATATTCAAATGGATGATTGATGAAACACCGAGATTTTGTTTGTCATAAAATAATCTGAAATCTAATTTGTTATGAACTCAAAAGGTTACCCACAAAATTTCATTAAAGAAGTCTTCTCTCTTAGGCATTTTTACAAACAGTTAATAGGCATAACTGGGATAATTTGTCTATCGGCCACGTACTTTGTTCTACATCCCAAATACAAAAGCCTGTAAACTGCAGATTCCATAAGCTTACAAACAATAAACAGATATAGAACAAATAAAACTTGTCGATTTGCAATTAATCAAGAAACATACTAACCCATGACTGTCTTTTCTTTGTTGGAATAACGCAGATACTCCAACTTTCAAAAGGTCACTTCAGCGGGTGCCCCTTACCCTTTCCAGTTTGGCTCTCTCTCTCTCTCTCTGTTTGGCCTTTATGAAAAGTGAGAGGCAATATCACTCTTCTTTTCCTCATAGGCTGATTGTAAATGTCAGCATTTTCACCATCCTTGTCGACCACGACTGACCTTTGGTAGTGTATTTGTGTATGCTCTCAAATGCTAAATCGACGATAAGCGGTTGAGATTGATACACGCAGAGGAGAGGTCGTGAGGCCACATATCAGCCCTCGGTTTCTAGTATCGCTTATAGTGGCGAAGCTGACATCGGGTCGTCAAATGGAGGTGCGTGCTCAACGCGTACGGTCAGGATTCGATCCCGCTCCCTCTGTTTCTACGTTCTCGACCCTGGATTTATACAAATTCAGTTCCTTCCGCTTCCATTAACGGGCAAGCGAGCTTTTTTATCGGTGGAGAAAGGGTGAAGAGAAGATGGCGCACGAGGAGACGAGAAAGGGACCTTGGACAGAGCATGAAGATGGGCAGCTTCTTTGCTTCGTCGACCTGTTCGGAGATCGACGATGGGATTTCATTGCCAAAGTTTCAGGTTTGAAGGTGGCGGGAGACACTAAATAGGTAGGGTTTCGATGGAGATTGGTGATTTTTGAAATGGGCTTTGTTCTTTACACCCTCGTTTTGATTTTAGGTTTAAACAGAACTGGGAAAAGTTGCAGACTTCGATGGGTTAATTATCTTCATCCTGGCTTGAAAAGAAGCAAGATGACTCCTCAAGAAGAGCGCCTTGTTCTTGAGCTTCACTCCCAATTTGGAAACAGGTTTCTGAAATTTTCTCATGGGGAAAGCTAGAATTATGAGAATTAGCGAATCATCGATTGTAATTCATGGCTTGCAGATGGTCGAAAATTGCTCGAAAATTGCCAGGGCGAACTGATAACGAGATCAAGAACTATTGGAGGACGCTCACGAGGAAGAAGGCGCAGGAGAAGAAAAGGGCCATGGCTCACTCATCGTCTTCTTCGAGTTGCTCTTCTCCAGCTTCCAACAACCCTACTGTCAACTCCATGGCAACTCGAGAAACAGGCGAAGAAAGCTTTTACGACACGGGTGGGATTCAAATCTCATCTTCCAAAGGAAATAAGAGCATCGAAGAAGACAATCATGGCTACTCAATGGACGACCTATGGGAAGACATTGAATTGCAGGCTGTGGAGACCATTTTAAGGCCAAATTGCAGCTTCAGTTGCTCAATGGCTTCTCCGCCATGGAATTGCTGCGCAGAGTCTGTGTGGAAGATGGAGGAGGAAGAGACCAAGATGTTTCTTCCAACCAACGATCAAGTAACCCAGCTGATTCGATTTTGATTCATTCAATTCGTTTGTTTACTTATTATCGTCGTCGTCGTCTCCGGTCGGAGGGGTCTGTGTACAGAAATGGAGTCTCCTCTAAGGTTCCTGGGTCTGGTTCATTTCTCTGCACTTTGATAGCCATAGCCATATGTAACATCTAATCACCTGCACTGATTTTCGATGAATAAGAGGAAGATTCTAGTCTGGCGCTTTGAATCTTGGATCGTCTCATTCAAATCTAAGCATCTTAGATTCGTAGGAATCTTTTCAGAAGGTGGGTCCTGGACCATGCAATGGAATTATATTCTGTAACTAGGGGTGGGCACACGGGTATTCGGGTCGGGTATCGATGCGAGATACCCGGCCCGAACAGGTATCGGGTAATATACACTACCCGATACCCGGCCCGGACCCGGTAGGACGCACTGCTACTCGGGACCTTAAGGTTCCGGGTCGGGATCGGGTAATTTCGGGTACTCGGTAGGGGTGGGCAAATGTGTTGGTTTTNCGATGCATAAGAGGAAGATTCTAGTCTGGCGCTTTGAATCTTGGATCGTCTCATTCAAATCTAAGCATCTTTGATTCGTAGGAATCTTTTCAGAAGGTGGGTCCTGGACCATGCAATGGAATTATATTCTGTAACACAGGCTAATTCAGCGCAGGGCTGCTTGTATTTGGAATTCCAAGGTCTCGTCGGAAAGTATGGTTACCCGGTAAATCTCCGGTGTTATCTGATTGACGATAGAGTTCGTCGGCACAGCTCTGCTCAAAATCGTTGCTTAATTTAAGCAGACGCGCTACTTAAACCTTTCCCAAACCGATCGCGGAACTAGGTACGGGTGGACGTGGTCCGGTTTTTGGAGGAAAAATGTCCAGATCATTAAAATTCGGTTTTTAAAATTTAAGACCGAAACTAAAATTATAGAGAAACAAGACCGGACCATAAATTCGATCTTGGTCCCGTCCGGTCTTGGTTTTTCTTTAAAAAAAATAAATTAAATAATTAAAAATATATTACAAGTAGATCATCAAGATCAATGATTATCAGAAGAACCGATATATAAACCATGTAGTTGTCTCTATGTTAACAAGGCCGATTGAGCATCTATGACTCTCAGGTCAAGGTCACGAAGGACTAGATCCAAAGAAAAATGTTAATAATTTGTCAAAGAAATAGTTAATCAAATGTTGATAATTTCATAGTAAAAAAAATACATAACCAATTTGATCAGTCTTTCGCTAATAGAAATTGTTTTGCACAAAAAATATCTTGATAAAGTATGTTCCATCTTTACATTCATCTGAATTAATTTATAAATGAGTATAAATAACCAAAACTATAATTTAGGGTTCTCTTGTCGTTAGTGCTGCGTTTAAATTCAAATTAGGGCTGCGTTTTGCACCATATAAGGGGTCGACCACTTCTTAAAGGGTCGACCGATAGAGGTGTCGACCGCTTATTGAACTTCAAACGAACGGGACTTCGAACCCCGATTCGGGAACCGTTTAAATTAGAACGGGGACCCCGAATCGGGATTGGAAGTCCTCGTTTGTCGACTTTTCATGAAACAGGGACTTCCAACCCCGATTCGGGGACCCTTCGGATTAGAACGGGGACCCCGAATCGGGGTTGGAAGTCCTCGTTCGTCGACTATTCATGAAACGGGGACTTCCAACCCCAATTCGGTGACCCTTCGAATTAGAACGGGGACCTCGAATCGGGGTTGGGAGTCCCCGTTCGTCAACTTTTCATGAAACGGGGACCTCGAATCGGGGTTGGGAGTCCCCGTTCGTCAACTTTTCATGAAACAGAGACTTCCAACCCCGATTCGGGGACCCTTCATATTAGAGTAAACGTAGACTTTCTCATCAAATATTAATGTCATGAGAAGAAAAAAAATGTATAGAAAAGATGCAAGTACATTCTCTACCAATCGTCACATTGTCAATTTTCCATTGTAACAAATATCCTTCAATTTCTCTACTAATCGTCTCACCTTTATGATTCGAAATCAAACAGAAATTCAAAATCTTTTTATGCATAATCCAATCACAATCAACATAATAAGCAGTTAAAACCATATAACTTAAATTTTGAATAGAAGTCCATATATATGTTGTCAAATTATACTCGTTGCGAAGTTGATTTAAAGAACTCTTTCAACTTTATTTTCTCTTGTTCGTATAGGTTACAAACATCATGAGCAACGGTTCTTCCAGAAGGTATGAAGAACTTTGGTTGCACATATTGCAATAATGCTTTAAATCTCGCTTTTTCAACAAAATTAAATGGTAATTCATCTGTAATTACCATCTTTGCAAGCAGTTTTCGACAAGTTGCAACACTAAAACATGAAAGTTGCTGTTTTCTGTTATCCATATTTTTTTTTAAAGATAAAGTCTTTTGTTTCACGTCTACTTTCGCCAATAATTTAGCACAATGTCGAGTGTTTTTTTTCAAATTCGATGTCCCATTTTTAATTGTAACACATGCATATTCATTTTCGCAATGATTGCATTTGGCTCTAGGGTGGAATTCTTACTATCACCATTTTCAATGATAGTAAAATGATTTCATACTTCTGATTTTTTCACTTTTTCTTTACGAATACTGACAATAGAAGAAGTAGAATGAATCTTTGTATTTTCGTTGCTACTTTTGGTTTCCATCCTATGAATATAACAACTTATTAAACCAAAGATCGACTAATAGTCAAATAAAAAATATTATAGTAAAAAATAATGCATTACAACACAGACAAATTCAAAGCATTAACAATCCAGTAATGAGGAAGGAAAATGAAAGCAACAACGACAGTTTACGAAACCTATCCGAGCCAAAACTTTATTGACTACTTAACAAGTAATTGTTCCCACGGCCACACTCTTCAAAATCAGATTGCATATTAACAACTAGAAACATTCAAAAATCAACTAGAAATCATGTAATCAGATTATCCATTTAAATCATTTGAAATTAAAATACATCGTGCATACGTAAGCTTTACTACTTCAGCGGGTCGACGAGAGCGAGATGACGATGGCAGGGTAGGGGGAACAACGATGGCAAGACTGCAATGACAGGAACGACGAATGACAGGAGACACGACCGCACGAGGGATTTTTTTGGTTCGAAGGAGGAGGAGGCTATGGAGCTGTGGAGGAGGCTGAACTTCGGGAGGAGAAGGGCTGCGTAGTTAGGTTAGTTTAGGGTTTCAGGTTTTAGTTTTTTAAGTTTATGGGTTGGTCCGGTTTTATGGTTTTTTTCTAAAAAAACCATGAAAACTGGACCGACAAATATGGTCCTTTGATTTTTAACCCGGTTTTATTTTTTTTTAGAAAAACGGACTAGAACTGGACCAAAAGTGTCGGTTCTGGTCCAGTTCTTTGATCCGGGCCGGTTTCGTCCACCCCTAGAACTAGGTGTGGCTGGAGGAACGAATGTTTTTTTTTAAATTTTTTAAAACATCTATGTGCTCAATATAATTATCTGGTCTATTAGAATTTGGGTCAATTAGAATTTGGAATTTGGGTCGGTTAGAATTTGGGTCGATTTTGGTTTAGATGGGTATCCGATCATTTTCAATTTGGATACAATTTGTATGATTGGACTAAACAATGGATTTCAATTAAAATTTATGAAAAATAATTAAATATTGGTGATATGATACGTGGTTTTCATCATTTAGTGTGTTGAGTTAGTTCAACCCGAACTACGAGCTTAATTTTATAAAATCAAATTTTACTACAACTAGTAAAAACATATTTATGTGAATACACACAAAATAAGTTTGAAATTATAATTTTGATATGAACCATACCATATCGGTTATGTGACCTAGTTGTGTTCGTCCACCTTGCACCAAACAAGGTTGGGCAGGGGCTGGCTCATTGTATATCCACCCAGGAATCGGTCATTTGATTATCGCTTCCCAAGTTTTGGAATCATGGTAGCTACTTTGGAGCTTGAGACCATAATGTGTTCTATGCTTTGGTTCCAGTTTTATTGGGATATTTTATAAAAAAAATATATAATTATTTTTATTACATGTGCATCGATATTTGATGAGTGATTAATCTAGTTAAAGTACATTTATTATGTATATTAAACCAATCACAAATCAAAACGTCAGCGTGTACAATAAAAGTATATACTAAAAAATTAAACGTAGCATTACTTATTTTTAAATATAAGTCCTATTTGTTGTTCTTGTCCAAAGGTCGGACCGTATTACAATGATCATTTAGTTGGTAATGCTACTTAGATAGTTTTAAGTCCGATATTCAATTGTGGGGCTGACTGGTTTGTTTTGGATCATGTTTCAGTCAGATCTTCACCCACTTTGGCCAGAAGCATCGGAGTGCGGAAGGCTCTGCGCCGGAGGTGATTCAAGCTAAGTTCAAAGTGGAGCCAGGTTTAGAGAAACTGTTCTCCTCCAAGAGAGCTACTAATCCCATTTTCTTCCCTCCTCCCAACTAATTACAGCCCGTCATTTCCCTCAACAATCCTCTTTTCATTCCTCCCTTTTTCACTTTTTGGTAAAACTAGAATAAAAGCTTTTCTTTTTACTGGAACGATTCCAAATTCTCCTTTGATTTGACATTTTCCGTAAATTACCATATATGATCATTCTCTCGGGAAGTAGAATACCATTTAAGGATAGGCACGAGCTGTTTTATTCTTGTATATGTGGAGAATAGTCCTACGAATCTCTTGGATCACTCGCGAAATTCTACACCCTTTTAAGTGCGGTTTTATTCTTGTATATGTCAAGAATAGTTCACAACGAATTTGGGTCAATGAATAGTCTTAAGAGATAGAGTGCGGTTTTATTCTTGTCGAGAATAGTCCTACGAATCTATGGAATCACATGCGAAATATTGTTGAGCATTAAACTCAATGAATTAAATGATATTAAAAGCCTTTCAATTTTTAGACCATATTTTGACTGACTTTTGAAAAGGCAAACGGTCATCAAATTTAACATATAACCCATGAATTTTTATGTTTCAGATGTTTAATTTTTAATGGTTTCAGTTTCAGATTATTCCGAGTACTGTGGAATAAGTTATGGTCATTTTAATAACGAAATGTGAGAATTTTTAGAAATAAATAATATTATAATTACTATTTTGTTTAATTTCGTTTTAAAGTTATTTATATCACTTTGTATCATAAATAGTGGCGGAATGAAATGAAAAGGAGACAAGATTCCACAAGTTACTCTCTCTCTTTCATATTTTATTCTTTCTCGTCTTTAAAAACTCGGTTTTTCAAATTCCGATTTCTTTCAAACTGGTATGAGAGGTATATCGAATTATGAAAGCTCAATGTTGGGGCAAATGCCACTCTCATAACTCACCAAGACAAACTACGAAAATTAGAGTATTTGAATGCGTGCTTTGCTCGATGCACAAGATGCGTGAGAAGTAGTCAAAAATGGCTACGAGGAGCAAGAAAGTTGGTTCGTCCACAACGAACCAATTGAAAGCATTGAAAGAAGTGCGAACGAGGGATATAACCGCACTCTATCTCTTATTCCAAGCAGTGGATGAGTCGAGTTTTGAGAAGATTGCTAGTGCATCAACTTCAAATGAAGCATGTGATACTTTGCAAAAAATGTTCAAAGGTACCGATCGAGTTAAACAAGTGCATCTTCAAACTCTAAGAAGCTAGTTGGAGGCCATGCAGATGAAGGACTCGGAAGATGTATCTAGATATGTTACTCGTATGCAAACAGTAGCCAATCAACTCAAACAAAATGGAGAAACTCCTTCGGATGCAAGAGTTGTGGAGAAAATTCTCTGATNAAAATGGAGAAACTCCTTCGGATGCAAGAGTTGTGGAGAAAAATTAAACGTAGCATTACTTATTTTTAAATATAAGTCCTATTTGTTGTTCTTGTCCAAAGGTCGGACTGTATTACAATGATCATTTAGTTGGTAATGCTACTTAGATAGTTTTAAGTCCGATATTCAATTGTGGGGCTAACTGGTTTGTTTTGGATCAAGTTTCAGTCAGATCTTCACCCACTTTGGCCAGAAGTGTTAGCTTTAAAAGTTTTTAAAGCAATCAATTATTTTTGATGATAACTATGTAAGATAAAATTGAAGTTTTAGCAAGTGCAGCTAGGCTCGAAGAAGCAACTTATGTCGACAGGTAAGAACGTATGTCGATCGCTTAAAAACCAGAGAAGAATCATATGTCGACCGTTTATCAAGTATGTCGACCGATTGAAGTCAATTGAAGTTCAAGAGATTGGATCGCATGTTGACCGGACGCGACATATGTCAACCGCTTAAAATCCAGAGAAGGATCGTATGTCGACCGGACGCGACATATGTCGACCGCTTAAAATCCAGAGAAGGATCATATGTCGACAGGACACAACGTATGTCGACCGCTTAAAATCCAGAGAAGGATCGTATGTCGACCGGATGCAACATATGTCGACCTCTTAAAATCCAGAGAAGGATCATATGTCGACCGTCTATTAAGTATGTCGACCGGCTTCCGACAATCAAAGTTCAAGACATTGGAGCGTATGTCGACCGGACTATACTTATGTCGATCGGAAAAATAACAGAAAGTTTTACATGTCGACCACCAAGTGTAGATGTCGACCGAAGAACTTAGAGACACCGAAGTTATGTCGACCGTTCAAGACTTTATGTCGACCGTCCAAATAACAGAGAATCTTCTATGTCGACAGTTAAAGAACTCATGTCGACCGGTCAAATATCCGAGAGTTTTTTCCATGTCAACCACCAAGAGTAGATGTCGACCGAGGAACTTACAAATACTGATTGTATGTCGACAGCTCCAAAGACATGTCGACTGGTCAAATAACAGAGAGTTTTCCATGTCGACCACCAAGAGTAGATGTCGACCGAAGAACTTAGAAATACCGATGGTATGTCGACAGCTACAATGATATGTCGACCGGTCAAGTCCAACGACAGGAAAATTCTTCAACGGCTACTTTCTTATGAGTCTTAACGGCTATCTCTATGTCGACAGCCCTCAAATATATGTCGACAGCTCCGAAGTCTGACAGACGGAAATCTATAAATTGGAGACGAGAAGCCGAAAGCAAACGCCAATTTTTAGAGAGAGAAAAGCACGTCCAAACTCTGCCGAAATTTCTAGTTTGCTTTTCTCTTTACTCTCTCTTCATTGTAAATCATAAGATCATTCTCATTGTGATCGAGAGAGTAGTTTCAATTTATTCTCAAAAACTTCTTATTACTTGTGATAAATTGTAAAAGGGTGACGCCTCTCAGAAAGAAGAGTCATTTGTAAGCTTTGATTGACACCCGGAAGTCAATCATAGTAAAGCTCAAGGTAGAGCAGAAAGATCTTCAAGGAGGAACCTTGAAGTGCGGACGTAGGCAAGGTTGGCCGAACCGCGTTAACAAGCTCAGTGTTATCCTTCTTTCTCT
>QAOC01040355.1:28193-44631 GCA_003255005.1 Begonia fuchsioides | reverse complement strand
AAGTTATGGTCATTTTAATAACGAAATGTGAGAATTTTTAGAAATAAATAATATTATAATTACTATTTTGTTTAATTTCGTTTTAAAGTTATTTATATCACTTTGTATCATAAATAGTGGCGGAATGAAATAAAAAGGAGACAAGATTCCACAAGTTACTCTCTCTTTCATATTTTATTCTTTCTCGTCTTTAAAAACTCGGTTTTCCAAATTTTGATTTCTTTCAAACTGGTATGAGAGGTATATCGAATTATGAAAGCTCAATGTTGGGGCAAATGCCACTCTCATAACTCACCAAGACAAACTACGAAAATTAGAGTATTTGAATGCGTGCTTTGCTCGATGCACAAGATGTGTGAGAAGTAGTAAAAAATGGCTACGAGGAGCAAGAAAGTTGGTTCGTCCACAACGAACCAATTAAAAGCATTGAAAGAAGTGCGAACGAGGGATATAACCGCACTCTATCTCTTATTCCAAGCAGTGGATGAGTCGAGTTTTGAGAAGATTTCTAGTGCATCAACTTCAAAGGAAGCATGTGATACTTTGCAAAAAATGTTCAAATGTACCGATCGAGTTAAACAAGTGCATCTTCAAACTCTAAGAAGCTAGTTGGAAGCCATGCAGATGAAGGACTCGGAAGATGTATCTAGATATGTTACTCGTATGCAAACAGTAGCCAATCAATTCAAACAAAATGGAGAAACTCCTTCAGATGCAAGAGTTGTGGAGAAAATTCTCCGATCATTGACAAATGATTTTGAGAATGTCCTATGTACAATCGAGGAGTCAAAGAACTTGGAAGAAATATTCGTCGATGAACTCGCGGGGTCTCTTGAAACGCATGAACAGAGAAAGAAGAAAAACAAACAAGAGGTCTTGGAGGAGGATTTACAAACAAAAATATTAAAATATATGTTTAATACTTTATTTCTAAAAACTCTCATAATAATATTTTGACCTTTCGTCATTAAATTTAACGTATAACTCATGAATTTTTATGCTTCAGATGTCTAGTTTTCATTAGTTTCAGTTTCAGATTATTCCGAGTACTGTGGAAGAAATTATGGTCATTTTAGTAACGAAATATGAGAATTTTTATAAATAAATAATATTAGAGTTACTATTTAGTTTAATTTTGTTTTAATGTTATTTATGTCACTTTGTATCATAAATAGTGGCTGAATGACATGAAAAAGAGACAAGATTCCAGAAGCTATTCTCTCTTTCATATTTTATTCTTTCTCGTCTTTAAAAACTCGGTTTTCCAAATTCCGATTTCTTTCAAATTGGTATGAGAAGTATATCGAATTATGAAAGCTCGATGTTAGGGCAAATGTCGCTACCATAACTCACCAAGACAACTACGAAAATTAGAGTATTTGAATGCGTGCTTTGCTCGATGCACAAGATGCGTGAGAAGTAGTCGAAAATGGCTACGAGGAGCAAGAAAATGTTGGTTCGTCACAACGAACCAATTGAAAGCATTGAAAGAAGTGTGAACAAGGGATAAAACCGCATTCTATCTCTTATTCTAAGCGGTGGATGAGTCGAGTTTTGAGAAGATTGTTAATGCATCAACTTCAAAGGAAACATGTGATACTTTGCAAAAAGTGTTAAAAAGTGCCGATCGAGTTAAATAAGTGCATCTTCAAACTCTAAGAAGCGAGTTGGAGGCCATGCGGATGAAGGACTCAGAAGATGTATCTAGATATGATAATCGGGTGAGGTTCTTAGAAGCCTTAATAGAATACTTCCAAGGGATATATTTGTTTCGGAATGCGCATGAAGCGTTTAAAAGGACAGCCAAGTACCCCCGCCATGAATGGTTAGTGATCCCTTTCTTGTTAACTATTGGCTCCAAAGATTTTACAATACTTATGCATATTAGGTCTAATGAATAGTTGGAAGGATACTTGATGATTATATTGGGGACACTATGGTTTATAATTGGGATATTGAAACTCGTTTTGAACTATTTATGTGGTTGTTTAGTACAATCCGGGTTATTGAATTTTTTTTGCCATGGGAAGAAAGATGTTGTGAATGACATAGAATCTTATGATTCAAAATAGAAGTTATCACACTCTTAAGGATGCCTTGGACATGAAGAATTTTTGGGGTAATGAAGTCAACCCTAATACATGCAAGCTCGAGTTACCCGGCAATTATGGTATGTCAGCCACATGATGATCAAGATCCTTCTCCCCTTGCTGGATTTGATGAAGAGGAACAAAATGAAGAAGAATTTCAAGTAGATTTGAGGTCAAATCCTCAAGAACCCGGGGAGGATGACATGTCACGGTTTGACATTCCAAGCAGAGTACTCACCCGAGCCCGAGCTCAGGAATTTTCTAATTTGTGTGTTATTTTTGCAGGAAAATTAATTGAAGATTTATACATTTCTAAGCCAACTTTGGAGGATCAAGAAAGACCAAAGTATGCGATAATTTGGCTTGGAGATGAGGCAAAATTGCAACCTCAACCCGAGACCTCTGGACCGAACCCGCGCCCAATCCCGGTTGAAGATGCACGTTGCATGGTGAGTTGGAGTCCCATGCAAAAGTGATCAATTGACCCACGACTCAACTCGCCAACATCTCCTTGGAGTGAAGGATTTTTCTTGCATTTTTAGGTTAATTTTTACGTGAATTTTACGTTGACATTTAGAGAACCCGAGAGGGTTTCTCGGCTAGGGTTTTAACTTGGATTTCGCATGCTTTGCATGAAGTTTTGCATGAGAGTTTGATTGGCTGAAAGAATGGTATTTAGGGCCAAGAAAGAAGAGAAAATTGGCTGAAGAGATTCAGGGAAACGTGGCTTGCACGTCCTTGCAATCTCATTTATCCAAATTTTCCCTCATTTTCTTCATTTCTAGCATGCTTCATGCATGACTTTGGCCACCAAATTTCTCTCTCTTTTTCCTTCTCTTTGTTGTTGTTAAAACCTTCACTGGCATGATTGTAATCATCAATTTGGAATTTGAATTAAAGTTCTTTTTTTAGCTTCTCCCTTCACAGGCATTTCCAACTTCAACCGGTAGCTGGAATTCCTCCGGCAACCGTCGGTTTTGCAAGGTTTTCTTCCTCCGAGCTGGAGATTTCCTAAAGCTTCAAAGTCTTCAGCCTTCTTCAAGGACGTAGGGTGAGCTTGAAGGTCACAAGCTCTTCATTCCATCTTTATTTTCGTTTGTAATTTCATTTTCTCCGCCGCTCATCATTTTCGGCAATCCCCAGACCCCGGTTACTGTTCCATCCAATTTCGACCGATCCGTCTGAGTGATTGCCTTCATTTTTGGAGGTATATTACTTAACCTTTCCCCAAAGCTTTACTTAAAATTTCAGCCATAAACTCGATCTCATCGCCGAGTTATCCCCCTCACAAATTTGTTCCCTTTTATGGACTATCAGGTTTTTCACAAACCTTACCCGATCTCCAACCCTCTCCCTAAATCTATCCCGATTCCGTATCACTTGGTATCAGAGCCATAAATCCCTCCCCACCTTCCTCTTCCCCTCTATTTTTGTGTGATTTGAAGTTTAAAGAATGACCACAAGGAGTGGTTCACATTATAAACCAAACCGGGATTCGATTGATCGTAGTCGACCGGTTAGTCCATATTTCCCATATCCGAATCCGGCTCTTCCCGAATCCAGCCTTCAAGGGCAAATTGATGAGCTCCACAAAAGATTTGATACTGTTTTACAAAAGTTGGAGCACATTTCTCATTCTTTGAGTACTTCCCCGAACAATCCACCAAGGAGAAGACCGAACCAAGGTTCGAGGAGATCTCGAGAGTTTAAGTCCGAGGAGTCGGATGATGATTTTAACATGCATGAGCTCAACTTCAGAGATGATGATATGAGGCATATTAAGGTATTCATTCCTCCTTTTAATGGATCTTGCAATGGTGATTTGTTTATTGATTGGATTGAGAAAATGGATAAGATCTTTGAATACTATAACTATTCCTAAAAGTTTAAATTACAACTTGTTTCATTGGAACTCACAGGTTATGCTAGTCTTTGGTGGGATAGTTTGAAAATTCAGAGAAGACGTGATGGTGAAGAAAGTATTAATAGTTAAAAAATGATGAAATCAATTATGAGGAGGAGATTTGTACCGGCTCATTATAAACAAAAAACTATTCCTTCAATTGCAATCACTTAAACAAGAATTTCTCTCGGTTGAAGAATATCTTACCGAATTTGAGACTATTTGAATCAGATGTGATCTTAAAGAACCAGAGGAACAACTTATAACACGGTTTATTAGAGGCTTACATCGAGACATTAGTGATGTTGTGGAGTTGCAACCGATCAATTCTATGGATGCGGTTATACAAATTGCCTTGAAAGTGGAGAGGCAAATAAAAAGAAAGGGCAAGAGAATAGTGAGCCGAGCTAATCCTAAAATTATTGCTCCTTTTAAGCCTAGTACAAAGGTGGAGAACAAGTCCCCTTATGTTCAACCATGGCTGCAAAAGAAGGATAGTGACCCTAAACCGATATAAGAAAATAACCGGACCCGGACCCGAGAGATCAAGTGTTTCAAGTGCCTTGGTCTCGGGCATATCGCTTCCCAATGCCCTAACAAACGTGTGATGGTTATTAGAGAGGAAACAAATGAAGTTTTTAGTGAAGATGAAGTGAAGGAAAAATCAGATATGAGCTTGGAATCCGAAGAGGAAGTATGCCACGCACAAGAAGGTCCCTTATTGTTGGTTATCCGGAGAATGCTTACTACTCAAAACCGACAAGAAGAACTCCAAAGAGAAAGCTTATTCCATAGTAGATGTCTAATTCAAGATAATGTATGCTCATTCATTATTGATGGTGGAAGTTGTGCTAATGTGGCTTCTCGAGAACTAATTGATAAACTCGGGTTGGACACTACCCTTCACCCGAGGCCTTATAAATTGCGTTGGATAAATGATAAGGAAGACCTCAAGGTTACCAAGCAAGTGTGCATCGAGTTCTCTATTGGAAGTTACAAGGATAAAGTGATGTGTGATGCAGTTCCCATGAGTGCAAGCCATTTATTACTCTAGAGGTCATGGAAATTCGATCGAAAGGTTATGCATGATGGTTTTACAAACCAATATTCCTTCAAATTTGATGGACGATCTGTCAAGCTACCACCCTTGAACCCGAATAAGTGGCCAAAGATGAGGTCACAAGGAAGGAGAATAACTTGAGCTCCCATAGTTCGTCTTGGTAAGTCGTGGCAGCGGCATTTACCACAACGTTGAGCTCCCATAGTTCGATATGACACTGATACCAACTTGAAAAAATCAAAATTCGAAAAACCGAGTTTCTTAAGATGAGAAAGAATTAAATTTGAAAGAGAGAATAATTTGTGGACTCTTGTCTTTTTTTTTTTCATTTCATTCGACAACTATTTATAATACAAAGTGACATAAATTACATTAAAAATTAAATTAAATCAAATAGTAACTCGTGTACTATTTATTTCTAAAAACTATCGTAATAATATTTTGAGATTTCGTTACTAAAACAGTTATAACTTTTCGAACAGGCTTCAAATGCAACAGCTGCTCGTGAGAGTTGGTGAGGGATCTAGGGCAAAATAGAAACCCATGGTCTGACTCCTTAATGGCTACCCTCGTAAGAATCTGAACAACTCTTTTATGAACAGGTTCAGATGGATTCAAAATGTAGACAAAACAACCTTCATTTCTCATATTTTTTGCATACCATGTTTCATTTCTCATCTTTTTTGCGTGCTCGTTTTATTATTTTAATGCACTTAGGCTAGTACCGGATTCTTGTTGTACCCAAAAAGGCGAAATTCTTCGCCCTCAGGTCTCCCACACCCCGGCCTGACAGTTTGTGAAGGGGATTAAATCACAGTGACTCAGCAGTCCAGAGATAGAAGACATTTACCTGATATCCCAAAGAGCTACCCGAATATTGAGGGTAACAACTCCCACACCAGGACATCGCAGACGTCGAACCTAAGCTCTTGTACCTAATTTACCATCTCTGAGCAAACTGAGCTATGCCCATGCGGGCTAGTATCGGGTTCTTGTTGAATGCGAAGTTTTTCTCTTTGGCTCCCTCTTCGACGCATATAACGTTAATTGAACAATTTTTACTCATATATAAATATGATTTAATTCACAATATAAAATTTGAATTATTTCTTAGCAATGAATACCTTGATTGAAGTATTTTCTTAGTTTCTTTTCATTTTTTGCCGTTAATTTTAACTTACCGAGCATTATCGAACCATAGATGTTAGAGATGATAAATTGTTGGCAGAGACATAACTAATAAACAAGATGAATGAAATACATCTTTGAACCACATATATTTTTTAAAAATGTTTTGTAAATCCGCCTAAAAATGTTTGCATTTGGTTTATATTTCATTTATTATGACAAAATTGCAAGTTTCTAACAATTGTGTAAACATAAACAAGTGTACGTTCAGTCGAAAAATAATTAAATAGAGTTGACGTCAAATTAAAATTACAGAAAAATAAAAATAACTAATAACTAATATTTGATGTCCATGAAAAGAAAACAACACACAAAATAACTAATAACTATCATTAAATGTTCATGAAAATAAAATATGTAACTAAATGGACAAGCATAAACAAAAAACAAAACTAAGGAATTCTCATCCGCCTATTGGCCAAGCTAGGGTTTCTCCTTCCATCACCGTCACTTTTAAATTATGTTTGTACCCAAAAGGCAAAATTCATCGCCCCTAGGACCCTCACACTCCGGCCCGACAGTTTGTGAGAAGCTTAAATCACGGTGACTCAGCGGCCCAGAGATAGGAGACCTTTACCTGATATCTCAATGAGCTACCTCAACATTGAGGGTAACAACTCTCACAATATAAGAGTGCAAGCATCAAACATAGGCTCTTGTACCCAATCTACCATCTCTGAGCCAACTGAGTTATGCCCGTGCAAGCACTTTTAAATTATGTTGATTTGGAATATGAGCCACCGATTGCAAATGACTGACTTGATCAACTTTTCTTCCTCTTTCACGACAACAATCAAAATTTAAGAGTACGTAAGGCATATCGAGCTTAATATCATACTATAAGGACTTCTAGGTGTTCTTCCAGCAACACTCCTATAACTTACATCACCCAATCTTACGGTGCTAAGTTTAGCCATATACTGGTAACATGCATTAACCTAATCTTTTTCTTCTTATAAAACACTAAGTCTCATGAGTTACTACAACTCTTATTAGGAGTATTAGGGGTGAACACAAGTCAGTCCGGCTCAGTTTTATCTTAAAATAAAACTAAAATCGAAAATCATATTTTTAGATTTTTGTAATCAAAACCAATAGTTCCGTTCAGATTTTAACTCGGTTTTATTTATATTTAAAAAAAATTAAAATATGTTTTTTATTATATTTAAGTTGGATAATAGGAAATGCTCTTTGAATGGTGGGGCAATCATCTCCTTTACTTAGAAATCTATGAAACCAATTAAGCAAATATAGTTTGTTGCTGTGGGAGCGAAAGAGTAAGAATCGTCTGGCTCAATCCATCCTCGATCAATTTTTTGTCAACTGATCTCGACGCCCTTCTCATCCACCCAAAATCTTCATATAAAGCTTCAAGCCACGTTGACAACAACCCAAACCGAGTCTCTTTCGGGACCAAAATTTTCCCCCTTTCAATTGCAATACAAAGCTGTGCAGTTATTCGGCTTTTCATGCCTATACATAGTACGAAGTTTCAAATGTAGAGCAACCAGCTCCTTCTGATCAGCCCATAACTGAACAAATTCACCCCCAATTTTCTTCTCAATCAATATATCAACAATCCACTGCAATTTCCAGCCTCACGAGCTATTTCGGTCATTAAAAATCCACATTCCTCCCTGCTATTTTCCAAGCCAGTAGCTTCAGATAAGCATAAGACAACAGAGCTGAGACATCCATGGCATAGATGATAGAGGATATCTTTAGAGACTTCTATTGTATTATTACATGACATTCCTTCTCTAAGCAATCGAGAGATGAGAATTTTCATCTCTCGACGAGACTTTTCATCTTTAGCTAGTGTAACACCAGAAAGTAGCCTCAAGAAGATGCCATCCGTTCTTGCAGGAGTAGATGCCTGCGATCCCACCCTTTGCAACACTTCAGCAACCGATATATGAAGCTTAAGTTGAGTTGGAGTAGATGTGAGTTCCATTTCTTCATTCTCAGACCACGGAATAGCTTCCAAGTAATCCAAACAAGACTCAATTCCACAATCAAACATGATGGCTGCAGAAACCTAACACACAGCATAACATAAATGTTACAGAAACAGCAACAGATATTGAAACGAGTTCTTTTTGCAGAAGAATGGTTTGAGAATTGAACAGCAACAACAAGCTATTGAATGCTTGAAAAAACGCTTACCTTAAGCAAACCAAGAACCTTAGAATCATCCTCACCCATCAGCTTTTTCTTCAAATTCTCACTGTACATCAACACTACGGTTTCCACATACACCTTCACATCGTCACAGTCACTGATCTCCACTGAGTGTGAGATACCTCTCTCTCTCGCCGGAGCTTCTCGGCAAAGAAGCGGCTCTTCGCAGCGAGAACGTTCTTGTGCACTTCCACTGAAACTCTAATTCCATCTCTAGCGACTACAGTAAGTCTCACATCACTGAATCCCCATAAATTAGGATTGCAAAAAGGCTCACCGTCCAAGAGCTTCAATACTCGGCCGATTACCTGCCGCCGCTTTTCATTAGAAAGTTTGGACTCTCTGAGCTGCTCCTCGGACATCATGTCGTAAAGCGTTTGGATCTGAGTCGGGCGCGTCAGAGACTGAAATGATGTTGGCAATTGAGGCGGAGGAGATGCAATCTCTTTCGACGAAGGGGAACCAGAGGAAGAGTAAACCTTATTGAGCGTCGACCCCGCTGCATTGTCAGAGATTCTTGATGGTGAAAATGTGAACGCCGAGTCAGAAATGAAGCCCTGCTTTATCATCGCCGACACTTGTTTAGATTTAAAAGCATCCTCAGCCGCCATTGAAGCTCTTAGACTGAGCTAACACAAAATTTTCCTCGGAAAAAGAAAAGAAAATGAAGCTACAACACAGTAATTCAGGAGCATCTTGATTGGCAGATACCAGAGAGGAAGAAACAGATTTTCAGGGAGAGTAGAAGGAGACGGAGGGGGAATCCGAGGAAGCGAGAAGAGGAGCGAAGAAAGCTGAACGATAAAGACGTTTACGAGGCTATAAATAGAGCTCTACCGAGACTGAGAGACGAAAATTATTGCCCACACGTGCGAGCGCGTGCCTGCTTCACTCGTTGCTCACTCTCTCAATTAATCTTCTCACAACGTTAAAAGAATGAATGGGCTTTATAGTAATTGACCAATCAGATCGGCAGTTGGTTCTTATAAAATTGCAGAGTTTAACATGGTATGATAATCTATGCAAACAAAAACCGACTCAGATTTTAAATTAGTTTCGGTTTAAGTTTTTATAATTATTAGATTTGAATGAGTCAGATTAAAATTCGATTTCGTAAAATTCAAACTCATGGAATTAGGTAAATTAACTAACCAAACTCACTAAAATTTAGTTATTTCTTTATAAATTTTAGGTATGGCTGGTTCTCTGATTCAATATGATGGGTTAATTTTTAAAAATTTGATCTAAACTGAATTTGATTGGATAATCAACTGAATTCGACCTAAAATTCAAGCTGATTTCAAATTTTTATTTGTGTTAGTCATATTGACATAGATTTTTTAAAAGTTTTAAAAATGATTCTGATTCAATATGATGGGTTAATTTTTAAAAATTTGTTCTAAACCGAGTTTGATTGGATAATCAACTGAATTCGACCCAAAATTCAGGCTGATTTCAAATTTAGTGTGTGTTAGTCATATTGACATTGATTTTTTAAAAGTTTTAAAAACGATTCTGTAAAAATTCGATATAAACTGAGTTTGATTGGATAATCAACTGAATTCGACTTAAAATTCAAGCTGATTTCAAATTTAGTGTGTGTCAGTCATATTGACATTGATTTTTTTAAAGCTTTAAAAACGATTCGATCTCGCTCAAATGGTTGGTTCAAAGGAGTAAAATTCAAACTAACGATTTGATTTCTTTTCTAGTTTCGATTGTCATAATGGAGAGTGATATAGTGGATTAAAAAAATAGAATGTAAAGGTTTAATCAACAAAAATTGAATCGATAATGTTTTGAATTCATACTTTTAGATGGTAGTTGAAAGAATTAAAAGCTAGAAATTTTTACTAAAACAATCTTAAATGGTGATAGTTATAACGCTTCCTCCGTTGCAGGATTGAAGCCAGGGAAATAGTAATAAGCTTAGTGTTGAAGAACTAGGTTGAAGAGCAACAGAAAAAACCACTCTCGTCTTCTTCCTCCTCTCACCAATGCATGTCTTTTATCGCACTTAAAGTTGTACGCATAGATGTCGGTAAAAAGATCATTCGAGCCTAAGTCATCTCAACCTCCACGACCATGTCAGGTTCTGTCCTGGTCACATGTTACTGCTAGAGCTTATTGGTGAGAGTTTAAGACCATCTAGGAGGAGTAATTATTGTGCGATATTTTATGCCCAACAAATGATTATCCTGCCAAAAAATATTATGTTTGCGACATTTGATATGATGAGCCTTAGTGATATCATCGAGAGAATTGGTATACAACGATGGGTTGAGATGACTGGTTCGTATGCAAAGAGATTGATCTTGCTCTTATATGCCGACTTTAGTGTAGTTGGTCGGATTGGTAGTGGGAAGAATTTCTTATTTGGCCGTAACGTGACGACATCCAGAGACGATATCAATTAGGTGCTAGCTTTCAAGATAACAAGGATGATGCGAGTGATGCATATCATCAATCATCTTAGTCGTGTGAGTTCATCTGCATTGGCTTAGGGGTAACGTTTCTCTGATCGATACTAGAGAACGACGATATTGAGGTCTTTCACAAGCTCAGTTCGAAGGACCAAACCACTACTACTAAGATCATGCACAACACCATCAAATGGATGATCTTGCCTCGTGATGGGCGTCGTGACTTGATCAGCTATACGAACATCTACGTTATGTACATATTGTACACCAGACGACAGTTCAATCCATGATTTTTTATGTTGAATGACGACAGCGATGAGGTTTGAAAAACATCTCGTTTGGTGTGTTGTTGATTCATAAGCTTATTCATAAGTTTGGATATGTTATTCATGAAGATGAAACGATTAGAAACCCGAAGACTTGTGACTCATTTGACAACACATATCTCAAAAGAATAAAACTTATGGAGTGTGATGACATTTGGGTAAGTGTAGTCTCTCATTCACAGCAGACTACTCAAGCCTCCAAGACACAATATACTGTTGTGGCCACTTATACACATGAGCCATTTATTAATTTGAATGATGAAGTTGCAAATGCATTTGGTGATGACCATACTCATGTTGACAATAGAGATATCCCCCCTTCATAGCCTCCCATGAAAGAACAATCTTTTCTATGCACGATCTTATGTACTATTATATCTTTTTACGATATGTAACTCACTCTCTACAGTGAGGTAGTAGCAAGAATGTGCATTCTAGCATCTCATCCTCATCTGAGTTGAGTAGAGTTCTCATCTCAATAGACCTAACATCATCTAATAAAGATTGTACTTCAATAGCATAGCATTACTATAAGCTAGTCAATGTCCATTACACTTCATTATAGATCGGCTTGTATTCTTAGCTCATATTCTCTTAGACTTCTAGAATTAGCTCTTTTGATGATACACCATATCTCTACCATTAACTTAAATTTCTTCACCCTTAGCCCTTAGGTGGTAGAGAGAGTGATGACGTGGAGAAGTCTCTTTCTCTCCATGGATTCTCTTGCATATATTAAGCCGCGATTTCTGTGTTTTGCAGACTGTGAGCCTGAGCTTCCTCTCCGCATGGGGAGATATTCATGTTTTAACAAGAATGGATCATTCTACTCAACAAAACCAGGTACGATGCTTCCTACGAAGAACCCTAACAAGCTTTTCAGAACCCCAACAATGGCTGCTCCCTTCCTTTCTTCTCCATCAACTTACTAGATTTATAACTTGCAGGAAACTCAGCTCTCAAGTCCACCGGAAAGCATGGTGGTTTGCCCAAAAACACGGCAAGATAGAAAACCAAGGCCGCAACAAGAGCCAGCCCTCAGGTGTCCCAGATGCGACTCCATTAAAACCAAGTTCTGCTACTACAATAATTACAGCCTCACCCAGCCTAGATATTTCTGCAAATCATGTAGAAGATATTGGACCAAAGGAGGAACCCTAAGAAATATTCCAGTGGGTGGAGGCTGCAGAAAGAACAAAAAATCATCCACATCTTCACCATCTTCTTCTTCGCTTAACAAGTCTTCGAATGATCAACCCTTCAAATTAGATCCAACAATGGCGTCCTATTACGACTCATTTGATTTCAGCTCTCCGTTTGATCTGGTCTCTGGTTTTAAAAACCATTGTTCTTCTGAAACACTCGAAAATAGGTTCATCGAAACTTATTTGAGTTCACGTCAGAAGCTGCAATCAGGGTCTGAACTTCCGGAGCTGGGCAAGGTCGAAAATGGTGGTTTGAAGCCAGAAAGTGGTGATGACGAAGCCGGAAACTTGACAACAACGTCTGCGATGAAAACGACGGCGAAAGCGGAACTGTACGGAGAGCAAGAAAGTGAAAGCAAATTTCTGTGGGAATTTCCATGGCTGATTAACGGCGATGGAACTGGAGTTGATTTCGATCCGGCAAAGGATTACGAGAGATGCAACGAAATTTGTTCGTTTTGGACTCACGGTCTTCTTCATTGCCCTTCAATGAAAAGCTTCTTCGGCCCGCCATAGCCATGGCTTATCTCTTCTTACAGAGAAAAATAGCTGAGATTTCGATCGTCTCTGCTCATGGAAATTACTCAAATTACGGATTATTGTTCCTAGCGTAATTATTATTGCCATAATTCGAAACTATAGGGACATGTACATCCATAATTTTCATTTTAAAAGTTCTAATTGAAACAATGAATTTCATTAGAATTTTAACGAGTCCTATCATTATGTTTTTATTTTATTTTAACATATGTATATATATATATATATATATATATATGTTAACTTCAATTTTGTTAAATTTACAACTTGTTAAGAAATTAAAAAACTGAAATAATAAATTTAAAATATCATTGAATTATTTTTTAATATTTAAATTTTACTCTCGAGATAATATTAGGTTTGTGTGAATTGACAAGTGCTAGACAGCTTGATTTTCGGAAAATATAAAATATTGAACCGGCCAAAATGAGCAGACAGAATCCAAGTTTGGATTTGAGCGTGACAAATTACATAAAATACTTTATATTATAATGTAGTTCGTGGGAAATGCTCCATTGACAGAAACTGGCAGCCAATCGAGGCAGCCCTAATTAACACCTGTAATCTCTTTTTTATATATTATTATTGATTAATCCGAAGAGGAAGAACATTCAATCAAGCTCCTCGTTCAATCGAATCGGATACTTCATACTTGTCGGAGAGTGGGTGAATTTGGTCGGTCAGTTTTTCAATGTCTATTTGTCCTTTTTTAATAGAATAAAAGTATTATTATTTTAATTTATTTTTAGTTATTTAATTTAAAACAAGAAAAGAAAATAGAGACAAAACCTGCATGATTAAAAAATATTAAAAAAATATTTTTTTTTTAAACTATGAAGAAATAATTTAAAAAAACATTAAACTTTGAAAATGATTAAAAAATCATGGTAGAGGGCTGAATGTTAGTACATCGCTACTATGTCACTACAACGTTGTATAAAAGTGGTTCACCATCCGCCTGAAACGTTAGTGCAGAAGATATTTTTTTATCATATAAAATTATAATTTATATTTAATAATATTCTTTGATTAAATTTGATTTTAATTATATCATTAATTAAGAAGAAAATATAGGGTGGAGGTGACATATACTTGAAGCGTGAAGTTAAATTTCACTAATCATCGTGTTTATTCTAATTGTCTAACACTAGCTTTTACATCTTTTAATTCACCATTTGATATGAAGTGTATTTAAAATACTCGATTAATTATACTTAATTCATTTTTAAGTAGGTGAATTTTCTAGGTATTACAAAATAGTTTTTTGTACGTATTAATTTTTCTCGTGATTATGATATTTTTGGGGACTTTTTTTCAAATCGAGTTGCAACTTAAATATAAAAAATTAGAAGAGTTTATCCTGAACGTTTTGTAAATTTTGAATGATTACGTATTTTTAATAAATTATTTTAATTTTTTCAATAAAAAATTATAATAAATCGTATAATTGTTTAAAATTTATAAAACTTTTCGCGATATCTTCTTATGATAGTGTGCATGTCAACTCATTTTCATACTATATGCTTAAGAAAGTTCATTTTTTTCCTTAATCTTTACAACCTTTATGGAGATGACTAATGGATTAGTCGGCTCAACCCGTGAAGGAAGAGCTCTCGAGGTTGGCCAACTAAGTAAGCGAATGAGCTTGTGAAATGAGGCGCGCGCCGAGCCCAAGCCTACCTCAACGTGCGGCCCACGCGTACCTTAAAAATTAGAAGAGATTTTGATGGGAAAGGGATTCTAATCTCCACCCTTTTCAAGTAAGAAGGCCCTTGAGTATCCATGTACAACAAATTTAAAAAACAACTATAAATATTTATATATCGTCTTATATATTTTTACTGTAAAAGCAAACAATATAATTTAATTAGTATTAAAAATATCTCAGTAAAATATTTTCAATATACATTACAATAATAAATATTTACTATCGTTAGTTATTTTATTAAAATATAGTTTCGATTATAATACATTTATACAAGATAATTTTTTTATTTATATTTTAATCTATAACACTTACTAAGCTCGATAAGCCCCGGCTAGCAAGCGTCAAGCCAAACAAATACAATTTGATTTATTTAGAAAAATATCTATTAGTCTCGATCTCATCAGTATCAGCATGTTAAGTTTGACAAGCTTGACGAATCAACTTTATATGACCTTAACTCGACTCGGCTCGCTTATAATATCTAATTATAATTGTTAAATTTTAAATGTTTTCTTGAACAAACTTGTGTTGTATCACAAATTCTTAGAACTCGAATTATGAAAATAATAAATTACTTTCACAAATTAACAAATCACATGTAATTATCAGTTCATCACATAAAGTTAGAATTTAAAGTTATAAATAAAAATATGACATAATCGGCCCATGCGGTCGCATCATGTCTATTTCATTTTTCACCATTGAAGCTTCCCTAGAGTGTCATCTTCTCTCTCCTTTCCATCTTCATCAATCTGAAAGGATGAAGATAAATAAGAGTAGATTGGATTCAATGGTATGAACACGTACCCATTCTTGGAAACTATCTTTCGAAAAATGGGCATTGATCAAAGAAGGAAATTTCTAAAACATGAAAAAAAAAAGTTAGGATACTTTCAAAGATGATACAATTCATATGACGACTTGCCCAAATAAAATGTGTGAGGGTGTTGCAATCTCACATCGTTTGAAAAAGTAATATTTGTATTATAGACTAATGTTGTTGTTCATCATACCTAGTATAACGCGTTTTGGACTGTAAACACAAGAAAACAATCTGTGAAGGTGATGTCAATCCAAAGCGAACATTATTATGCTAAGAGCACCGAGAGACGTTACAAATGATATCAGAATTTTTTCCTCACCGAAAATGTGCCGGCGGGCCGATGAGGACTTCAGACCCCTTTAAGTGAGGTGAATTGTGACGACCCGCCCAAATGAGAGGTGTGAGGGTGGTGCTATCTCACATCACTTGAAAAAGTGATCTTTACGCTGTATATTAGTATTGTTCCTCATTCTACTCAGTATAACGCGTTTTAGGTTGTAAACTCAAAAATAAATTTGTTAAAGTGACACTAGCCTAAAACAATTAATATTTTGTTGAGAACATTGAGGAAAGTTACGGTTCAATTCTAAGCTGGGTTGAAGAATGTGAAGTCATAGAGTAATTGCTATAAGCATGGTCACAAGACAAGTGCATCTACAAAGAAAGAAGTTTTGTAATTCCACAATTTCCCCCTATCTCAGTCTAATAGGATCAAAGTGAGCGTCTTTGTCAATGAATTGAAGCAAAGATGGAATCTTTTTCGTCATTTCAAGTAGGATGTTCCTCTGGTTTTGCTTTGAATGAAGGGAAAGATCATTTAACGTGGGATTTGAAATGCAAAGAACGGCTAAAAAAGAATGGAAATTGGAAGGAAAGGAGGAGATCCCGGGCAAGTGGGCCTTTTGAGAATCGATCCGTCTTCTGAAGTCCGGTGCCGCAATAGAGAGAGAGAGAGAGAGAGAGAGAGAGAGAGAGAGAGAGAGAGAGAGAG
>QAOC01040355.1:0-28126 GCA_003255005.1 Begonia fuchsioides | reverse complement strand
GAGAGAGAGAGAGAGAGAGAGAGAGAGAGAGAGAGTTCAGTAATTAAGCTTTACCCTTTGAAACTTATTCAAAGCTATTCTGCCACTATCATCACAGAAAAAAAATGGATCAAAGTAGGACCATGAGGAGGTCGATAATAATATCTTGAATGATATCTTCCTCAACATTATCTTCTTGCGACACTCAATGTACTTGAATCCACAGATCGATCAACGTGCACTTTCCCAACACAGATAACTTGTTCCAATCAAGCAATATCTGATTGGATTACTCAACTTCTTGACCTTCTTACTCTCAATTCCTATTCTTGGCGGAGGCATATGGCTAAGCAGCCGAGCCAACAACACGGACTGCCTCAAGTTCCTCCAATGGCCGCTCATCATCATCGGCGTCTTGATTCTGATCGTTTCCTTGGCCGGCTTCATCGGCGCGTGTCATCGCAACACCTTCCTGCTCTGGCTTTACCATTTCTTCATCTTCTTCATCATCGTTGCGCTGCTAGGGTTCATCATCTTCGCCTATGGAGTGACCGCTAGAGGGTCGGGTCGAGAGCAGCCCGAAAGGAATTTTCTGGATTATTATTTGGAAGACGATTCGGGATGGTTGTAGGATCGCATTTTAGAAGATGGGTACTGGGTTAAGATCAGTTCGTGCATTAGAGATTCTAGGGTTTGTGCCAAGATAGGGGAGACTGTAGGAGGACTTCCAGAATCTTCCGCCATGTTTAGCCTCAGGAAGCTCAACCCTATTTAGGTCCGAACAGATTCTCATTTTTCTGGGGTCTCTTCCATGCAAAGTCGACTGGTTTTTTTTGGCTTGAATGATATTTTAAAAGAGAAACAGTTTCTAAAAGGAGTTTATTCGTAGAAAAGTCAAAACCTATCCATTTTCTTGTACCAAAAAGTCAAAATCTCTTGTCCCCATAGCCCCTACACCTCAGTCCGACAATTTTTTAGGCGGGTAAATTACGGTGATTCAGCGGCCCAGAGATAGGAGGCATTTACCTGATATCTCAAGGAACTACTCAAACATTGAGGGTAACAACTCTCATACTAAGACAACGCATGTTGAAAGTAATTCAAAGTGAAACTCTTGGAGATTAATTTCAAGATGAAACTCATGAAGAATAATCAAAGGTGAAACTCTTAAAGAAATAAAATCATGGAGGTTTTTTGTTGTTTTTTTATTTAATATTTTAATTATTATTTATGAGTTATGTTTGTAATAGCCTCTATAAAAGACTATATTGTTGTTGAGAAATATAATCCTTAGCAAAACATTTCTTTCTCTCTTCGTCCAATTGTTCAAGAATTGTCTCCACCTCCAACAGGCTACAAGTGGAAGGAAAAGGAAATGTGGCAATATCATGTGAATTAGGTAACACAAAGACACTCACAGATCTTTTCTACATTCCTAATCTTTCACAAAATGTGCTTAGTGTTGGACAGCTAATGACTTCGGGGTATGTCATTTCATTTGATGAGATGAAGTGTGTGATCAAAGACAAAGAAACTGATCATCACGTCATAAGAATACAAATGACAAAGAACAAGTTGTTTCCTCTCAAAATGACAGATATTAATGCTCATGTTTTAACCGTCAAAGAAACGAACACGTCGGAACTATGGCATTCCAGGTATGGACATCTGAACATCATGGGGGCTTCAAATCTTGTATAAGAAGAACATGGTAATGAGATTACCAAAGATTGGCAAAATCGATGTATGTGAAGATTGCATACTTGGTAAGCAGAGCAAGAAATTTTTCCTGATAACGAAAGTTGTGAGAGCAACCGAATGTTTGGGTCTAATTCATGCAGATGTTGGACCTATGCAAACATCATCAAACGGAGGCAGCAGGTATTTTGTGCTATTTACGGATGATTTTAGCCGTATGAGCTGGGTATATTTTTTGCAGAACAAAGTAGATGCGTTTGAATGTTTCAAAAAATTCAAGCTGCTGATTGAAAAACAGTCTGAAAGAAGCATAAAAATGCTAAGAACTGACAGAGGAGGTGAATTCACATCCTGCGAATTTGTGACATTTTGCAAGCAACATGACATAAAACGAGAATTAACAGCTCCTTACACACCAGAACAAAACGGTGTAGCAGAAAGGAAGAAAAGAATAGTAGTAGAGATGGCAAAGAGTTTCTTGAAAGCAAGAAAGCTACCGAATAAATTTTGGGGAGAAGCTGTTTCCACGGCGGTATATATTCTGAATTTGTCGCTGACAAAAGCTGTGCTAAACCAAACACCGTATGAAGGCTAGTATAAACGAAAACCAGAGGTAAGCCACCTGAGGGTCTTTGGTTGTATAGCATTTGCTCTAATCTCCCGTGACCGAAGAAAATTATATTCAAAATCAGTGAAATGCATCTTTGTGGGGTATAGTTCTTTTTCAAAAGCTTATAAACTTTACAATTCAATTACGGGTAAAGTGATTATAAGTAGAAATGTGGAGTTTGATGAACAATCAAGCTGAAATTAGAGAAGCCATGTAAGTGGAGTAGAGATCAGCCTATCTCAAGATGAAGCTCTATCTGTAGGCGAGTCACAAGAAGATATTTTACGGCCTAATGAATCATCATCTCTCTTTGGTTCATCTTCTACATCAACAAATTTAACATCCCCACAAAAATATAAATCATTAGCAGAGATCTATGAGGTAACACAAGCTTTATTCGTTGCTGACCCATACGATTTTGAAGATGCAATAAAACATAACGTGTGGCAAAAAGCAATGGATATTGAGATAAATGCAATTATCCAGAACAAAACTTGGGAGCTGGTAGATTGACCAAAAGATCGAGCAGTAATTGGAGTCAAATGGATCTACAGAACAAAGACGCAAGTTGACGGTAGCATCATCAAATACAAAGCCCGACTGGTGGTGAAAGGATATTCACAGCAGCCTGGAATTGATTATGAAGAAACGTTCTCTCCGGTTGCAAGATTTGAAACTGTAAGACTTCTCCTAGCTCTTGCAGCATATATGAAATTGATTTTATATCAATTCGATGTGAAGTATGCATTTTTAAGCGGTGAACTACAAGAAGAAGTATTTGTAGAACAGCCAGAAGGATACAAAGCTAAAGAGCGAGAGACCAAAGTATGCAAACTTCTAAAGGCTCTCTATGGATTGAAGCAAGCACCGAGAGCTTGGTATAGCAAGATTGACAATTTTCTTATCCAGTGCAAATTCAACAGAAGCAAAAATGAGTCAAATCTCTACATAAGGAAGGATGGTATATAATTTTTAATTCTTTGTCTTTATGTAGATGATATGATCTATATGGGCAGCTCAAACTCGTTGATATTAGAATTCAAGGAATGCATGGAAAATAAATTTGAAATGACTGATCTCGGCAGATTACATTACTTCCTAGGTTTGGAAGTGAAGCAGATAGATGAAGATATATTTGTGTCTCAGGAGAAATATGCTGAGGAACTACTCAAGAGGTTCAAAATGATGGATTGTAAAACTTCAGCAACACCAATGAATGCAAATGAAAAATTGCAACTCGAAGATGACTCAAATCCAGGCATTTTAGGAGTTTAGTTGGAGGAATTATCTATCTAACTAATACTCGACCAGATATAGCCTATGCAGTGGGCGTTGTATCAAGATTCATAAACAATCCATCAAGTCATCATTTCGGTACAGCCAAAAGAATTCTAAGATACGTGGCTAGAACAAAGAATTATGGTCTTTGGTATAGTCAAGCATCTGAATTCAATCTAGTTGGTTACAGTGATAGTGATTGGGCAGGAAATATTAATGACATGAGAAGCACATCGAGATATACTTTCAACTGTGGATCTGGAGCCATATGTTGGAGATCAAAGAAGCAACCTAAAGTCACACTCTCAACTGCTGAAGCATAATACACAGGAGCAACCTCTTCAGCTTGTCAAACTGTGTGGTTAAGAAGAGTTCTAGAAGAATTATTTGTTGAACAGAAAGATCCAACGATCATCTACTGTGACAACAAATCAGCAATATCTTTTTCAAAGAATCTCGTCTTTCATGAAAGAACGAAACACATTGAAATAAGAGTTCATTTTATCAGAGAATTGGTTGCAGAAAGATTAATTGAATTAAAATTCTGTCGTTCAGACGATCAAGTTGCAGATATTCTAACCAAGGCGCTATCAAAGGAAAAGTTTGAGAAATTGAGAATCAAGCTCGGAGTATGAAGCTTTGAATTAAGGGAGGGTGTTGAAAGTAATTCAAAGTGAAACTCTTGGAGATTAATTTCAAGATGAAAATCATGGAGAATAATCAAAAGTGAAACTCTTGAAGAAATAAAATCATGGAGGTTTTTTTGTTATTTTTTTATTTAATGTTTTAATTATTATTTATGAGTTATGTTTGTAATAGCCTCTATAAAAGGCTACATTGTTGTTGAGAAATATAATCTCTAACAAAACATTTATTTCTCTCTTCATCCAATTGTTCAAGAATTGTCTCCACCTCCAACAGCGCATACGTCGAACTTAGGCTCTTGTACCTAATCTACCATTTCTGAGTCAACTGAGCTATGCCCATGCGGGCTTATCCACTTTCTTACCTCTCAACAGTCGTGTTCGGTTTAGGAATGTGGTCCGAAAAACCTATCAAAAACTCGAATAGATTGGAAGATTTCAGTTTCGTTTAGATGAACCGCGGTTCTTTGAATTTATTTGAAGTAATGATTTTTTAATTTAATTTATTAAAATAATAGTCAGTTAAATTTAAAATTTCAATAATTCTTAATTGAAAATTTTAAAAAGTAAATAAAAACTGAATTTCTACTATATTTAATTAAAAACCATTCGAAAATAATAAAAAGTTTGGATTTTTAACTTCAAAACCAGAACAGGTCAATACCCTAGTCTTGTTTTTGCTCAGTCGGGTTGCTGTAAGCCCCCGTCGGCGTGTGGCTTCGCCTAAATAAACGAGACACTATGGGACACGTCGGCGGGGCAGGCCGGAGCGGCGCTGGACTGCGCGAGGTGGAATAACGATCAGCAGCTGCTCTGCTACGGCTTTAATGTGATTATTAACATGGACTTACCGATCTGATCAGTAAAATTTGGATCGCATCGAACTCTAACACGTAATTCTTTTGCTTAAAGAGATAGAGAATAAAACAAGAAAAGGTATCGGCCTTGTTTCAGAATCTTCCAAGAACTTATTTGATCTGAAAATTATCATCGCAGACCATTGATTCTCCGGCTATGGCTCTTACTAACCCTTTTCGAACGGCCTCTTCTAAGTTTCTTAGTTTTTATCAGCTCAGAAAGTCGAGACTTTAAGCTTGCTAATGATGAACAATTAAAAGCTAAACCATAAATTCGAGGTAATCAATGCAATGGTGCTCTTTGAGCCTAGTTGGAGTATATATGAAAGAAAGAAAGAACGAACAAACTGAATTCACGGAAGATGACAATTCTAGCTTTTTCGGGTCTAAACAATAAAAAGCTGATGTATCGCGAGCAGCGCATGCTCGAGAGTACAGCCGGAATCCCAACACGTTGCATCTATTGTTACCAGTTTGTATGTTGTCATGACCAGATCATGGCTGTCTTGAAATTATTTCAATTTTCGATTTGATTTTTTGTCGACTATTGATATAGCTTGATGAAATTTTGCTAGTACGATATCGTGTGTTTTCCATTGATTTTGCTCGGAAAAATGTTGTCATGTGAACTCGATGCTCACAATTTAACCTAATCTTGGGGTGCAAGTAATACGGGCATGTCCAATTTGTAGAAAAATATGGCAGGATTACTAAAATTCGGTTCAAATTTTTTGGACCGGATCAGACGGTTAAAAAGACTAGAACTCGGCTAAAACCTAATCATGTATTCGATTCCGGTCTTGGTCTAATCCATTCCTTCCGAATAAATATTTTATTAAAATGTTAATATAAACAAATCAAATTTAAAAAAAAATGGTTATAAAATTTGTAATTGAAACAAATGATCCACTTAACAATAATAGTCTAATAGGTTATATTAATTATATCAAATTTACATAAAAATTTAGTTAAACAAGTAGAATTTAATCATAAAAAATATATATTTGTATCAAGAACTTCCCAACAATCCGGTTGAAGTTTGATGGTTCTACAACATTAAGACTCGAACCGTTCGTCTAAATCGGTTATGCATAATTCACGAGCGTTAAAAGACTTATTGATGCATAGAACCGATCATAACTAATCTAAACGTGTCGATTTTGGCCTGCTTCGATTCTGCACACCCTACTTCGATTTTGTTCTATATGAATCTTTTATTGACATAGAAGATCAAATACTACACCATCAAACAAACTGCAAAATATAGTAGTATATGTTATATGTCTTGGATTTAAGAAAATTAGCAGTAGAGAAGTAATAAAACAAAAGTTCGAACATAGATTATGGTCGAAAAAATGTATGATTTTGGAAACAATGAGGTTCTTTTCATCGACGGGCTGAGTGGAGAAACTGGTGGGAAGGATGGCAATTTTTGGTCAAAAACGTGTGCAAACTTTCAAAGGATCATGATGATCCAAAATACTCTAAACGTGTACAAATTGCAGCCATTTTGAACGGAGATTAGAGTTCTATTCGAACTTGGAAGGCTTATTGGACATCTTAGAATGATATTTCAACATTTTCATCGAATTTTGGCGATTGTTCGGTTTAATCCCACAATTAACCAATAGCGATGTAGGACGTGGAGGCTATTGTAAGACCATTTCCGACTCTTACCCCGCGCATGATTTACGCAAATTTCTAATGTTTTGAAATTATTTTTTGTTTTTATTCCTCGATCGGCTCTAGCATTCTTGTATGTTTTTACAAACTTATGATTATAATCATGGCTCATGAGAGCTCTTCAATATGAATTACCACCCATGTCATCATATTACATTGTAATTGTGGTTATCCGCTATTATAGGTTTCTTCGTCTCACATTGCTTGAGTATGGATCTTGGCGATGACTTATAAGTCCAATATCTTTCTCTAAACACAATAACGCATTTTCGGTGCAGTTTCGAGACAATAATCTTGCGAGTTTCGTAACAAAGCGAACGATATTACATTAGCAGAATATAAAATTGCATATTATTTTTCTCTTAAAGTCAATGAGAAATGTGAATCATAAAATTGAGGAAATAACACAATAAAATTGAAAATAACGATGACCGAATATAACGATGACTGATATTAGGGTTTTTATGCAACTTTCTTGTGAAAATAACGATGACCGAATATATGGAAATTGCCAATGCTCATATCTTCTTCACGGAAATGTATAAATTTACATCGATTTGGAGCAATTTAGGGTCGTTTGTTTGCAGCTAGACATCTCTTGCAAACTTAACTGGTTGCTCAACTCATGGGCTGTAGCTTGAAAAGTGGGACGTTGCCAACACCTTTGTAATTACGTGACATTTCGATTGTAGTTGAAATTAGGGTTTCAATATTTCATAATAATTCTGAAGTATGACTTTTAAAGAAGCAGCAATATAGTTGGATCTTGGAACACATATTTAATGTGACAATGAATGACTTTATGCAAACAAGGGTGGCATTTAGACCTATGGCATGTATATATATATTCGTATTAATTGTGTACAGATATGTTTATATATTCAAATATACACATTCAAAGATCGTTAAAAATAAGATAAAACCAAATTAAACATTGTATTTTGGGAAATTTAACAACTTAAATCTTAAAATTTAAAATAAACAGTTTAAACTTCAACGTCAAAACTCACTTGTCTGTACATCTTCCTGTACATCTTCTCAAAGAAGGCAACAATCCAAGGTATATTATCGGTTCCAATGAATTTTCGATCATGTATTCGGAGAAGGGGCATGGTTGGCGTGTCGTAACACAACAAATGACGCCAAAAACAATTATCATGATCGTTGTCAAAGTTTAAATTAACAACTTAAACATAGTGTTTGTACAATTACTTAGATCTCGATTTTATCGTGTATTTTACCCTGAAAATATGCAATAAATATTTGTTATATTATTTAGGGCAAAATGCTTTTAATGGCCTGTACTCTGGGGTAAATTACAGATATTAGAACGAACTAAAAAACGTTCAATCCAATACCTTGAATTATGAGGAAAATACGATTTTTATCTTCCGTCAATTATTCCGGTTAATTTTAACCTGAATCGACCACGTGCAAAGCACGTTTGTTATTGTTAACAGTCCGTCGTTTTTCCGTTAACCTCAAATTGTTCGAGGAAAGCATCTCTCGAATCCCGCACGTGGTCGATTCAGGTTAAAATTAACCGGAATAATTGACGGAAGATAAAAATCGTATTTTCCTCATAGTTCAAGGTATTGGATTGAACGTTTTTTAGTTCGTTCTAATATCTGTAATTTACCCCAGAGTACAGGCCATTAAAAGCATTTTGCCATATTATTTAACAATGTGACAAGTTTTGTGCGTTGTCCGAAATGTTCGGCTTCTTAACTTACCAAGATGCTTTGGCCATCACTTGTTATAATTGAAATATTAATTCGTATTTACAGAAGGTTTTCGTTGTTATTTACTATTCACTTGCTCAACCGAAGAGGGAAATTTCAAAGGAAAAGATTGGAAATTTAGGCAAAAGGAGCCAAAAGAAAAGTAATATCGCAGACCTAACTTTAAGAAAATTGGATTTCCGTCTTGTTGATAAGCAGCCATAGACGACATCCGAAGTAAACGTTACAGATTTGCTGGAATTTAGTTGGTACGACTCTCTCTCTCTCTCTCTCATGCTTTCACTATTTATACTCGACCTTTGTCTTCTCTTTTGCTTCAGACTAACCCTACTTTCTCTCTCTTTCTTTCTATCTCTCTCTCTGTCTCTCATCCACACAGAGCAGAGAAGGGTGGGAAAATGGAGAAAAGTGAAACAAATACTTCTACTTCTTCAAACCTTGCAACTTCTTCATCGCCGGTATCAATGTCTTCTGCTTCACCACCGGCGGTGGCTCCGGCCATGACCACGCATGTGATTCTCAGTCCTTGCGCGGCGTGCAAGATTTTGCGGCGGAGATGCGCTGAGAAATGTGTGCTGGCACCGTACTTCCCGCCCACGGAGCCAGCGAAGTTCACCATAGCTCATCGAGTTTTTGGCGCCAGCAATATCATCAAGTTTCTGCAGGCATAGTCTCGAAAACCCTAATTTTCATCTAATTTTCATTGATATTTCTCGAAATATCTTCAATAATATTTCGTAAAAGGCTTAACCATGTTGTTCTTCCGCAGATAAGTGGAACTAATCCACTTTTTTTTCTAAAAAATTATAAATTTTTCTTCCTGGGAAAAGAAATATCGTTCTTGTTTGACCCCATTTCAAGTTTTTAATGTACACAAACCTTTATTTGCTGGAATCCTACGATGACTAAATAGGTGGTTCAAATTTTCAAACCATTTACGCTAAAACCCAACCGAAATTTACCAGGAGCTGCCGGAGAGTCGACGAGCTGACGCAGTTAGCAGCATGGTGTACGAAGCAAGTGCGCGAATAAGAGATCCAGTTTACGGATCTGCCGGCGCCATTTGCCAACTTCAGAAGAAAGTGAACGAGCTTCAAGCCGAGATAGCAAAAGCACAGGCCGAGCTCGTCAACATGCAGTGTCAACAGACCAATCTCGTCTCCCTCATTTGCAGAGAGTTCTCTCAGTCTTCTCAGCCATGGAAGAATGAGCATCAAGCTCTTGATAATTTCATTCTAAGCGACCCTCTTTCGTACCTCCCAAACAACCCAAGCTTGTTTGACGACGGGTCTTTGTGGGAGCCTCTCTGGACTTGAGACGACGTTGAGTTCATCCTTGCACACCAGCTGTTCGACGAAATGCTCACCAAAGATTTACACGGGGATAAACTGAAGAATGAAGACAAAAGTGGACCAATATTTCTTCTAAATTAGGTTACAGTTTTAATCTTTTTGCAGAAACCCTTGAAGGATCAAAGTCTATGTGATTAGATGTTTTGATAATTACACGAAATAAATAATTAAAATTAATAAAGTTCAATAATTTATTTTATTTGATCACTCAAATTAAATATAAACCTCGTATGAACTCATAGAAAAGTCTACTTTGACTCTCCTCTCTCTGCAGCTTCTTCATGGGAGAAACGATCGGAGTTTATTAAGAGGGCAGCTCTATTTTAACTCTATTCAGCTGGTTCTACTCTTGCATATTAATAAAGTTACAGCAAGAGTTTCCAATGCGTAGGAGGATTGACTTCTAGTTGACTTCTGTGATTTCTCCGTCTGAATCGTCTTCTTCTCTTGTTGCGTATGAACAAGAGGGAGATATGGCGAGCCAACCAACGCAACTGTTTTATAATTTGAAGGCCGACAAGCTTTGAATGCTGAGGTAGTTTAATCATTCTGTTCCCATTTGAACGCCTTTGCTTCTCGCCATGGAGTCTGATAATCTGCTGCTTCGATCCCCGAGAAGATAACCTAATCTGCCCCCACACGTTCATACCTTCTCTCTCTTTCGTCTCGTTCACCTTAAGAAAATGAAACCAGATCAGATTTTGGTTTTAAAATATCAAGAAACTTGCTTTAAAGGCGATCACACTAAACTAAACCAGTGGTTAAAAAGTTGAGCTGGAAATCTTCCTCTTCCCCCCAAATCCACAGCACCCCAAGATTACGTCGGGAAAAGTCGATATTCCGTCGATTGTGAAGATGAAGTTTGTACCGACGACGATATTTCATACCAAATACGATGCATTTTGATCAATAAATTCAATAATAAATTAGTAAGTTTCTGATATAAAGTTGTCATCCTCACAATTGACAAAGTATCGACTTTGTATCGACAAAGTCATGTTGCGTCAGATAGTAAAATTTGTAATGTATATTAGTAGTGTTTATCTCTATACCGATTACGGTACATTTTGAACAGTAAACTCAATAATAAATTAGTATAGATTCTGATTTAAAGCTTACGATATTATGGAATGTTAGGTCTTCTTACATTATAATACAATTTTTTGCTATGGTTTTAGGTGAGCACTAGGTTATAGAATTGTTGGTGCAGGGTAAATGCGTTTAGGCTCAGTCTATACATCCTTTTGGAAGTGGTATTAGGTTTGGCTTTTATTTACAAACTATACTCAAAGTCATAACCAAATCTAATTATTAATTTAAATAAATAATAATAATGGATTTAAAATCTATTTTAATATGACTTGCAAAATTAATGGATACCAAGTGGGATTTGATGTAGCCGTGAAGGAATATTCAATCTTCCATAGTTCGGAAGTAGAGACTTTGAGAAAATTAATAATTAAATATAATAATTTATACATAATTTAAGAATAAAGCGAAGAATATTGTGTGACATGCAGGAAACTCTCAAATAATTCTTGAAATAAAACATTAACCAACTTAATATTGATTAATATATCGGTACGTATAAATAGAATTATCAAATAAATACTAAGAAAGTAAATTAATTAAAATTTAATTTTTTAAAATAAAAGAAAAAAGGATGTGACAATTGCATGATGTCACGCCAACGTATTTGGTTTATATTGGTAAAATAAAAGACGAAACTTTTAAATATTAAAATCAAAAGGTGTCTAGAAATTGAGATTATATTATTTATAATTCTACAACTTTTTATTGGCTTTACATATGATAGGTCAATACAATCGTACGTGCAGCTCGTCTGTAGTCAACGCATGGAGGACTTCACGACCCTTTTTTAAATATACCTAATTAATTTATTTTTTAGGAATATCATAAAGTTTATATTTTTATTAAATGACAAAATTACTATGGTACGTTGCAAATTTATATTTTTATTTAGTAAATATGAATTTATTCTTTGAATTATAATAATGATTGTAACATAAATCTTAAATTTTAAAATTATCAAAAAACATCTTGAACTTTATTATAATTTCAACATATATTTTATAATCATATTTTTGACTAATATTAACGATGTTTGTTTAATTAGTTAACCTANAATCATGGAAACAGAGCTTAGAACTGTTAAAAACTTGAATTTTGTATAGTGGTCAGTGGTCACAGCTAAAACCGACGTCGTTTACCGTTGCTATGACTAAAGCTGGGTTTAACAACAGTTGACGAGTGACCACCAATTTAATTTGTCATTATCAACACTAATCATCTTCTATCTACTGAAGAGCTGTCTAATGAAGACAGCAGTTTATCCATCTCTGCGTGAGTAATCTCGTAGTGTGTTGAGGAAACACTGTAAACCAGAAAGAGAAGGGTTCGGTTTCGCTTCAGATCTGTAGTCTTGGTTGAAGTCTTTACCGATAATGAAATCGTCTGCTTCAGCCGTATAAGTCCTAATCACGTAAATCTACGATCTCGTTTTTTTACTGTTCTTGACATTTTTTTTACTGTCGTTTTAGGCCCTTTTTGTTTGGACAAGATGGGCACGAGTTCATGAGATTTAGGTTGAAATTTGGGAGCACAAATGACTTCGGTTGACAAAAATAATAATTTTGCAATACGGAGAGACTTAGAGAGTTCAGACGAAAAGATTACTCGATTGGTACGCAAGTGTTTTTGTGTGCATCAAACTCAAATACATTACACTTATTTATACGAGTGACACCTCCTCAACCAAAAGCTAGGATTAAACCACCTTAATTCTAACATAAGGATCACTATTTAGTCTCTAGAAAAATCTATAATCTTCCATAAGTTTTTATAAATTTATGTATACTTCTATAAGTTTCTTCAGCCTTTTATAGGTTTCTCTAATCTTCTTCGAGTCTCTCTAACTTTCTAGAAATTTTTTAACAAACTTCCTTTAAAAACGACTTTCGTTTTTGAAATTTGGTGTGGGGATGGAGAGAGAAGCAGGGCCGGTGAAAGAATAAATGGGATGGTCCTTGGCCGTGATGACTCTGAGAAAAGCTCTGCACTTCATTTGCTGTTATTCGCCTCCTCATTTAACACCCTTTTCTCTATGTTCTTCTTCTTCTTACCTTTTTTATTTCCTTTTTACGTAAATCATTAGTTGATGATTGACATTTTGACACTATGAGTGGAACTCTCCATCAAAAAAGGCGATAACCTTCGCTCTCAGGACCCTCACACTCCGCCCCGACAGTTTGTGATTAGGTTAAATCACGGTGACTCAGCAACTCAGAAATAAAAGGCTCGTACATGTTGTCACAAGGAGCTACCTCACATTAGAGCTAACGACTCACACAGTGTGACAACGCATGCTTCGAATCGTGACCATCTGCATCTAAATTTATCATTTCCGAATCAACTGAGTTATGCCCATGTTGACATACTATGAGTGAGACTGACCAGGGTCGATGTTGGCTACGGTTCGGTTATTTCAAAAAAATAAAATCGGGTCTAGTTTTCCCTAAAATTTTGAGTTTTGCTTAGACTAATAACCAAATAAATAAATGTCAAATTAAAAAGCATTTTATTATATTGTTATTATTTTTAATTATATTTTTATTTTTATTATTTAAAAATATTTTTAACAAATAAAAACCCAATTGACCGAATAGAAATGAGAATTTTGGTTCAGTTTTGTCTACCTAATCGAATGCTCATGGATTTGGTTCAAGTAGACTCCAAAAATGTCCTAAAATGCATCGTATTTATATGAGCAAGCATATTTTATTTTTTAAAAATGTATGCTATGCAGCAAATAACTATTGGTACATTTAAAATGTAACCGATGTTGCAAATTAACAAAAATTAATATATTTATCGTACTATTGCTACTTAACCAATCAACATTGGAGGTGGTCGTTTAATTTTTTAAGAAAATAAGACGAGACTAATATAATTTAATTCTAAAATTATAAGACCAGACCGAATGTTAGAAGGACTAGACTATAATTGGATAAAAAATTTAGTCTTGGTTCAGTTCGATATTGAGTTTTTTCTTTATTAAAATAAAATAAAATAATTTTAAATTAATACAATCTAATAATATCCAAAGTAATTTAAATTACAATCAATAGAACAACATGTGATACTAAATTAAAAAAAATATTATTTGTCAAAATTATCCATATCATTAATTATTAATTTTAACTAGATACGAACATGATCTAATTCAGGCTGATCCATGAAATTTTAAGATCAGAACTAAGACTGTAATGACCAAGATCGATCAGAATCCAATTAAAAAACTATTGTATAAATCAATTTATCTATTTGGGTCAGTTAGATGAAGATTCGTAATAAAGTAAATTTAATATTTTTATATTTTTACTTGTAGGAAAAAAAGTTAATTATAATTGTTTTGTATTTTATAGGGAAGAAAATAAAGAGGAGTTTGGTGGTATAAAATGCAAAGCATTAAATGGTGTCGTCAGCCTTAATAAATGGAAAGCTCTTTTTGAGAATTCAATTCATTTTCCATTTGCCCATCTCCCCCGAACTATTGGTCAATTACCCATTATCTCCTTACTCTTCCACCCCCCACTTCCAGCCACCGTCAAACCCTGTCTATTTTGGTCACCATTCTATCTAACTCTAGGCGTCTTTCCCCCACCCAGTCACCGTTGGCAGGGCCATTTTGGGGTTTTCATCGGCCAATGACCTTGAGCCTAAAGGCGAAATTCTTCGGTCTCAGGTTTCCCACACCCCGACCCGACAACACTTGAGGGAGTTAATCACGATGACTCAGCGACCTAGAGATGAGAGACTTTTACCTGACACCACAAGGAGCAACCTTAATATTAAAATATTAAATTCTCATACTGTAATGATGCAGACTTTGAACCGTCTAAATTTGTCCTTAAATCACTAAGCTATGCCCGTGACCACTGATCTAATGGCCTTATAATTATAGTATTAGTGCGTGATTACCCTGTGTTGACCGCTCAGTACTTGTTTGACTCGAATTTAAATAATTAGAAAATATTAAATTAATACTCTCCCTCTCTCTCGCTCCGTCGTTCTCCTGAGCTTCGCACTTCGTCTTTCTCTCTCTAGAACCCCCTCTTGCTCCTCTCTTCCTCGCGGCGAGGGAAACCCTCATGGATCTTGTCGAGCTGGGTTGTTCTTCCCTGTTTAGATCTTGGATATCTCCACCGCCGTAATTATGGGGCCGTTCATCCGATCCGGCTCTGGCTCCGGCTCCGGCGGTCGCTTCCGGTGAAGATCCTCGCCTTGAACTGTCTTATAAGGGGTTTTAGTTCAGATATTGAAGAGGGGTTTGTGGCGTTAATTGGAGTCGAAATGTATAAGAACCAGCTTCAAGAGCTGGCGCAGAGGAGCTGCTTCAACCTCCCTTCTTACACTTGCATTAGGGAAGGTCCGGACCACGCGCCGCGGTTCAAGGCCACTGTTAATTTTAACTGCGAGATCTTCGAGTGCCCCCATTACTGTGCTACTCTTCGTCAGGCGGAACACTCTGCTGCTGAAGTTGCTCTCAATTCTCTCTCTAACCGCGGCCCCTCTCATTCTCTCGCCGCTCGGATCTTGGTAAGTTTCACTCTGTTTACTGCGTTACTGGTATGTTTTTCTTCAAATTTATGCATGGGGTTTCAAATACGATCTTTGTTGCTTCGATCTTAATATCGCCATGGAATGTGAAATTCTGAATAACTTAGATTCTCTCTTTGTTCATATGGTGTATAACTTTTCATGCTCAATAAGTGAGTTCTTGTTTCATTTTAGTTATAATTGCTGCTAAAATAGTGGAAGAGGAACTGGGTTAATCATGCTCTCGGTCTGATTAATTAAGTTAGACTGACTATCCCTCAATCCACATTTCCTTTATCATTATCAGTTACTTTCGCGTTACTCTCTTTGCTCACCTGTGACAGTTAAAGATTACAAACAAGAGGATTATCCACTTTATGGATTATAATTTTTCCCATTAATTAAATCTTTATTGGGTTGATTACATTGCATGGCTGTACAAATGAAGATTTAAGATAATATACTTGAGGATTCTTTGATTGACATTAAATTTGTCAAGAATGATTGTCCTTTTGGTAATGAATTTTTAATTTTTTCTAGGATGAAACAGGGGTTTATAAGAACCTCTTACAGGAAATTGCGCAAAGAGTTGGAGCTCCATTACCACAGTACACAACGTTTAGGTCAGGCCTTGGCCACCAACCTGTTTTTACAGGAACTGTTGAATTGGCTGGAATAATTTTCACAGGAGACCCTGCTAAGAACAAAAAACAAGCAGAGAAGAATGCGGCAATGGCCGCTTGGTCATCCTTAAAGCAATGTAAGCGTTAACCGGCAATTATCTAGTCTATCCTAAGAAAATTATAAAATGCCATTCGGAAAATATGAGGCTTGCTAAAAGTTTCTATGTGATGGATCATAGGCAGAAAAATTCAGAATTAGAACATGTCCTAAACATGTGTTTTTGCTGTATTGTGTTTCGTGTTCCTCATTTAGATGTAGAATTCTGCAATTGCAGATATATAATGTAGAGAAAGTATAGTTAGATGGTATGATAATTATATTTTAACTCGTTTATCAATTCTTCTTTTCTTGACAGTGGCAAAAGAAGCAGCAAGCTCTTCACCGGAACCAGAAAACAACGATGAGATGGAGCAAATTACAATTGCACGAGCTTTGCTAACATACCGAATGAAGGAAAAGATGGCTATGGCAAACCCTAATGCTCTAATATTATTTCCTAAGAAACCTCATGCTCAAAGTCTGAGAGCAACTAGTCCTCCCCAACCTCCCATTGCCACATCGAAAATACTACCCTTAATTTGCCAAAAGCCAATTCCTCGAGGCAGAACACCTTATGTTCCTGCAGCCGGGGCAGTTCCTTGTGTTCCCATTAGACAATTCCGAGCACCTTGCCATGCAATGGCTTCCCCTGTGACAATAAGAACCACAGTGCCCATTTTCTCTGCACCACCGCTTCCCCAACCACCCAAGCTCCCTTCGCCCTCGGCTATGATCCGGGCGCCGCCTTTAAGAATTGCTCAGCCTGTTTCGATAAGGCCATCAATTTTAGTTTATGCAGCTCCACCAGTTGTCAAGAGAGACCCTTTTCCAACTACTTTTCAAAAAGATAATTCTATTGCTACTCAAAAAGATCTTCCAGTTCCTGTGGTTGATCAAGATGATGAAACAGGGTCCAGACCCTCAAACAATGTGCTAGACGGTCAAACAGTGGAGAGAGTCCAACAACTCCAAATTTGATCCTGGTACTTGAATGATTTGGTTTCATTTTATATTTGCCAATATGATTCTGAGGAAATTTATAGCTTTTTATGCTTTTTTTTCATGTTATACATGGAGTACTACTATTTTAGCGTTTTACTTTCTTTTGCCCTTCACCATTGTCTACTTTTTTTTGCCATAATTTAGAGTTTCTCGCTATTGAAATTAGTTTATCATTTTGCCAATCTTTTACTGTTTTCGGTGTTCTCCTGCTCAGTTAATTGGAGTCTCTTTCCGTTGGCTGACTCTCATCCATTGGTTCGAGATCAAGCTGCAATCTTGTGGATATTTTATTTTATTTTTACTTCCGAGTCTGGATTCTAGTTCTGGTTCTGATCAATTTGGAGTGTTTGTCGAAAATCTGTTATTGTTGCATATCTGATTTGATATCAATCAGGAAGAAACCTTGATTTACAAATTTTGACAGATTAGCCGGTTTTCAATGATGAATTCAGAAACTTTCTTGCATTTGGTTATTACTAGCAAAACTCAATCTTTCTTGATGTGAAGTTTGAAACGTGTTCTGGTTGAGATTTCGTAGGTAGGCTGGAGAACGTGCTAAAATTGTTAGTGCTTGGGATGAACTGAAATTTTTGGGTTAGGCCGAAGACATACGTTAAAATATCGTTAAGATTTTATTTTTTCCAGTCATAATTCCATTGTCCAAGTTGAAGACTTTTTAAGATTAAACGTTGGTTGATTGAAGATGAGACATTCTTGCAGTATTTTGCTTCAGCTGCACCCCTAATGACCAGCTCTCTGCTTCCGACAGTTTGTGAAGAAGTTAAATTACGGTGACTTAGCGTCCCAAAGATGGAAGACCGACCTGTCGTCTACAAGGAGCAACCTCACATTGGAGGATTAAACTCCTACACTGCGATCACCAGACATCGAACTGTGGCTCTCTGCTTCTAAATCTACCATTTTCGGACCAATTCAGTTATACCCGTGCGGGCTAATGACCAGCTCTCTCTTTTATCCTCTTTTGGGTTCGGTCTTTGGGGCTAAAACTACAACACAAGAGAGAGCAAGAGACTGATACTATTTCATAATCTTTCTGGACAAATATTAAGTCGACCTTATGGAAAGAAAAGCTGATAGCAGAAGTCTTTACTACCACCAAAAACGTGCTGAAGTACACTGAGACCGTAGCTCAACCGATGAAACCAAAAACTCAATACGAAGCCCACATCAATGGTCTCTTTGGTTTGATTTCGGTTCTCTTATTAAAAAACTAAACAAACTTCGGTTTATTTCTAAATGGTACTGAAACAATTCCCACCCTACTAAATTCCAAAATATGGATCCAAAAGTGATGAATTTCATTCATTAGTGAAGCTAAACTCATCTGGAAATACCTCAGATGCAAATCTTCGCCAGTCGCGAAGGTGAATGGAGTTTCTATGAAAAGTGCCTTCACAAGCTCTGCAGATAAGAACCAAAAACTCTGAAAGAAAATAGACCTGCATGATCTTGTCAACGGTGATATCGTAAGCGGGATCTGGCAAATGCAGCCCAGCTTCTTTCGATCGGAACTTTCGATAGCTCGGAAATCTCCAACATTCTCCGGCCCGGAATCAAGTCATCGTCGTGGATGTACACAAGATCGGACTCGGTCTGTAAGGCCATTTGGAATCGACAGTAGTACTCGAAATCGTAGCGTGAACTAATGAAGCTGATTCTCGAGTTATTATAATCATCGACGTTTCGCTTCAAAGACAACTCTTTCGGGCTGCCCAAAGAAAGAACCCATTTAGACGGCGTAAATCCCATTTAGACTTCATCGCCATTAACTCCGGCGGGGTTTCAGAGCCGATGGACTTTGCTTGGAAGTCTAGAATCTCGTCGTAGAGCTCTCTTTTCAGCTTGATCATTTGCCCCTCGTTCGACTTCTTCTGCGTAAAATTTATCCTGGAACGAATTCACAACCGGAGAAGACGAAGCGTTTTGTTTCAGATTTTGATTTCTGGTCGGGACGATAATGCATTTCCAGTGCTGGGTGATCCTCGTAGTCCACGAGAAGTTCGATATGGCCGTTAAATCCTCGGATGGGCTCATGAAATATATCAGGAATGTCGCGTATAATGCGAAGGCGAATTGCAGGCCTGCAAGAGCTGTGACTAGCAGCAAATTGTGTTTGGAGCTATAAACTCATAAGTAAATTTATTTTAACTCTAATACAAATCGAATAATATTGTACATAAATTGCAAAATGAATGCTATTACCTATGGTAAAATATCCTCTCAAATGCTATTAAGAGCAACGTAATGTTTAACTTCTTATCTTACTTTCTTATTATTCATGTTAACTTGTTAAATAATAATTTATCTCATTAAATTGTAGTTAATTTATTTAAATTTAAATGATTACTTATTATATTTTATTTGATCAACTAGAGTTTGACGATTCAGCGTGTGGTATAAGAAAGTTAGCTAAGAAGTTAATTCTACAATTATCCTTAATTTAATTGTGAGCTTGTTTAAAATATTTGCTTACAAAATAAAAACATCCATTTAATTAATATTTTACACCTTCATTAATTATTATTTTTAATTTAATTATAGAGAATTTATATATGTGAAAATAAAAAATGAAATGCTGTTTCACCAACCATGGTATCGTTAGTGGTTTAAAGACTTAGGGCCGATTATAAAGAAAATAATCATTACGGAGGTGAAATTTCAAAAAGCTTAATTAATTTTGTGGGTGTGTAAAATAGTTTGGTTTAATCAAAAACCAAACCGGACCGAAAAGATCCAATCTATTCCTTACATCCAGTAGGATCTTCTAATGTTATTTTGGGGCGAGCAGTACAAGATCAGAATAGCCAGTTTAGTTTGGTTCTATTTCAATTTTGAAAAAACCGGTGATTCATAAATCCGGTTTTTGTAAAACCCATGACACATGAACCAAGCCGTGAATAGAAAAAATTAGGTTGAATCCGACTCAAAAGTCAAAATCAACTAAAACCTCACATAAACCCAAAACCGGTTCAAAACTCGACTAAATTACTTAAAACTCAAAAAAAAAATATTTTATTTGCATATATAAATATATATTTTAAATATGAAATTAAACAGTATTAAACTGAAACTGCATCATATTTCACGATCTTAATTCTAATTCTACTATCCGAAAAAGTGGATCACCGATGCCGTTCCATTCCACCGCGTAACCAAACCGCCCATGACATTATTGTGTGTATAGAATGTAGGAAACATCAATGATTTAAGGCATCGAGAGGATCCATTCTGCTGGGTTGACTCCTGTTCTTTTTTTCTGCCTCCACCGTCTATGGCTTCTTTGGGTGGATTTCTTCTATTTACAGAGCCAACATGGCCCATATCAGCAGCAAAATTCTCTCAAATTCATCATTTAAAGTTATCTCAATATTATTTTTTAATCCAATAGGGAAAGTCCACTTAATCTTGCCTTATTTGGTGGATTACCCATCAACGATCTGCTTTATTTTATTCTATTTTGATTCTGTACACCTTTTTCTGCTTTATAAACAGCTCGATCTTCCCACTTTTCTTCACCCTACCACACTAAAACCTCTTCTTGTATGGATCAGATTCTCAGAATGAGAAGTCTAGCTCTTGCTATGGCAGCAATGGCGATCCTGAGCTCTTCCTTGATCGTTGACGGAGCTCGGTTGATGCCGGAAATGGCCGCTAACCAGATGCCGGAGCTCGTTGAAGCCAAGTTCTCCGGAACAACGGCCAGTAATCACCATTATATACCGAGGCAGGACTTCAATAGCTATGGAGGGAATGAGAATGACAATGGCAGTGGTTAGTCATAGAAATATGTTGCAGATTAATGTATTGTACAAGCAAAGATCTTGTTATCTTTCTAACGATGATAGTTATAAGACTATATATTATTATAATTCTCACTTAAAACATAATTTTAAAAAAATGTAAACGCATACTAAATTCAAACATCGCTTTAAATTACGGGTAAGTTGATATCTTACACTTCTAACTCGAATAAAAATTAAAAAAAAATCATTCCGCGAGTTGAAAATTAAAACCCTACTTATAAAAATGAAATATATGTTCATAAATGCTTAAAATTGAAAAATCTAGGAAGATTATTGGAGGAGAGGAAGTGTTTTAGACTATGCAATATTCATAAATGCTTCATCTAGGTTAAGCGTGGCTGCTTTCAACATGGTTCATTCACTTTTTCCAAGAAGGAGAAGATGAAGGGGAGAGAGAGAGAGAGAGAGAGAAAGAGCTAGAGAGAGAGAGAGAGGAGAGAGAGAGCACTTACCAAAGGAAATCAACAGGCAGATACTGGTACACATTCATGCAGATGAATAGGATTATTCACGATAACTCTTTGGATTAAACAACGAAAATTCATGTGGCCAAATCAGACTCTAAATTTGACGGTCTAGATTAAATGTTCATGCCATTTGAACAGATAGTGCGGACACATAAGAAATCTATGAGCTAGATCTTGACATCACCAAGCAAATGAGCAGGAAATGTCTAGGTTTTTTTTGCCTTTGATTTTACTGCTGCTTTTGAAGGTGGATTTTCCCTATTTACTGCTGCTTTTTGAAGCTGAAATTCCTCTCTTTTTCACCATCATTTGAAAACCATGATTAGGCTCCCCACTTACATTTACCCATTTCCTCTGCCGGACTTTCCTTCCGGGCAAAAAGCCAGCTACCCAATTTCACGAAAAAACTCATATTCTATGCACATAGCACTAGTTTAAGATAAATCTCGGATGGTTTTCTGCTAATCGATCATTTCTTGAATTGATCAAGCAGGTGATTTAGCCTGTGAAGAGAAGGACGACCAAATATTCTGCTATTTGTCGAAACACAATTCATAGAAGTAAGGAGATTGCTGCAAACTTTTGTACGTAGTTTGCCTAGAATTTTTGTGGCAATCTGAGTAAAATTGCTGAGTTGTAGCTTGTCTTTAACATTAGGGTTTAGTTTGTCTTAAACATTAGGGTTTAGTTTGACATTTTCCTATAAAAAAATTAAAATAAAATCTCAATTATAGATTAGAAAGTCAAAATTTTGGGTTGCTGCCTTCATGCCGTTCGAGGATCACTAAGGATTTTCACAACAATCTTCAAAAAGGAAAAAAATTATTACGTGCATTGTCGCACTTGAGTAATGTCCATTTTGAGTTTTACGATTTCATTTGAATTTTTATCGTTTTAAAAATTACTGTATAGTATCAAAAATAAATTGAAACTTCGAAATTTGGACAATGATGCATGGTCAGATTCTGAGTTATCTTGCATCCTAATACTTACAAACGGAGACGATGACATGCAAAACACGATGGGACACACCTTTGTAGGCCTTGTATTCATGGAAGTGATCGATTCGTACCTCATACAAGGCTTTGTTGAAGAATTATTGTGCGATATCAATTAATATATTTTTTTGTAAGGTGCATAAAAGTTTATAATTATGCATCCACTTAGTTTTACATTTACACGTTAGTTCACGACGTTGTTAGGAAATTATGAGAGATAATCTCTTATTTTTATATGAAAATTTCTTGCCCATGCATCAATATCATCACCTAAAGAGAAACTCTCCCTGATCATACCTCATATTTGATGTTTACACGTTAGTGTTTACTTCGATTCACACCGAGAATCGCCTTAATGTTGGTCTGAAAAAGCCCTCAGTTTAATTGCCACAAAAGCGGGGAAGCCCCTCATGACTGATCTCCTCACGCGATCTAAGGGTCGGCTGAGTTATGCTAGAGTCCTCATTGAAGTTGACATTTCCAAAGAACTAACTAGGGAAATCAGTGCTGTTTTGTTCAACAAAAGGATCACCATTCCGGTTCTCTACGAAAACGAACCACTTTTCTGTCAAGCCTGCAAATCTATTGGACATTAATCTGCAAAATGTAAACTCCCTCCTATTAAGTCTCCCCTTCCGCGCCCCCCATCCCTCCAACAGTCAGCTCAAATCCTACCCTTCTCCCTCGGCCCGTCCTGTCCCCCATGAATGAAGATCCTCTCGAATCTGAAGATGATATTTCTGTTGTCGGTTCTTCTCTCCCTGATGAAATGCCTCCCCCTCCTGTTACCTTGCTTCCTGTAACTGAAGTTTCTGCCCTCCCCGCCACAAAACCTCCCCTAGAAGACTTTAAGGATACCTCAGATATCCTCCATGATCAGATGCCATATTTTTCTAATTTGGAGGACTCGGCTGTTTTTACCATGGTTAAATCTCGTAAGAAAACCAGGTCTATGGACATTAAATTAAATGGGAAAAGAAATGTTGAAAAACTGGCTGCAAAAGTGGAATTTGGTCGACTTAAAACAGTGAGCTCGGTTGCCCCTCTTCTGAAAATGGGTCGGGTTAAAGGTGATGTTCGTCCTTCCTGCCCCAAATGATTATTACATCCTGGAACGTAAGGGGTTTCAATTCCCCTCTAAAGCAGGATGAAGTTTTTAACCTCATTCGGGAGAAGAAAATTGATGTTTTTGGAATCCTTGAAACTAAGTCTGCCCCGGAAGTTATTCATTCCTTCCTCCAAAGGCTCCCGGGCTGGAACTTCCTAACAAACTTTGATCTCCACCCCTCCAGCCGGATTGCAGTGATCTGGAACACCTCGAAGACTAGCATTGAATGCTCCAACTCCTCCCCCCAAGTCATTCACCTTCGTGTCTCTTGTCTAACCACCCATAAATCCTTCCTCCTCTCCATAATTTACGGTCTCCATTCCATCTCCAACAAAAAGCTTCTTTGGTCTAATCTGGTGTCCACCAGAGCTGCATCTTCCCTTCCATGGATCCTTATGGGCGATTTCAATTCTATCATTGATCCCTTCGAGCGTATTGGCGGTGTAACTACCAGTAATCGGGATTGCTTTGATTTTAAGGACTGCTGCACAAATTTGAGCCTCACCGACCTTCCTTCTTCAGGCCCTAAATTCACTTGGACAAATAATAGGGTTTGGAGTAAACTTGACAGAGCCATGGTTGATGATTTCTGGATGTGCCACTTTCCTTATGCCTCGGCCCTCTTCTCTTCCCCAGGCCTTTCAGATCATTGCCCTTGCACAGTCAGCTTTCACAACTCTCCCATCCATAAGGAACCTCCATGGAAATTTTTCAATATGTGGACTGAGCATCTAGACTTCCTCCCAATCACAGAAGATACTTGAATGCATTCTTCTTTTGGTACTTTTCAGTTTCAGCTTAAGGAGAAGCTAAATTTGGTTAAAATTAAATTACGTGACCTAAACTCGAAGCATTTCTCTCACATTTCCTCTCGGGCCCAAGATGCCAAATTGAATTTTAAAAAAGCTCAGATGCTTTCTCTTTCCAATCCGGGTAACCCTTCGCTTGCTGAGCCCCTCCCGGACCTAAGAAAAAAATGGACCACTCTAGCTTCAACCGAAAAGAGTTTTTACAAGCAAAAAGCCAAAAGCAAATATATCATCGAGAGTGACAAGTGCACCAAATTCTTTCATGTCTCTGTTAAGAGGAACCAGAAAAGGAACTTTATTGCTTCCATAATCAAGCCGGATGGTACGTGTACCAATTCCAATGATCAAATTGGTTCAGAGCTGGTCAATTACTTCAAAAGCCTTCTCGGTTCTAAACCCTCCCCGGACAATTGTGACAAGAACATCATCCAAATCGGGCTCTTGCTTTCCGACAGCCACAAGTCCCTATTAACCAAAGATATATCCTCTGAGGCAATCAAGTCTGCTTTATTTGCTATTGATAATGATAAGTCTCCGGGGCCGGATGGTTTCACCTCAAAATTCTTTAAGGATTCATGGAACATCACTGGGGATCTTTTTTCAAAGGCTGTCTTGGAGTTTTTCAAGCATTCGAAGCTCCTTAAGCAGTGGAATCACTCCCTCCTGGCTTTAATTCCAAAAGTTAAGCACAACCCCACAGTTAATGAATTTCGCCCTATCTCTTGCTGCACGGTTTTCTACAAGGTCATATCCAAAATCATTGCTTGCCGACTTTCTGACTCTCTCTGCAATATTATTGACCCTTGACAAGGGGCTTTCATAAAAGGGAGAAGTATCTCTGAAAATATTCTCCTAATGCAAGAATTAATTCGCAAATATAATTTGAAGAATGCCTCTCCCAGATGCATTATCAAAGTTGATTTTGCAAAAGCTTTTGACTCTGTTTCTTGGAACATTCTCGAGGATATCCTCCAAGGTTTTGGGTTTCCTCCAATTTTCATTGCCTGGTTATCCGCTTGCTTCCGGTCCCCCTCTTTTTCATTATCTTTCAATGGAGGTATTACTGGTTTTTTCAAAGGCGAGCGTGGCCTCTAGCAAGGGGATCCTCTCTCCCCATACCTCTTTGTCTTGTGTCTGGAATACCTTTCTCGGCTTATCAAATCTAGAACCTCTAACTCCCAATTCAACTTCCACCCTCAATGCCAAAATTTAGGCCTCACCCATTTGGCATATACAGATGATCTTATGCTTTTTGCAAGAGGGGACCCCATCTCGGTCAACATACTCATGGGTTGTCTTCTTGATTTTGGTAAAGTCTCTGGTCTCAATATTAATATCAACAAGTCTTGCTTTTTTTCTGCGGGAATTTCTCCCTTGGACCTTTCCCAGATTAACCAATCTACGGGCTTGCCTTCTGGAACCATGCCCTTCAAATACCTTGGCATTCCTATGTTCGCGGGTAATTTGCATGCATATCATTATCAAGACTTTCTTAGCAACATCTCTTCCAATATTAAGGGATGGAATGCATCATCCTTATCTTATGCCGGCCGTCTCGAGCTCCTCCGCTCGGTCCTCTAAGGGGTGGAATGCTTCTGGCTTTCTGTTTTCTCCTTCCCAGTGTCTGTTAAAACTAAGATTATTCAGGCTTGTAGAAATTTCCTTTGGGGTTCGCCTGTTGCTCAGGTTGCTTGGTCCACTATATGCTTGCCTAAGCTGGAAGGTGGGCTTGGTGTCCGGGACCTAAATACATGAAGCTTGGCATTTCACTCTAAAGCGATCTGGAACATCGAAAACTGCAAATCCTCTTTATGGGTCAAATGGATTCATCATGTGTATTTAAAGGAGTCTAACATTTGGGATTGGACTCCGGGGTACAGAATCTCCCCTTTCATGAAAAACATCATCAAAGCTAGGGACTTCCTATTAGAGAAATTCGGCACCAAGGATGAAGCTTATGGTCTTCTAAAAAATTGGAAGATAAAGACAAATGGTCACAGATTATCCTTTCTTTACAATGCCATCCGCCCCCAGGGTCAATTAAAACCTTGGGCCCCAACGATTTGGAACAAGGACATCATCCCCAAACACTCATTCATCCTCTGGCTCGCATCACTTGGGAGACTAAAAACAATGGATCGTCTTCATTTTCTTAATTCATCTTCATCTTGTTTTTTATGTGGTTTGCAGGATGAATCTACTTCTCACCTCTTCTTCTCCTGTTCGTTCTCGTCTCTTATTTGGAACGCAATCAAGACAAAATTCGATATTAAACGAGCTATGTCCACTTTAAAAAGCGCCATAAAATGGACAAAGAAAGAAAACATGAACAACTCCAGAAAAGCTAGGCTCTTGAGAATCATTCTTGCCACCTCTGTTTACCACATTTGGATTGCGCACAATGTTAAAGCTTTCAAAGGTACTATTTGGCACCCGGATCTTATCATTAGGAAAATTGAAAAGCATGTCTATAAAATTATTTTTTTCATTTGGCCAGACATGTCACCTTCATAATTTTTTAGTCTTTTTGTGTTTAAACTGTTCTGGGCAATTTCTTTTATTTTGCTTGTTTTTCTAGTTTATGTTGTTTCGGGTTATTATCTTTGATCTATGATTTCTTTTGCTTGTTTTCTTAGAGTTTTTCTTATTGTTTTTCTCTTTGCCTTTTCGTCTTTCGCCTTTTCTCGGTTTTCCTTCTTGGTTTCTCCTCTCTTTTTGTCTTTGTGATTTTGGTTGCTTGCATCTTTTTGTTTGCTCTTTGGGTTACAAGCTGTTTCATATTTCATGCTCTTGTTTTCTTCTAAGATTATAATATTTGCTTTGGTTGGACTCTGTTTTATGGCTTATGGTTCGCTTAGTTATATTCGGGGCTCTGTCTTTTCTGGCTTTGGGGCTGGCATGTAGCCTCCTCCATGTCTGTTTTGGGTTTCGAGTTTGAGGTTCCGGCTTGTGGTTTCCCTCTCGAGGTGTTTCTTGATTTGTCTCTCGGGTTAGTTGGTTTTTGAGGTTCAGGCCTGTTGTTCCCTTCTTTCGGCTTTCCCGGTGACATTTCGGGTCTGTATTTAATTTTTGCTTCTTAATATAATTAACCTTTACCAAAAAAAAAAAGAAGTAAACATCAAATATATAGAGTTATAGTCAAATAAAAGATATTATCATTAACAACAAATTAGAAAGTAGAACTCAATATAAATATTGTACTAAATATTATGCATAGGAATCTAATAGTTTTATGAGTACAATTAGGGGACATTACAAAAATATCACATAAACGAGCAAGTAAGAGGCTCCACACAAACTCTATTAAATGCAAGTGTAATTAGAAGTTCTATATATTTTAATTATCTTAGGAGAGAAAAAGTCTAGCTAAATATAAAGTATAGTGAGTTATAAAATTTTATGAAATATTATATTATTCATATTTTTGGACGTGTTCTAGGAAATAGAACAAAAAGTCATATGGTTAAAATATATATTAATATGAAAAATAAATCAATTGCATTTTTTTTCTAATGATCCGTATCTTTTTGTATTACATCAGATTTGTGAAGTGAGCCTAATTTTTTGAAGTTATGTTGTTGTAACTTTGCCTTTTAATTGATGACTCTTAGCAATTAAACAAACGTATATTAAGATTTCGTTGTCCCGAATATCAACATAGTAGTGAAACTATTTATAAATATATTATCTGTATTTTATAAGAATATGCAATTAGAGTGGCAGCAATTGTCTC